>MEHQ01002179.1:420446-744199 GCA_008828725.1 Saccharina japonica | reverse complement strand
AAAGTACAAGTAGATTCGAATATCTCTAATACGTACGTAATGACGCGACTATTGAAGTAGCATATCTACAACGAGCAGGCGCGACCTGACGTATTTTGTGACGTTTTCAGTATCTCATAAAGTAGGTCTACCCTGCTTTTGCAATGAGCAGCGAGCGGTGCACACACCCCCACGCTGATCACTCATTCAGCTTTGCGCAACAGCAAGCTCTCCAATAATAAAAAGGACCCGTATCATCTATCTTCTGAACCAAGAACCGCGAGTCACGTGGTAGACCCCTTGCGTCCCTGCTATCCTGAGCTTAAGACTTTAAGCTCCATTACACCTGGCGATCGTTGGCTGGACCTCACTCGACGTGTGACCTGCTCCTTCTACCCGTTAACTAGTTCTCTCTCCTCCCCCCGCGTGAAGACCGCTGTTGGATCTTTTTTTGGCCAGCTGCTTTAGTCATTTTATTTTTTTTTTCGTCCCATTTTTATATACCACTTTAGAGTGCCCCCTTGTTTTTTCTTTTCTTGGTTTTCCTTTCTTGTTTGTATCCAGTACTCTTGCCTTTAGCAGTCTTTCRGTATTGCAGCGACAGTGCCACCCACCCCGGTCCTACTACCTACGCGCAGCAGCCACCTGCGCATGGCCACTCGAACGACACGCTTGATGCAGCCGCCATAGACTTTGGGGTCACTGTTAGCAAAATGGTTGATGTCCTCTCTGTAGCGCAGGCTGGTAATGAGACCCCTGCAGATATCAAACTTTTGACACACGTTATGTACGGACTCTCCCTGAATCCGATAACGTAGACATACCAGCATGCACCATGATCAAGCTCATGAGAAACACCTAAGCAGAAGCAGCCATCGACACTTATGATTTGCTCTTGCAAACGAGTACTGCTGTGGATGGCCCCTGCGACGTGCACGCAAGGATACCTGCAACGCTGCTGCCTCGAAACCATTGCGTCCCTCCCAATTTTTTCACTGCATGCGCGTACGAGGTGCCTCTCTGCCTGAATATAGAAAAATTGATGAAGACCTGCATTCGACGCTACACACAGCAGCCACCGCCCGTCTTTTGGAAAAGTTACAGCTCTCTGCAGCCCTTTGATGTCGGTTCCTTCATACCTTCTCGCCGTCTTGGTTCTTACGCCTTTGATGCTGCTGTTTTCTTAGCAGACTTACCAGTACGTACCTTGGCCTCGCTCGAGCCCGACCGAGATGATCTTATCTTGAGTTCCTTCGCGATACCTCTCGAAGCCCCCTCGATAGCCCCCCCGAAGCTCTGACAAAGTTGGTAGGACGCCACGAGCGTGCTGTTGTACAGAGCATGTTCTCGGTGACATCCTTCGACGTGCTTGAGAACATATTCTACTTCTTCTCTGCCTTCGCACATACGTAACGAGAGCTATCTTCTAGCCCTCGGTTCGACTGTGTCTCGATACACTGTTGAACTTTTTTCGCTTTTCGAATCCGCTCTTACCTCTCCGAGTTGCTGTTTGACAGGAACTCGGATTCGTGATGAAGAATTACTTAAACCCAAGTCATGTAATTTACCTCCCGTCGTAATCGAATGTTCGAACTTTCACGTTTGATGATGGAAGAATTACTCTGAAACCAACGTACATTTCTCTAGCCGTCGCTAATCGAAGTTGAATTTTGACGTTTGAAGATGGAAGAATTACTTGAAGTCAACGTAATTCTACCGTCGCTAATCGAATGTTCGAACTTTACGTTTGATGATGGAAGAATTACTCGAAACCAACGAATTTCCAGCACGTACTATCGTATGTTTGAATTTGAACCCTGGTGATAAATGAGCCCGAAACCATGACGTAATTTCCTTCGCGTCCTAATCGAATGTTTGATTTGCGTTCGGATGATGAAGGTTCGCTCAAACACCGAAACCTCGAGCAGTACCAGCAGTACCATCCAATGTTTGAATCTGATACCCGATGATGACGATTGGCCCGGGTTTGATAGCAGTCTTTTTGATTTGGACTTAGAACTTTATTGCCACTGAATCTTATCACGTACGTATATATTAGATATTCGAATCTACTTGTACTTTCACTGAATCTTATCACGTACGTATATATTAATTCGAATCTTGTACTTTCACTGAATCTCCAAACTGGCTGCCTAGACAATGAAAGTACAAGATATCTAATATACGATAAGATATGATCCAACCGTAATATATGATACGAAAACGGGTATCATATAAACTGTTGGATACCGTTGTTCTATCTTGCTCATATACATGGCACACCATAACATAAACACAGCAAAAGGAGCAGACAAAGCTCAAGCAGGATGGGGTAAATACTGAATGAAGTACATTTTCTTTTTTTCTTTTTTCGTGTCTGTAGTATTCTATTTTCGGAGTGCCATGAGTGATCGACGTTGAAGCTCTAGTCACACATTGGGCGATGGCCAGAATACAAATAGGTCCCTGGAAAAGCAAAACAAAAATGTATAACTACAGTAGTAAAATCCTTTTGAGGCTTTTACACACTCAAAATTTGCCTAATGACTTCCTGGTCCTCCCTCGGTCATGTCAGTGCCTGATCGTACCTATTGTTGGCTGAAACCTTCCCTGTACACCTCTCTGTTGCTACTCTAGTTGGGCGTCACTTATGTTTGTCTGCGATTATGTCTCCTAATAGTGATACACATAACACCGCACACACAGCAGTACTAACCCTGTAAGAAACTTTATTGTTGCCTATTAATAGTATAATCGTTCTTTCTTAGGCAAGAGGCCTTTTGTAAGTAAAGGTTGGGTTATTTTGATAGGTATAATGTAAGCCAAAAGTAGGTGAGGACCGACTTGAGTACGTAGCCACAAAGAGGTGTACCGGGAACTTTTCACCCAACTCTAATACGAGTAGGTACGATCAAGTTCTGTTCAACAGAGGGGGGGGCGGGAGATATTTTCCCGATCAAAATATTTAGTGTATCAGATAGGGGTGTACATCAACTCGTTTTCGGGGTTGATTTGATTGTTGATTAATTTGTCCAAATCGTGTTGATTTATTCATGATTTGTTGATTAATACCAACACCATCAACTACACGATGATGTTTTTTATTCAAAACTAATAAACTAATCATGATTATGTACTATCATCAACTTATCATGACCAGTTGATATGTAATCAACAATCAACAAGACTTAATCACATCACATGATTAAAATTAATCACCAAAAATAATCATAATCAACACGTGGTTATGAGTTGATGTACATCCCTACAGTAGTATAAGACCTATCAATGTCTCAAACTCAATGTCTGCTGTAAGCTGTAAGTATACCTGTTTGGGTATGTTTCCTTGAAAATATTACAATTACAAACATACATGTATGTATGGTTAACCACTAGAAAAATCATCCAGAAGCTCATTGGCTCCCGTCAACATCATCTCTACAGCTGCCAGGTATATGATATCACGGGACGGAGTAGCCGCCAAGCCAAGATAATCGATAATATCACATTCATAACTGAAAAACTTATCCCACACTCATTCTGAGTAGTTTGTCCCCAAAGACGTGGAACCAGTTCTTAAGGGGTCATGTCGACGCAATGCAAGAGAAAGGGAATTCATTGATGTATTACATCACTATACGTGCCTCTTGCGACTAATTTTAATAGTGCGTAAAACCTTTTTTTCTCTCGTCGGCTCTAGTTACGATCCACACTTTGAACATATATTTTCACGAACGGAGCAACCGACAAGCCATACCTAGCGAAATTACGGTATGCATGTATGTATGTCACCACTCGACGCAAGAAACACCGGGTGGTTGTCATACTCCCGCTGCGACTCTAAATAAACGATAACGATCGTCAAAATATTGATTGTCGTCGAATATCAGGTTTGACAGGGGACGTCGTCCACTTCGGAGTTACCCTTTCATATTCGTTGTGGATACCCTGACTGTTTCCAAAAAACGATAGTCTCATGTGTCATGTATGTGCAGTTAGTTGTTATTTCTTCGTTGATTTATCTATTTTCCTGCCTGTCTGTCTTTCTGTTATATCTACTTCGAAGCACAGTTCTCGATTTTTTGTTTGTATTTGTTGGCTTGATTTTCATATATTTCGCTTTTGCTTTCTAGTCCCGTTCCTTTCGTACTTTTTCTCTTCTCTTTCCTTTCTTTCGTACCGGTATGTTTTAGGTTTGCTCTCTTTTACGCAGCAAGCATCTCGATTGCTATCAGGGTAGGTCAGGCCCCTGTCGTATATGGCATTTCATTGTCTGCTCTGCTTTCTGCATTGCTACGTCGGTGTTGTGACTGCAGAACATGTACATATCATCATCGTAGGACTACGGATCGGCACGGACGCTGGGTGTGCTGGATGTCGACGGGTAGAAAAAACAGTTTAATGTGAAGAACACACACACGAGAGTGAGTCTCTCTCGGGTACGATTTTTTATCTTAGGATATGTTCCTGATGAACTTCGCCACCGCGGGAAATTCTTCCGTTTGTTTTTGGACGGGAACTGGTCTTCAAAGGAACAATTTCTGCGGGAACTACGCACCACGGGAATTCGCTTGATTTTATGGACGGAAACCGGCCACCGCAGGAATATTTAGTTACACATCAGGTATATATAGTGTATAATACCCACGAAGTAAGTTGAATCCACGGTATTTGATACGTGCCTCGACGTTGGTTGTGATCTTCATCGTACACATACTACTACCGTATAAGACGGAAGATAACACACACCCTCGGACGATTTTCCAAGTTCATTGCCCCGACAGCCGAGAGAGTGCGAATGCCGAGCGGTGCGTCTATTGACAGATCTTGACGAAATCTTTCCAAAACGGCCGTTTTTGTTGTGGGTGCCCCCCTGGTTGTGGACAAAATCGACAAGGAAAATCGTCCGAGGGGGTGTGTTATCTTCCGTGTTATACGGTAATATGATTTACGATGCACTAAAATATAGACAAATAAATAGACAAATACGCATCACATTACCTTATAGAGTACATACCGCTCTTATCCGAAAAATGAGAAATGCGAAGTATGTGGAAAATTCAGTCCCCCTTATTAGGGCAATTCTCATCGGAGCCATGAATTTCCAAAATTTCGAATATTTTTTCCGCGCCATTTTCTGTATTATTTCCATTTTTCCATTTTTTCTCATTTATTTATTGGAACGCCATACCTTCCAATCATTATGCCCTCTGAAGAAAGACCGAACTTTAGAAATGTAAAGGTTTACTCTTTTTCCTCTCTGTTTTGGAGTTTTTATTTATTCTTATGGAAAAACAAAATGCTCGACAACAATGGCCCTAAACGCCTTTACCGACTGCTAACCGACGTTTTAGTTCCGACTGCTAACCGACGTTTTAGTTCTGTCTCGTACAATATTTTGTTTCTGAGGCTGTAGTACGTGCATTGGACTTGTCCCGATAATTGTTTTGGGAGACTGTTTATTTTAATGGAATTCTCCGGACAAGCACCTTCGACGAAGGTGTGGACAATTCTTGGCTGAATCGTTTTCTGAACGATCGGGCTCCTTAACCCAAATCCGTCGGACATTCATTTTTGAGACGAATAATGTTTCAGAGTACACTTCGGACATGGGATTTCTCATCCGGTAGCACTTTTATTTTCTTCCAAGACCATTTTTTCGGTGAAGTATGACGCTCCTTAAGTGAAGAGCTCAGAAAAATCATGGCGCACCTCTATCGTAGCATGCGTCTGTGCATTGATTATAACTGTCTAACCTATTGATATCGGCGATCGTCCACGTGGTTGGAAGCATCCAGACAAAAACCGACTGCGGTTACTATTAGCTCCTATTACGGAGGACCATAGTAAATACCAGGTAGGACCTATCTATGGTACAGACAAAAAACTACACATTTCTTTATTTTTACTAATCATGTTTTGTCATATTTACTATAGGTCCTCCGTAATAGTATATATTTTTGGAAGTGTCCAGATAATTGATTTCGTAGACCATCAATTACTTGGAATCGTGTGGGGAATTAATACGCTCCGACCGATGGCCCCGGCAGTCTGTTATTGATAATATGGTGGTTAAAATGTTCCGGTTTCTATTTATGCTAGCATTGATACCCGAGTTCGACTCCCACCGTGGTGAGATTTGGACTCAATGGCCATCTCTTATGGAACATTTTTGAGAGTCGAAAGCTTGGTGAATGTATCATGTCTTAAAGCCAGACGCCCAGAATCTGCAGACCACCTTGTTGTCATGACCAGAATGAATCAGAATGATGATGGGCTATGGTCTCATATGAATACTCAACAGCGAGAGGAAAAGAGCTGTTCGCCGCGTCCCTACTATACGTACGCGTAGACTACACCGGGTTCGTCGCTCCGGAGCATCTCAGCTCACCACGCGCAGAAGCATGTTATCTGGTACTCGCGACGAGGAAACCACAACACGTACGCTTCATACTAGGAGGGCTGTCTTCGGAAGGCGTGTTTTCGTCCTCGCTGTTCTCGCTGTCTGTGCTGAGCATCTCGTTCCTTAGACCGCGACTACCCTCTTGTCCTCAACGAGACAAGTTGTGATTGAGTGACATCCCAGCCGCGAGGAGGGAGTGTGAAGGCTCTTGTAGCCAACGCAAGCACAAACCGATCCCACCGGCTCGTGGTGGTGCCTGTGAGGCACGCGGAGGTGGGAAGCGGGATCCGGCAGGCGGCGTAGGTCCTTTTGCTTGCTTAGCAGATAGATACATTTGAACGCTTGTTGCGTCCGAAGATGTGTAGAAAGCCACGATGATGCAAATCCGGGCGCTTGTTTCGATCGCGATGTTGATTTCAAATTGGGCCCCATTTCAAAGTGGAGGCCGTCCCAAAAGTGATACTCGAACCATGTCACCCGAACGTAGACCACGTTCGGGCCCATCAGGCTGACGATCGGTTTAAAAAACTAATAACGTTCGTTTTTCAGTTTGTGAAAAATGTCCCATACGAGATGGCGTAAGTAAGTGTAGAAATAAAAAAAGGATCCAAAATGGTCTAGGGAAGAAAGTACTGAAATTTTCCAGTGATAACATGCAAGGCGCGTACCTTACACAATGGGGAGGGAGGAGAAGAGCGTGTTTAGTGACCCCGATCTGCGTTACGACTAAAGAGGGAGAGAGGAAAGTAGGACGAAGATAACAAATAGCATGAGAAACGAAGTAAGAAACAAGTAAATAAATAGATGTCTATGAATGGGAGCTGTCTAACAAATTGTTAATTTTTTTTCGGAGACTGACAATTAATGGTAATTGTCCGTAGAGAAATGGTTTCGGGCGCTGGACCATTGAATGCAAACGTCCAGACAATTGGTTTGGCTCCCGCCAATTATTAAATGGAATTGCCCAAACTTTTGGTTTCTTCGTGTGTTCCTAACTAAATGGAATTATCCTATTACTTTATTTCGACAACGGGAAATAGATTGGGAGTGTACGCACAATTCATTTCAGAGGCCGCGCAGGAAGCAATCACTCGATAAATGGTTTCCTTGGGTTCCATGGTTTTCTGCTTTCGGGAATGTTATGAGTGACCAATGTTGAAGCTCATGCTGCACATTGTCGGATGGCAAATATAATGAGAAATATAATTACCGTGTACTCATTAATTGTGAACCCAGAAGAAACCCCCCAGGGGATTGGTAATAACGAAGCACCTAGCAAGTGATTGGGAATACACGGCACTTCCCGATCATGTTGTAGAGGCAAAGCTATAATATAAATAGCGTGGATTTAGCATAATTGCTGTGCAATTACCAAATACTTTGTATAAGCTCTACACGTAAATTCCAGTTTGCAAATGACGGAGCCCTGTAAAACTAGAACTTCCGGGCGATTCCAATTGTTCAGTAGATCGCTTTCGAACACACTACGAGTTAAAAAATTGTCCGTCCAATTTCAAGTATTGGACGGTTTCCGATAAGTTGTCTCGACAGTTCCAATCCATGCACATCGCCCGAAATCAACAGCGTTAAGGCAAATTCCGACTAATGGACAGCCTGTGAGATTCATGATCAACTATTCCCATCATTGATAGGCTGTCTCAAAGATCATATAGAACGTTTTTAGACAATGCTACAAGAATGGAAGGGCATTGATGCCCCCCGCGCCAGATGACACCTCGGCTCTGCGAAAATATTGTCACTTATCTCCTACGTACGCTTCATTATATACTATAGAAAGCTAAGTAACACCAAGGACATACATACATGCTCAATAGGCAGACCTGCTACGTTGTCTCACATAATCACCTAACATGAGGCTCCCATACAGAAAGAATATTACAGAGATACGAATTGTGCACCTGGTACAGACTACAGAAGGCAGTCAAGTATTTTATATATAAAGGGGCTCGCAGACGGGCATTATATGGACAACACGCACCCATTCATTGATTCTACTACGAGGGGCCAGAGGTAAATAGCACCTACCGTACACTCTAAAACCTATACCTATACCTATGTTTTCTACTGACAATATTTTGTACTATTTACTACTGTATGTTCCTCTGTAGTAATACACGGAAACCAAATTACAAATGAAAACATTGATTGATTGTGTTTTCCTAGACCTCTAACTGGCCGACGCATGTATCACATGAATACATTAATACTACTGACTACTCCATCGAAAGTATATATTATAATACCATACAAGGGGACATCGCCGTCGGCCCAGGCCGCCGGCGAAGCCCTCCAGCGGCGAAGCCAACGAAGGAGGAATGAGGCGCATAATGCAACAGGCAGTTTACGATGCTGTTCACAGAAGCACCAGGTACCTCGTCGAGCCGCGACGGCGATATCATAACTTCTAGATTTGTCCCGAGGGTGCCACTTGGACGCTAGCACAGTAGCCTTTACCGCACCACTGAATTATTATCTAGGATAAAGTATGGAAATCGGGGAATATTTTATTATATACCTTTTAGTGTGGTCGACCAATTTTTCAACAACAAAAAAAAACGCCTGATTTTTTCGAGACAAAGCTCATAAGGGTCGGGGCAGGGACGGGGTTGGGGTTAGGGTTAGGGTCTAAAGTAGTGTTTTCGGCGTTTTTCTAAATTTTCGGTATCATAACACTGGAACCACGCGCGGGCCACAACCAAGTCCCCGATTTCTATACTGTATCCTATATAATAATTCAGGATTGCGGTAAAGGCGACTCGCTAGCACTGCTTGGTCTGAGGCATGTCAGGCGCTCTATTTGCGTGTGAAGCTATCCTCTGTACCAGGAGCACTCGCTGCCTACGTGACGGTACCCCTGTCCTAGAGTCCAGCTGCACAGCCCCGAGGAAAATGTCATGGGTTACTTTCTGTTGCGGCCTGTTCCAGGATCGGGTGCCTAAAAAGTCGATCGGACACAAACCGCAAAAACAGCATGGAATGGAACGAACGAACGCGAATAGTCTCGTTCCGTTCCAGCCATTCCAAGCTATCGAATGTAGTTAAGACGGCCTCACAGCTGACCCTTTTTTTTTTTTTTCCAATTTAATAAAAACAAGAGCTATCGAGGATTTCGTCGAAACTCATATATATATAATTATATATATATACAAGGACATATAAAGGGGCTCGCAGACGGGCATTATATGGACAACACGCACCCATTCATTGATTCTACTACGAGGGGCCAGAGGTAAATAGCACCTACCGTACACTCTAAAACCTATACCTATACCTATGTTTTCTACTGACAATATTTTGTACTATTTACTACTGTATGTTCCTCTGTAGTAATACACGGAAACCAAATTACAAATGAAAACATTGATTGATTGTGTTTTCCTAGACCTCTAACTGGCGGACGCATATATCACATGAATACATTAATACTACTGACTACTGCATCGAAAGTATATATTATAATACCATACAAGGGGACATCGCCGTCGGCCCAGGCCGCCGGCGAAGCCCTCCAGCGGCGAAGCCAACGAAGGAGGAATGAGGCGCATAATGCAACAGGCAGTTTACGATGCGAAGGGACCGAGAGGATATGTTTGCATACATACATGCACACCATATAAACGATAAAATAATAATACGTACATGAATTCCCACACACACGACGGCGGGGCGTATACGGCATACGGAAAGGAAGCACGAGACACGAAACTTTTCATCCTCACACAAACTCCATCATAAGTGGATAAACATTAAAGAACTTGGATAGAAAATTTCGTAAATTCATCACGCGGCGGGGGGTAAGATTACGGAGCGCGAGGCACGAGCGTCGAGAACTCAGGTTTTCCTGAGGTATGAAAATGGCCCGAGCGTCGAGAACTGACGTTTTGCTGAGCTCAGACAATTATAAGAATATGGTAATAAGAATATGGTATGTTACAATACCTGTCTGGCGTGTACGAGTACTCGTAGCGTCATTCGGTGTACATGGTGATCCTGCTACGGGATCCCGTGAACGCTAAACGAGCGGGAATAATTCCCGCGGGGATTATTTGCTTTTTAGACAGTTTCGGTTTGCACGGGATTTTGGAGACCGATATTTGGACGGGATTTTTAGGCACGGGGACAAAACAACCACGGGAAATCAGACGTTTACGTTGGAACTGTTTGGATGGGATCATGGGAACGATATTTGCACGGGAACGGAAAAAAAAATACTTAGTATCTCGCAGGAATTTTCACGAGGAAGACTGTGAGTTCTACAGCACGTATGATACAAGTAATACTCATTCCAATGTGTTTCTTTACAACAAGGTGTTACTTATATCATATATCCCAAGTCGTCTTGGAGATGCCCTATGTACCGTCCCCCCCCCCGCCCCCTCAGGAAATATGACCGATCCTAAAAACCGAAAAAACTACAACTCGGCCTTAACTACGTACACATTGGTTGAAAAAACAAATCATTCAGGAGATGGGTCGGATAAACCGTTAAGATCTGTTGATGTATTGTGTTTTTTTTTAATCTATTGTATTTAAATAACCCTTGCAGTTCTCTAAGTTTTCAAATCCGAAGTGGCAAGAGCGGTGGTGCTGGAGCCTCTTTCTAGAAACGAAACTGGCGACTCGTGGCTCAAACTTTAGTACTCAATTCGCAAGTACGCGCTCGTCATACCCACACTCCTGTACCCGCTCTTTCCCCTTTACAGCCAAGGTGCGCACATTGTAGGCCGCTACCGCCACACGCCCCCCCCCCTTGCGAGCCTCTATAGGTTGTTGGGAGCTTCATGGCGAGGCGACTAAATAGTAGAGGCTCTCTTCCAGCCCTCGTTTTCGTTTGCTTTGGCGTTCTCAATATATCGGCGGCAAGGGGTACGAGTGACTTGAAATCGAAGGAACACACTGAGATCATATCATATCATATCATATATATGTGCAACTGAACTATTGTATCACCACAAGATGTCGCTTCGAACGGTAGTTGTCCGTTGTGTATTCCACAGGCAAGCATCGTACGTCCATTTGACAATATCTGACTACCAGCGACATCACATCGTGGAAGTTCCGTTCTAGGTTGCTTTTCATGAAAGGGGAAAGGGGTGCGAATGGCTATGTTTGGGTCGGGTTCACTCCCCCCCACAGGTTCATTCACAGCAATCGGCCCTAACAACCCGAAAAGAACTTACCAAGAAAATATCTATCCGGCGCAGCGCAGAAAGAAGACGTTCCTGCACCCATCCGCCCTGTGAGTACGATCAATCAAAACGCATGTTGCCTTCGCACACAGTAACAATTATTCGGTACTTGAACTAGGGCGTAGTTCCATGTATCTTGCTTGTTCCAACACCCCTGCTCAATCAAACGCACACATGCCGTGCACGCCTCCGGGTTACGCCGTGTGAATTCCGCACTTCAAGAACAGCTCGAGTCGTTATTCCACTACTACTACTGTTGTTGCTGTAGTTGGACGGCAACAACAATCCAACTACATTATTTAGCTGACTTAGTTACTCCCAAAGCACCATCACCACCAGTCGAGCCTCATACGCACCCAAGGCAGATAGAAGGACGTAGCACCCCGCTCGTTACTACCGCTCGCAACTATGGTGTACATACTCGTAACTGCAATTCCTAGCCGACTAACAACAAAGTCACCGGCAGCATTATTGGTGTTCTCACCTTTAGGGGCCCCTCGGGGGGGTACGGTACATCGCCTTGTTGGCGGCTCATGGGAGGTCTCTGACATTGGCTTCGTTCACAGCACCTGCGTTTACGTTTGATTGCCTTTCTTTGCGTTTTTTTTTTTCCGGCTTCTTAGCCTAGCAACTTAGAGGTGTGGGAGTGGGTTTTGAGGAGCCGCATCCTTCGACTCATGTGTTCTATTCGGGGAACTGGGATTTCCCCGTTTTCCCCATATTTCTGCTATATATACGGCCTCATCAGGGTGGGCTAGTGTAATGGTATGGGCTAGGAAGGCCGGTAATTACCTCTGCATAGGTAATTGGTCCGTTTTCGTATAACTTGGATGGCATTCGTATTCGGTATTCGGGGTATTTATAATATCTGAGGGCCATACTTGAAGCCCATCCCGAGCCAGATGTCATCTGGCTCGGGGATTAATAAAAGCTGCTTTCTCTTCTACGCTTGACTCTACGGAAAGTGAGTAACACCAAGGATGCTTAATAGACAAACCTGCAAGGGGATACTCTGTGTCTCACCCAGTCTCTATCACACGAGTACCACTGGTTGCCACATTTGGGTTGAAGGTGTCGTTTTGTTGGATTTTATGATTACGGACGTCAAATATCGATCCGTACCCATGCTTAAAAAAGGGTAGTACCACAACGGACCAAGTTCTGTTTCCTTCATTGGATAAGGTTTTGTTTTCCGTTCCCGTGCAAATATTTCTCTCGACCATCCAAACAGTTCCAACGAAACGTTGATTTCCGTGGTGTTGTTCCGCTGCCTTAAAATCCGTCAATCTCGGTTTCCAAAATCCCGGGCAAACCGAAAAACTGTCTAAAAAGCAAATAATCCCCGCGGGATTTATTCCCGCTCGTTTAGCGTTCACGGACCCGCAGCAGGGCAGATCAAACCACGTACACCGAATGACGCTACGAGTACTCGGCAGGCCAGACAGGTATTGTAACATGTTTGTGGTATGCGGTTGCTCAATACTGATTTCCCGTATGTGGCGGTTTCATATATTGGTCTACGGAGATCGGGGTTTCGTATTATGTGTCGGGGCATTATTTAGGATGCCTCGCGGTACCTGGTGGGTTGCTGTCTCCCTCCTGGGAGCAGTCTGCGATAACTATGATGCGACCCGGGCTTTGATGATAAGATACTGCCCGTATACATGTGAGGGTGGAGCGTGACAGAAAGGTACGGCTCACTCCTGTGTGGTGTTCATGATGGGCCTTTGACGACAGGTACTGGCTCTACTTGTGTGTGTATATTTTGGTAACGTGGTGGTACGAGTGTACATTATACACCACTCTCTCCTTGACGACCCACGGTATAGGCACGTGGCTACACAGAGCACGTTTGACAGCAGCGTTCACAAACACGACATTATCGTCGTGCTTCGGGCCCGGAGGCCGCTGGAGTGCTATACTGTGTTAGAGGGGGGTGGTATAAGGGGGACTGACTATGGAGATGGTCTTTTTTTGAGGGCGGGCGCAGCAGCAGCAGCAGCAGCAGCAGCAGCAGCGGCAGTGTGAAGGCGCAGGGCCACAGCAGCGAGCAGCAGCGGCAGTATCGAGGCACTGCGACAGCAGCGCAGCAGCAGCAGTATGGAGGCGCCTGGCCGCATCAGCGGCAACAGCAGCGGCATTGGGGTGGAGGTCACAGTTACCAGCAGCAGCACCCACCTCAGCCGCAGCATCAGCACCAGCACAGGCCGGGGGGCACTGGTTGGACTCGTAACGCCGGAAACGGCTGGTACCAGCCCGAGCCCCCTCCACCCCCAGGAGCGTCTATGAGCGGTTTCTACACGTGCGAACGCTGTGGGGCTCGAGGGCATGAGACAGCGATTTGTTTTGCACCAAACAGCGTGTGCGATGGGTTCCTGGCCTATGGTCACATGGCCAGGCAGTGCACTGCCCAGCCCACTATCGTCTACGCGCCGGAGTACAGCAACGTGCCGCAGGCTGGAACGCCGGCGCTCCAGCAGCCGCAGGGGGGTACGGTACATAGGGCATCTCCAAGACGACTTGGGATATATGATATAGAGTAACACCTTTGTTGAAAAAGAAACACAATTGGAATGAGTATTACTTGTATCATACGTGCTGTACGAGGACTCACAGTCTTCCTCGTGAAAATTCCTTGGCGTAGATAATAATTTTTTTTCCGTGTCCGCCGTGCAAATATGTGTCTCCAAGATCCCATCCAAACTAGTGTTCCTAACGTAAACGTTGATTTCCCGATGGTTGTTTTGTCTCCGTGCCTTAAAATCCCCGTCCAACTTCGGTCTTCTGCAAAATTCCCGGCAAACCGAAAATGTCTCAAAAAGCAAATAATCCCCGCGGGATTATATCCGAGCTCGTTTAGCGTTCGACGGGATGCATTCCGTAGAGAGATCACCATCGTAACGTCGAATGACGCTACAAGACTCGTAGCACGGCGTCCAGACAGGTATTGTNACAATACCTGTCTGGACGACTGCGAGTACTTCGTAGCGTCATTCGACCGTGTACGTATGGTGATCCCTCTAGCGGATGCATCCCGTCCGAACGCCTAAACGAGCTGGGATCATAATCCCCGCGGGGATTATTTGCTTTTTGACAAGTTTCGGTTTGCCACGTGGATTGTTGGGAGACCGAAGTTTGGACGGGATTTTAAGGCACGGAACAAAAGCACACCATCGGGAAACTCAGACGTTATACGTCTGGAACATGTTTGGAATGCGATCTGGAGACCACATATTTGCACCGGCGAACGGAAAAAAAATTATTATCTCGCAGGAATTTTCACGAGAAGACTGTGAGTCCCTACAGCACGTATGATACAAGTAATATCATATCCAATTGTGTTTCTTTTTCAACAAAGGTGTACTCTATATCATAATATCCCAAGTCGTCTTGGAGATGCCCTATGTACCGTACCCCCCCCCCCGCCCCCTCAGGAGATATGACCGATCGCAAAAACTGTAAAAACTACAACTCGGCCTTAACTACGTACACATGGGTTGAAAAAACAAATCATTCAGGAGATGGGTCGGATAAACCGTTAAGATCTGTTGATGTATTGTGTCTTTTTCGTTTTCATCTATTGTATTTAAACAACCCTAGCAGTTCTCTAAGTTTTCAAATCCGAAGTGGCAAGAGTGGTGGCGCTGGAGCCTCTTTCTAGAAACGAAACTGGCGACTCGTGGCTCAAACATTTAGTACTCAATTCGCAAGTACGCGCTCGTCATACCGACACTCCTGTACCCGCTCTTTCCCCTTTACAGCCAAGGTGCGCACATTGTAGGCCGCTACCGCCACAAGCCCCCTCCCCCTTGCGAGCCTCTATCGGTTGTTGGGAGCTTCATCACGAGACGACTAAATAGTAGAGGCTCTCTTCCCGCCCTCGTTTTCGTTTGGTTTGGTGTTCTCAATATATCGGCGGCAAGGGCTACGAGTGACTTGAAATCGAAGGCACACACTGAGATCATATCATATCATATCATATATATGTGCAACTCAACTATTATATCACCACAATATGTCGATTCGAACGATAGTTGTCCGTTGTGTATTCCACAGGCAAGCATCGTACGTCCATTTGAACATATCTGACTACCAGCGACATCACATAGTGGAAGTTCCGTTCTGGGTTGCTTTTCATGAAAGGGGAAAGGGGTGCGAATGGCTATGTTTGGGTCGGGTTCACGCCCTCGCCGAGGCCCCTCACAGTTCATTCACAGCAGTCGGCCCTAACAACCCGAACCAAGAACAGAACTTACCAAGAAAAAATCTATCCGGCGCAGCGCAGAAAGAAGACGTTCCTGCACCCATCCGCCCTGTGAGTACGATCAATCAAAACGCGTGTTGCCTTCGCACACAGTAACAAAACTCTTCGGCACTTGGACTCGGGCGTAATTTCATGTATCTTGCTTGTTTCAACACCCCTGATCAATCAAACGACACACACACGCCGTTCACGCCTCCGGGTTACGCCGTGTAAATTCCGCACTTCAAGAACAGCTCGAGTCGTTATTCCACTACTACTACTGTTGTTGCTGTAGTTAGACGGCAAAAACAATCCAACTGCTTTATTTAGCTGACTTAGTTACTCCGAAAGCACCATCATCACCAGTCGAGCCTCATACGCACCAAAAGCAGATAGAAGGACGTAGCACCCCGCTCGTTACTACCGCTCGCAACTATGGTGTACATACTCGTAACTGCAATTCCTAGCCGACTAACAACAAAGTCACCGGCAGCATTATTGGTGTTCTCACCTTTAGGGGCCCCTCCGGCCAAAAATTAGAAAAGAAGAGCCCTTTCCTCGAGTCTCTTGAAAAAAAAAAACGTCTTTCTTTCCAGCAGCAATAGTTCAGTTAGAAATTTATTGTATTCATGTCTGGTACAATCACATTATTCAATCGGTTGAACTCACAGCTGACGTATTTATAACAATTTCAATTTATCACACCATATATATATACCATTGCTCCTTTTACCCAACACGACATGGCTCCTGTTCCAAGGCTCAGACTCACACTCCCAAATAAATGTTAAGCTTGTTCGTTATGGCCTCTAGGGTCCTTCGTGCTGCAAGCATGGACGACAGGCATTGCTGTGATTATTGCATCACGAGACGAAATTGCTCAACAGCAATCATTTTTATCATCTCGGCGCACCTGGTTGACATATACTACAGTCTGCTATGGTCAGGTTCGACGCTACGGTCGGTCGAACTACAGGAACAGGCAGGTAGATTCGCCTACTCGCGCTCGGCATTGTCTGTCAAAATTCTGACTAAAGCCGGTGTGCAAAAAACGACAATTTTCCATGTGGTATATTTATGGTACCAGATCAGAATTTTGGGGAGTCGGTGTTGAGTAAGAGGCACTCTTGTTTGATGAGATAAGGCGTCTGGTAGAAGAGCGGGTGCCTGCCACAAAAACGTTTCCCATGACTTGCGCTGGCTAAACCTGCCTCCATGGAGTAGCTGTGTACGCCGGAACTAACGATAACTGTAGATATCGCCGTTGTCGGTAGGGAGTCATGAAAGGTATATTAATAACAAGTTTACCAGCGTTATTCTTGCAAGTGAAAACAAACGATTAATCATTATTTTCGGGGGACCCCTTCGTCAAACAAAGAAAGAGTATACACATATTATAGTTGCTTGCGTGTTTGAAATATATATATATATATATATATGTATGCAATGACAGGCAGCGAGCGGTACACACCCCCACGCTGATCACTCATCCAGCTTCGCGCAACAGCAAGCTCTCCAATAATAAAAAGGACCAGTATCATCTATCTTCTGAACCAAGAACCGCGAGTCACGTGGTAGACCTCTTGCGTCCCTGCTATCCTGAGCTTAAGACTTTAAGCCCCTTTACAGTGGTATATTTATGGTACCAGATCAGAATTTTTAGGAGCCGGTGTTGAGTAAGAGGCACTCTTGTTTTATGAGAAAAGGCGTCTGGTAGAAGAGCGGGCGCCTGCCACAAAAACGTTTCCCATGACTTGCGCTGTCTAAACCTGCCTCTATGGAGTAGCTGTGTACGTCGGAACTAACGATAACTGTAGATATCGCCGTTGTCGGTAGGGAGTCATGAAAGGTTTATTAATAACAAGTTTACCAGCGTTATTCTTGCAAGTGAAAACAAACGATTAATCATTATTTTCAGGGGACCCCTTCGTCAAACAAAGAAAGAATATACACATATTATAGTTGCTTGCGTGTTTGAAATATATATATATATATGTATGCAATGACAGATAGAAGAAATAGAAAAAGAAAAAGGCAGCCGCAGTTAGTTCGTCGCAATATAAAGTACTTGTAAACTGTAAACATTCCTGATTTCGCGAAACGCTCCGTCATGAGACTGTTTCTTGCTATGATACGACCACGATCATGTATTAAAATCAGCGCAGTACATACGCGTACTTGTTTTTTCACGGTCCCCCCGCCGTCGACGTCCTACCCTTTTATATTTTTCGTTAGCCTACTCAAGAACCACCACTATGATGTGAAGTTGGTATCAAGAAGAGGTAACCAAGAAGAACGTTATGTGAAGACGTTTTTTGCTGCTGTGAACTTTGAGAACATTTATTTGTCGTCCACTACGTACCCAACCTGCTTGTGAGGCAAAGATGTCGGGAGACATGTCAAGCAAGGCAAAGCATGCGCTGTCAGGGGTGTAGGGCCGAAGCGTTAAACACTAAAACCTACTGGTAGTAGATTGGTGTCAGTCACGGCATGTCAAGGCAAATCTTCTGTCTGTCAAGGGATGGAAGTCCTTCTCTCCCTATATTTATGGCTGTGAGCTATTAATAATAACATTAGGTTCGAAACGAAAAGCGAAAAACACTGTAGAAACGTCCACGGTTGAGCGCAACGCAATACGAAATCAATCGATTGCTGTGAGCAGGTCCTGCGACGAAATTCGGAAATATATAATAATAATAGTGAACAGATAGTGAACACATATAATACCAGGTACATATATATGGTTATGTTGGATGACGCTGGCAACAACCATATTTTTCATTGTTTTCGTCGAATCGTTTTGCAACTACACAGCAGTATATACTTAAGTACGCGCGATAAAGGTATGACACTGAGCTATTAATACCTGTACGAGTAGCAAATGTGAGTTTGGACGAAATCCTCCAGCTCACAGCTGTTGTTGTTTTTTTATTATTATTTGATTTGATTTTTTTTTTTTTTTTTTTCCATCCCATTTATTATCTTCGCCCTTCCATTTTCTCCCTCCTAGTCGTAACTCAGATCCGGGGTCACAAAGTAGGCTCTTCTCCCTCCTCCCCCACTACGGTTCTTGCCTTGCATTTTTATCGCGAGAAGATTTCAGCACTTTCTTCCCTCGTCGACTTGCGTCGGATTCCGCCTCCCACGCCACGAAGGCGCTCTCAGCAATTGGTTCCTTTTTATTTTTTCAAATAAAGACATTCTCACCACGGTGGGATTCGACTTGGGTACCAATGGTAGTAGTCTTTGAGGCTGACCACTACTCTACCGGGGCGACCGGTATGTAAAATAGCAAATACTAGCTATTAATAGTCATATATATGAGTTTAGACCAGAGTATTAATAGTATCTCGCAAACATGTACCCATAACGAAAGTATACCGACAGCCAAGGGCGCACAAAAAAAAAAAAAACGATACCACACACCTAGGAAGGTCAGAATGAAAAACAAACCGGATCGCTGTGATCACAGGACGAAATGAGCAAAAACCATTTTTTTTTCGTTTTTTGTTCCCTTTTTTAACTTGGTTTTAGAGACCCCCCCTATTTTTTTTTCGCTGGTCGGGGGGGGGGTAATTAAAAAAAAACTTGACTTATTGTTTTCTGGGATCACAACGAACGGTCCGGTTTCTTCCCTCCAATATAGGGGGCGTGTGTGTGGTGTCGATAACTTTTTTTTTTGTGCGCCCTTGCGACGGCAGTTAATAATCTCCTAGTTCTAGCCACGCCTGACTTTTTATGTAAGCCAGGTTGTTTCCTACACTATTTTCGGTACCAAATGGGCCACGGTCTTATTTTCGTCCGAGAGTTTCAGCCTCAAACTAGTAACCCTTATAGGACTGGAGTCCCGTTTTGGGGACAAATTACTTAGAATTAAAGTGGATCGTCCCCAAAACGGGACTCCAGTCCTAAAGGGGTTAAGTACAAAATTATTAAGAGTTGTCGCGTACTGTACGAGTAGTACAGTAGTGAGTAAGTGTTGTACATCGACTTGCCACTTTTACTGTATTCATATGACCATAAATTACGACACACCGTAAAGAACCCTGCTAATTTTCCGAGCGAGGTTTAAAGTCACTCTCGCCAGAGTGGGGTAAGGACGGTGGTGAAGGTGAAGTGTTGTTGTTGTTGTTTTTCTTCACATTAAACTCGTTTCAGTTGCTAATCCCTATAGTCTGATCTAGCAAGATCACGGCCCGTGGTCACAAAAGTGCTAGAGCCATCAGAGAATCCTAAAGAACACGTACACTTAGCAGGGAAAGGATACACAAGTCCGAAGAGGTACACCTAAAATCCCTACAGCATGTTATGCGTGTCCAAAACTGAACTACACGCCCGCAATCTCCATTCGACTACAGCAGCATCGTCCCCCTCCCCCCCCCTCCCACTCTTTACCAATGAATTTGCCGACTACAGCGTAACTACTGTCTGAAGTGCTGTCTGTACAAAAACAAACGGTAGGCGTGGGAACAAGATGGAGCACGCAGCTGCTGTCTGAAGTGCTGCCAGAATGACAGTCCGCGGGCACAAAGTGAAAAAGAACAGCCAACCAAAGCCATCATGTCCATTGACAATTACCCGAATCTATCCTGAACGGTCTGTGTTAGGCACAGCATTATAAACATCGACACTGATTAGGAATCGTTCCACATTGAAGGGGTCTTCCACGATCAGGCACACAATGAAGGCACCCGGGGTGTCCGCGCCATCTCTGCCGCGTCTCTCTACAAAACCAGTGACGTCATCCACACCGACCCAACAACAACATTCGGGGGAAAAAGCGAAGAATTTGTCAACAGAAAACAGAAAAACAATAATGTTCGTCCGTCACGGGTCGATGTCGTCCGTGCTCCGGATCGCTTCTCCTGTGCGCTGCTGTGCTGCTGCGCCGGCGCGCTGCTGTGCTGCTGCTCAGGCGCGCCGCTCCGGTGCCGCTCGGCCAGTCCTAGCACGACCACACTCGACCCGCTCCGTCCGTACACGCTCTCGTTGCTGTCCTTCCCAGTCGGCTCCTCGCTTTCTCTCTCGTTGCACTCAGGGTGCTTGGTCTGAAAAATAAAAATTCTCGCACTGAAGGGATTGACCAGTCCAACAACAGCTCGTCGCCACACGCTCCCTCCGCCTTTGATGGCGAAGCCAGGTTACTGAGACAGTACAGCTCCCTCTAGCAAACATACCTAGGGCTGTGTACGTAGTGCCCGTCCACCTTTCTGATGGCGTCTGCCTCCGCGCACAAAAGTGAGATGGACATTGCTGTCTACACCGACGGCCAAAAAGGCCCGTGCATCTGGACTTTTGCGCCTGACGCACCAGTGCCGATCCAACTCTACCGCTGCACACGCTTCGCCCCCCCTATAAATAAAATCAGTTCATTGGAGGCTGTCGCCCATATGCAAGCATGCGCTTCACAACAAACAAGCGGTTATCAAGTAGGACGCAGCTTACACTTCACGCGAATCGTCAAGACACCCCGCGAGAATTCGCGCTAGGTGCAAGAAATTTCTGTCTGGTTGTTGAAAACCCAATCTATGTGCTCCGTCCCGGCGTCGTAGGCATGCGAGAGGGTTCGTTATCATGACGACTCCGGCCATGCACGACATTGCTACACGCCACCCCCCAATCATACCGCCAGGTATCCAGTTGTAGTGTATAGCTTCCGGTGCGGTATACCAGGTATATAACAGCTCGACCACCGATATGTTTATGTACCTGGTATGTCAACAGAGCGGTCGTTGCCTTGCCGTGAGCCTTGATACTGCGTTCAGAGGAGGTTTCGAGCTACGCAGAAAGGGGTCCCTCCTTGGTTGACATCGTCACAGTAGTTTCAAGCTCGAATACTTCCCTGGTATCAATAACACATACACACCGGATCGCTACCATACTACATACATCCGTGTACAGTTGCCCCTCCACAGCAGTAAGTAGTGATTGTATCGTGGTTTCGGGCTCCCGAGAGTGCCTATAATAGCAGCGTGGGTATAGCAAATATAGGCGTACTTTGATGCGAGTCGACGAAGTATAGAAAAGGCTGATGTCTTCTAGAGTTTTTTTTTGGTGTTGTTTTTTTTCGGTTCATTTCATTTCATTTCGTTTCGTGTCATTTCATTTGGTTTATTTTAACTAGATGTCGCATCTCATCTGGGAGAAGCACGACACTTTTTTTATTTTTATTTTGCTATGCTTTTGTTTGGTTGCTTGATTGTTGATTTGCTTCAGTATGTTTACTTTCTATTATTTTTCCTTTTCGCTTTTTTCTTTCTTTTCTCTTTTTTTTCTCTTGCATGCACCTGGATTGCTAGCAGGGTAGGCCTTGCCTGTCGTATATGGCATTGCATTGTCTGCTCTGCTTACTGCACTGAGCGTAGTATCTTTGTGTCGTAGTTTTGTGACCACAGAACTGGTACCTTTTTAGGATGATGAATCGGCACGGACACTGGGTGTGCTGGATGTCGACGGGTAGAAAGGAAGGTTTAATGTGAAGAACACACACACAGAGATAGAAAGTCAAGCCGCAAACCGTAGAGAGCAGGGGGGAAAAGTGCCTACTCTGTGACCCTGGGTCTGAGTTACAACTATTAAATAGAAGGAGGAGATATAAAGGCAGGGCGAAGATAAAACATGAACATGAAACTAAAGTAAATGTGTACCTAGTTGTATGTATGCCTAGCGATGACAGAGGCGGCAGTACTGCTAGCTCTTTGGTACTGTCAAGGTCACCATCGTTCCCACGGCGCTTGCTTCGCTTTGTGTTTCTACAGCCGATTTTTGCTTGGTACGAGGTCCATACTCCTGTCTGAGAGGTGTACTATTATAGATGGTCATTATCCTCATTTTACATATTTAACATTTTACTTTTTTTTCGCCGCGCTCTTCAGTGCACCCTCTCTCGTACGGCATGATGGACGGTTTGCCAAGTCAGCCCTTTGAGTATCTTCTGTACTCAAAACACTACAAAATGCTTGCTCGATGGACAAGTAAAAAAATATGTCAAAGCGAAACTACACAGCAATGGAGTTTCCCAAAATACTTCTCTCTGGGCAAACACCACATTATCCTTTATTTGGTCCTTTTCAGCGCCATCGCACAGCCCACACACGAAGACGACGTAACACGCACGTACGTATTCAACACATACATAACGGATATAACATAAATAACCCACATCTGGTAATATGTGGCAGCATTGATTGCATACGTTGCGGTTGATTTTGTTTGTTCCGTGTACAGACAGTGACGTCCGTTGTTAGTATTGTTTTATTCATATCTGTCTGGGTTCCATTTGTTTCGAAGATACGCGTGTATGTATGATATTGAAACCAACCGTTTTTTTCCGGTAAATTTCAGCGGATTGTTCCATGCTTTTCACAAAACTCGGACGTCAAAATAAAGAGAAAAAACGTATGGTTAAAGCTGCGTTACGTACGAGCGTAATCCAGAGGTAGGTATGTATTCATATATTCAGCTAGAATAACATGTTTTCAATTTTGTACCTTGAATTTGTTTTGCACATTAGCTTTGTCTCCGTGATCGTTTCTACGATCGCACGAACCTTAATAAGATTATTCATGATAATCATGTTACCGTATACAAGGGGCGTTTCTGGCGAGCGTCATGCCCGAAACACCATACAGTAGTAACGTTGCGGCGAAGGACGAGAACATCAGACGCTAAGCTACGTGTTGGGAACACTCTTTCACACTACTCACGGAATCCGAGCAACGAACGGCTTTATAGTCCTGATACGTGTCGTGTACGATATTCGGTGGGTACGTATACCCGATACAGGTATGACTGCTGCACATCTGCTGGATGCTGTTGTGGAGCCCCGCATACCATCTTCGGTGGATTAGTATATCCGTCACAGCAATGACTGCTGCACATTCAGTTGGCTGCATGCTGCTGTAGCCCCTCGATAGTTCAGTATTTCTACACGCTGCACAGGTATTCTAGGAAACTAGGGTAGACCAGAACGGAAACATCTATATCTCCATAGAGGCCTACCTGTGCGCAGCCATCATTGTTCATGCTGGTGGCTGTATGTAGCTTCTGATATAATTCCGCTTTATCATCAAGTTCCCTGTATCGTGTGACGCCAACAAAAGAGCGCCACCCCGCGTAGTTAGACGCCAGCAGTGTTCGAATAAGCGAATAATATCATTCGACGCGTTGCGAGTATATGCGAGATGTGTAGGAAATAACGGGTCCGAATCTGACTTACTCTAGATTCCTCAATATATCGTAGTTATGAGTGATCAATGGTGAAACTCATCATGCTGCACGTTGTCGGATAACAAATATGAATGCATCCGACAATGTGCAGCATGAGCTTCAACGTTGATCACTCATAGCAATAATACATTGATATAATGACGAGTTATAGGATGGCGCATTAGACGAGTCATTCCACCTCAGTATATGTTTCGCTCCTTAGCCTGCATGTATCGTATGTGTTGTTGTAGAACAACGACGAGAGCGCGTCTGGCGTATGCATATCACAATGCCTACAGTACTACTGAGGGCTATTCTTATCGGAGTCATGAATTTCCCTTTTTTCCAATACATTTTTCCGCCTAATTTTCTGTATTTGTTAGCAGTTTTTTTCCGTTATGATTTTTGTGTGTTTATTGTGCTGTGCATACAACGTGTTGCTGCTGCAGCGCCCCTACTGCTGCCCCTCCTGTCACGCGCACTATACCCCTCCGGCTACTGCTGCCGATGTGTATTGTGTCGTGCTACCATCGTAGACGTCCGTGCTTCCTCGAAATGAGTACGGCTAACCATATATATTATCACACGTATGGTTTGTACCCGGCACCCTGCAGTACAATTTATTGAATTCGAACGATCCTACTTAAGGCGCAATATAACGACGGTGGGTAACCGAGATATGGCTACGGAGCTGTGAGCTCCGCAATTAAACCCACAATGCGTCAGCTGCACTCAACGGTACCGGCAGCAGAGGCTCCAGGGGAGGCCTCAGTGCTAGAGATCGTGCTAGTCGTCTTTGCAGAGACAACAGTGTTATCGTTTGTTCTTGTTCCTGCCTCTGTTTTTACTTTCCGTTACGAGACGCTTTATATGACCCCCGGTGCGAACATCCACTGTATATGTGGAACCCCCCCCGTCACGAAATACGCTGCTATAGCTAGTACTCATACAGTATTATATACATAGATAGGTTGTTTGTGAGTATATCGTCTATGTTCTTGGCTTATTTATGGTGTCTTATCTTTCGACAGTATGCCCGTTGCAGCGCAGCCATTTGCCACCTTGTCGCACTCAACCGGTCCCATTGAGCACCGTCTACCAGCAACCTATCATCGCTGGAAACACAATACGACCTGGCAGCGCAGCCGTTTTCAACAGTACTTACTGGCCAAGTTCAGAAGAGGTCCGAAATCATTTTTGAAAGAAATGTATATAGGTGGTGCGGAGTTTCCACGATCTCGCTTGGTACCCTGCACGCACACTGTGGCTATCCCATCTAGCACCCTGATCCCATCCGCAAGATGCATAGGTAGGACTACAACCCTCCGCAGGTGACCCCGGAGGTGCACGCCAGGGACATGATACTATCCACTATCCACATATATACATAGATATATTTTCATACTACTACGTACGTATGACCTGAATAGAGTACGCCTTTATATATTAACATTGTTCGAAAATGTCCCAATATTTCGGGTCATAGTGGTATATATATCCACTACATACAGAGGGCCACTGAAAGACTGAGGGGCGTCCACAGCATCTTCGCAGCAGATTTATCGACGTTTCAACTATGCGAAACGTTTAATAAGAATAGTATACCACTCCGAAGCACTTTATAGGGAGCATAATGGGATATTTGGCGTGTTAATACTCAAAGTATATACCGTTTGTCTGTTGGTTTAGCTGGGGTACGACAGAGATAACGTCCGAACGTCATTTATTTGTATTGTTTCAGCCAGGTAGATGCTATGTGTATACTCGTATATGGACTATGACCCTTTTGTTGTTGTTGTTGTTTTTCTTCACATTAAACTCGTTTCAGTTGCTAATCCCTATAGTCTGATCTAGCAAGATCACGGCCCGTGGTCACAAAAGTGCTAGAGCCATCAGAGAATCCTAAAGAACACGTACACTTAGCAGGGAAAGGATACACAAGTCCGAAGAGGTACACCTAAAATCCCTACAGCATGTTATGCGTGTCCAAAACTGAACTACACGCCCGCAATCTCCATTCGACTACAGCAGCATCGTCCCCCCCCCCCCCCCCCCACTCTTTACCAATGAATTTGCCGACTACAGCGTAACTACTGTCTGAAGTGCTGTCTGTACAAAAACAAACGGTAGGCGTGGGAACAAGATGGAGCACGCAGCTGCTGTCTGAAGTGCTGCCAGAATGACAGTCCGCGGGCACAAAGTGAAAAAGAACAGCCAACCAAAGCCATCATGTCCATTGACAATTACCCGAATCTATCCTGAACGGTCTGTGTTAGGCACAGCATTATAAACATCGACACTGATTAGGAATCGTTCCACATTGAAGGGGTCTTCCACGATCAGGCACACAATGAAGGCACCCGGGGTGTCCGCGCCATCTCTGCCGCGTCTCTCTACAAAACCAGTGACGTCATCCACACCGACCCAACAACAACATTCGGGGGAAAAAGCGAAGAATTTGTCAACAGAAAACAGAAAAACAATAATGTTCGTGCGTCACGGGTCGATGTCGTCCGTGCTCCGGATCGCTTCTCCTGTGCGCTGCTGTGCTGCTGCGCCGGCGCGCTGCTGTGCTGCTGCTCAGGCGCGCCGCTCCGGTGCCGCTCGGCCAGTCCTAGCACGACCACACTCGACCCGCTCCGTCCGTACACGCTCTCGTTGCTGTCCTTCCCAGTCGGCTCCTCGCTTTCTCTCTCGTTGCACTCAGGGTGCTTGGTCTGAAAAATAAAAATTCTCGCGCTGAAGGGATTGACCAGTCCAACAACAGCTCGTCGCCACACGCTCCCTCCTCCTTTGGTGGCGAAGCCAGGTTACTGAGACAGTACAGCTCCCTCTAGCAAACATACCTAGGGCTGTGTACGTAGTGTCCGTCCACCTTTCTGATGGCGTCTGCCTCCGCGCACAAAAGTGAGATGGACATTGCTGTCTACACCGACGGCCAAAAAGGCCCGTGCATCTGGACTTTTGCGCCTGACGCACCAGTGCCGATCCAACTCTACCGCTGCACACGCTTCGCGGCGGGTGCGCAGCAGCAAGAAGGTATCGGTCCGCTTGAGGGTGAGTCTAGCCTTGCTCGCTAGAAAGACCCCCCCCCTCGCTATGGGCCATGCCAAAGCAAAGACCTTGCCGAGGCAGCGAGGGGAAAAAGGGAGTGGGAGGTCACAGCTCATAGCTTAAAACACGACCGAAACTACAGTACGTAGGCAAAGGCCAAGAACACGAAATCCTGGAGCCAACGTTAAATAGTTGCCAATTGCGATTTCGGACTTGAACAAAACATTTTTTTTTATTTTCAAATGCGTTCCTTATACCAGCGCAATCAACATACCAGGGCCACCTATGGTACAACTAGATTTGCCGCAAACAAAGCAGGTAATTTCGAAATACCGAACGTGGTAGCATTGTTTTGTTACATACTTTGTATATTATTTCGCTGTTTGGACCTGGGAGAAAGCTTTGATTGCGGTGTTTGGGAGGACGTTGAAATCGAGCAATGTTGTGAAGAGCTCCGAGTTCCCTTAGTAAAATAGTTATGATGCGGTCAGTATGACATTTACATGCGTTGCTGTGTGGCGCCAGCTCATCGCGAACACAGCAGTAGTAACGAACCCAAATGCTGTTGGTTTGGATTGCCGCCAAGACTATAAATGGCATAAATGGCCAATGAACTGGTCCCTATAATGTGTACCACCCAAGAGTGGTCTGTCTTTCCCACGTAAAACTGTATTCATCGACACTATGAACCCTTCCTTGATCCACTTTTGATATATTGACCATCACCACAATATTTCCCTGCTAAATAAAGCTGATTATAGTGCTGCCTGAGCACCCCTCCCTGTCTTCGACACTTGCAACCATAAAACAACGCAACCCATGCTATTATTAGCCTGCCCCCACATCAATACCATTGATTGGGTGCAATTTCTCTAGTAGCGTAACACACTGGAGTACTCGAAACAACGATGAACGCACCCTGTACACAATTCTCGGGTAGTCTATAATTTCTTCGGCAGTGAACGAGGGCAGAAATACATTCATGTACGGTGTCGTTCACAATAGGCTGTATATACATGTAGAAGGGTTACTACAACATCGATCGATATATATATTTGTCAGTGACAGATATATTTGGAAACTTGTCAGGCTATCACCACAACAATAGACTAATAGGGATAATGTTAATCGATATAGGCATGGCCCACCACAATCGATTGGGAAAACGTGCCCATCGATGCCTACCACCATACACATAGATATATAGATAGGTTGTCAACATTTGTCTATCAATAGACCCTGCTGGCCGCCAAATATTGCGGAAGAGCTCAGCTGAGATCGGAAGGCATGACGAGCTCAAAATAATATGCACCTGACTGACCTGCAGCACCAGTTTATGTCCTGTCTTGCCATGCTGCGTACTGGGAGTTTACGCCCTCGTGCTCTCATACGATCGTCGCGGGTCGGTGACACTGGCCGTTGAGTCCACAACTACTGCACGGCATCAATATGGGATGAGGAACTATTAATAGTCAATTGTGGGAAAAGGCCCCAATAGCCGTCTACTGTGTACGTGTCGATGGCTGTAGCAACCGTTGGCGACAAAAACTACCGATAGACACCATTATTATCGATGGTATATTCCTAGAGTGATAGTTATCACGGGAGTCCTCGGGACTCTAGACGATCCCGAGATCCTGTGCAAAGATTGAACTAACTTACTGTAGATTGTACCTGATCCCGTCCAATCTCGTGAAATACCGATAATCCCGATCCCGTTCAACCAAGTACCGGGAGCTATTACTACAGTAGTAACAATAGTGTCAAATACGGTGAAATATCGCTCGTGCGCAGTGCAAACCGCTAGAAATATTGTCATCCTGAATCCTGTTCAAAATCGTCCCGCTTTCCCCCCCCATTTCACGGTCTTGTTGCACGGAAAAAGAGCTGCTGCTGCTGCTGCTTTCGGATATTATGACGATGTCGTCGACTGCGTCGGTCCTCAAACAAATTAACAGCCAAGGTTTTTTTACTCGATCAGTAACCCAACATATTGGACCAACCCTATGCCAGTGTTCGATTATATTGGAGTAACGTTTACTTAGTGATGCGCCACCAGGCGCAGAAACCATGTGTGTTATCACTATGTACGAGTATGTATAGGCGGAGTAGCCGCAAGGCCACATCTATTTATCTGCGTCTTTTATTTTCCCCTTTCGCTGTTATTCTTCCGATGTGACAGAAATCCTGCTTACTTTTGATGGGTGGCGAGTCGGTGTTTCTCGGTGTTTTTCTTGTTTCTTTTCTGTTTTCCTGTTTTCGCTGTATTGTTTTGTTGCCTTAGTTTGTTGTGGTGTCCGTCGCAGTCCTCCTAGCCCCCAGGGGGCGCGACAGACAGCGCGTCTACCGCCGTTAGTATACTGCTGTACACATATATATTTATGCTGTGTATTGCATTTGTTTTTCGCTCTGGTCGCTTTTTGCCTTTCATTGAGGGTGGTAGAGATACACTGTCTGTGTAGGACACAAAAGGAATGACGCTGAGCAATGAATGGCTGATTTGGTCTGATATGCTTGGCTTGGAGTCAGTTAGGATCAAGATTTAGGCTTGGCTCATATATTTGTCTCATACACAGCAAGCGTATGTATGCCAGTCATTTTCTTGTATGCGTTGTAAAACAAGCACCCATCGCTTCTGTTCTTCCGATCATAATAATAGGTGTATTATGGTTTCTTCAGTTAGTTGGTTTAGTTACCCATCATAATATATTTGTTATCAATTTCCTTTACATTTTGTTCGTTGCTTGACTTGCTTTCGTGTGTGCCGCAGCCATGAGGCGAAATTGGGTGTGTCTATTCCATCCGCCGTAAAACCGCCCGTAAAACCGGCCGCTCAGGCGAACTTTAAGAACCTGCCCACACACAATTTGAAATTGACCAAACAGCGAATTTGCACAAACAAGCAACCAGTAACACACAAGCGACTACACTTCTACTACTTACTGCTGCTGTACACACGACACGCAGCAGCAGTGACATACAGCGGGCATGCAGACACACCACCGCTGGCGCTCATACCATCACACTCAGCAGTTGTTGTCAGTTGGGTTGTACTTGTGTTTGCTGGGCTCTACAGATTTCCCTCGTACTACTTGTACTTGTATTTGACAGTTTTTATTATCTGCATTTATTTGTTCATACGCAGAGTAAACCATTCAATGCAATGTACGACAGACACGACAGACACGACATACATCTGCTATTTTCAGGGCCTTTCTCGGGAAAATTCCAGAAGATTTCGGGAATCGAGTAAATCAACCATATCAAACTAACCAATGCCGAATAAACAATGTTAAAAGCACCACAAGAAAGACAGAACCACGGCGAATCGGGTGACGGTGTTTTTTTGTTTTTTTACCCAGTAGGAACCGCGGTATGCCAACTCCCGTGGTAAATTACCATGGACCATACCATGCCAATTCCCGTGGTAAATTACCATGGATCATGCCGCGGTTCCTACTTCGTAAACAAAAACAAAAAAACGTCGTTTGATTCACCGTGGTTTTGTCTTTCTTGTGGTGCTTTTAACATTGTTTATTCGGCATTGGTTGGTTTGATATGGTTGATTTACTCGATTCCCGAAATCTTCGGGAATTTTCCCGAGGAAGTCCCTGGCTATTGTGCCTTATTCAAATAAATCAGTTAAACCTACTGGCAGAAAGTTAACCTATCGCGTACCGAAACTTAACAAAGGCAAGTTCGGTAGGGTATACCGGTACCGGGGGTATATTTGTTGCTCGTACCGAACTTTCCGAAGTGTCGGGTACCGGTATTGCAAAATTACCGAACTTACCGAAGTATTCATTACCGGTATTGAAAAAGTACCGAACGTACCGAAGTGTCCGGTACCGGTATTGAAAAAGTCCCAAAGTTACCGAAGTGTTCGGTAGGGTATTAAGCACCCTACCGAGATAATACCGGTACCCCCGGTATTGTGGACGAGGGTATACCGGTACCCGGGGTATATTAAGGTTAGCGTACCGAACTTATCGAAGTGTCAGGTACCGGTATTGGCAAAACACCGAACTTACCGAAGTGTCGGGTACCGGTATTGAAATAGAGCCGAACTTACCGAAGTGTCGGGTACCGGTATTGAAAAAATACCGAACTTCCCGAAGTGTCAGGTACCGGTATTGAAAAAATACCGAATTTTCCGAAGTGTCGGGTACCGGTATTGGAAAAATACCGAACTTACCCAAGTGTCAGGTACCGGTACTTAGCGAGGCAATAACCCCGGTATACTTCGGTACGTACCCTACCGAATATACCCTAAGTAATGTGTACTTGTAGCAACAGCAAACAGATTGCGGCGGTAACGGCGGAAAGAACGGGAATGCTGACGCCGCCATCCCAACCACGTAGCAAGAGGCAGCACGGTTAGCAGCAGCACCAACGCCAGCAAGGGCAACAACTACAGCAGAACACAGCAGCAAAGGGGCAGAAGCAGCAGCTCCAACTTCGAACTTCGGCATACATACAGTTTTAATCATCGGTGACCTCGCGTAGTTCTGCTGCAGCTGCTGCTGGTACGTCATCAGTGTTTGAATATAATAAGAGCAGCGATGGATTCGAGATGTCGCGTTCGAGTCCGTCTATAGGGTGCATGATACGAGTACAGGCGAGCAGTCGAAGATGCTTCTGCCACAACACGAAGTTTGCGCAGAGCGTGCGAGAGCACCGCCTCGGCCGCGCCTCGAACCCCACCAGCCAGAGTTGGTGATTTTTGTATTGTGTCTACAGCCGTTCATGATGGGCGTGAGATTCGCGCGTTGTGTCACTCCAGAGCCAAGGACCAGATACGTAAATGTAGAGAAGACTGCTGCTGCTGCCACAAATAAAAGCCTTGTATAACTTGTGTATGATGTCATAATGTGTGTCCGTATTGCATAAATACCCGATCCCCCGGTATCGAGGCCGCACCGATCACCGCCGGTATCGTGGTCAAGGGTATACCGGTACCGGGGGTATATTCGGGTAGGCGTACCGAACTTACCGAAGTATCGGGTACCGATATTAGAAAATTACCGAACTTACCAAAATATCGGGTACCGGTATCTAAACAATACTGAACTTACAGAATTGTCGGGTACCGGTATTGAAAAAGTACATAACTTACCGAAGTGTTCGGTAGGGCATCGAGCCCGGTATCGAACAAATACCGGTACCCCCGGTATTGCGGTCGAAGGTATACCGGTACCTGAGGTACATTTGGGCGGGCGTACCGAACTTACCGAAGTGTCGGGTACCGGTATGGGAAAAACAAACGAATTTACCGAAGTGTCGTGTACCGGTATTGAAAAAATACCGAACTTACCGAAGTGTCGGGTACCGGTATTGAGGCCATAACGAACCTACCTAAGTGTCGGGTACAGGTATTTACCGAGAAAATATCCCCGGTATACCTCGGTACGTAACCTACCGAACATACCTTTGGAAACCAACACTTGTAACATTATCTCCCCCGGGGAACGGACAGGAGATATACGGGTCGACGTCGGTTCCTATGGAAGAAGGATGTTTATTCTGTATCCTCGGGACATTTTCGAGAAGACACGGCGTTCAAGGCATATTTGCCTCGACGCAGGGACTCGGTCTTTCAGCGCGTAACATTACCGTCTCTATATAATGGTTATAACACATATATCGTACGAGCTTTGTAATATGGGAACCCGTGCTTTGTTTTGATACATACCAGCAGCGGTGCTAGCCCTGTGACTGGAACAATTCACGTTCCGCGTCCTCCACCAAGGAATAATAGCGACCGCCCGCAGGATTGGCCCGTTCCCCGTATAGCTGCGATCCGTCCATGAAATTCCTGTTTTGTGTTTGAAATGTATAACAAGCAGCGACGCTGGCGGTTTCTCTCTGGTACCACCTCGAAATCGTCGGGCTCCAACTCGGCGCGGCACGCGATACCCAGAGTGCGACTGTTGTGCCTGTCCTCCTCTCGCGCTATGAGGCAAGGTGGAGGCGGAACGTTCTGGATGATGAGACCGCGGGAACGGACAAACAGAGAGATAGACTGCCACCGCTAGAAACTAAGCAATACCAAAACCGGGCACATCCCTCCGAGGGCGGGAAAGCAACACCATGAGACGAGAAACCGAAAACAACAAACAAAAATTTTCGTCCAGCTTCGCGATCACGTTCCGATATCTCCAAACGTAACCCCGACCCTATCCCCGTTCTTCTTCTCGCCGTCCAACAACTCGTGCGCGCCAGCACCCCGTCACCGACCCAACCATGGAGGCTTCGTTTGGAGATGTCCACATGACATCTGGCCGCAAAGTCCATATCAAGTGGGAGTCGCAACCGTTGGAATGCACGCCGTCGAAGGGGACTGTTCAGTTCACCTGGAAGGATCAAGGATGGGGGAATAGGAAGGGGGAGTTGTTCCTGATGTTGATGTCCGCGTCGGGTCAGGCGAAGGACTCGTACTGTCTCACGAACCAGGTATCTCCACATGAGTGGGAGGACGTCAAGGTCGAGCTGGTGGCCACGGATTCGGTTCTGGCGGAAGCAACGACCGGCTGCTGGTACCAAGTTAGGGCGGAGGCGAGTGCGAGCGGTGGACACGAGCTGTACGTGAAGAACTTCGTCTTGAGCCTCACTGGTGAGTGCCAGGTTTGTTTACCAATACAGTTTCATTTAGATATAGGAACTGTTCACCGACGTCTAATTCATAGGGCATGGACCTGCAGTAGCTCAACAACCGGCGAAACGCTGTCTCCACATCTTGGGTTACTTCAAACATTACACCTGCAAAGTTTAACTGCTTACTTTCAACACGAACATAGCCCTGTTGATATGTTCTCCGTCGATATTCAAGCGTGAATCACACAGCGTTCAGCATGGATCGTTTAGGACGGGCATGAGGCTGTAGACGGCAAGGCAGCTCGACTGTCTTAAACACGGCACCACACAACGAGCGTACAAAAACCACAGGGCTCATCTTCAGAGTAAAGTCCAGGCCGTGCGCGTGCGCAGGTGGAGAAAGGTTTGCGTAGACGATAACAACCAGTACTACTGCATGCAGTGCAATACGCCTGAGCTTCCACACTCCACCAAGAAACACGTCCATACCCCTACAAGTGCACACCCATCCCTCCTTCCCGACTCAGACCGACCCCTCCTTCTTCAAGAATAACGTCCCCGTCATGCGACACTAGGAACATTATGCAGCTAAAGCGCTAACAGTCTAACATGAATCGAACATATCAAGAGGATTCGACTTGAGTGTGTTTTTTTTCCTTCCTTGCCTTAGTTTCTGATCGCAGTACCTCCACACCTATCGCGAAGTCAATGTCTTAAGACTCGTACTCCTTCAGCACGAAGCACGTGATACCTGTGGGGTGTACAATACAATGAGTTTTATAGCCTATGGCCTGGCAGTTTCGTCCTCCCCCCCCCTCCTTCAGTTCCCCGCTATTGTTGCCTTAACACCGTATTTTCGTGTGCGCCCCCAACTGGCCTCTTCACGGGAGCAGAAGCCTCCAAAGAAATCGAGCGCTCGTTTGGAGATGTCTCCATAATCGACACCAACGCTCAGCTGAAGTGGAAGTCGGAGGACCTGACCATGACGCCGATTTCGGGAAACATTCAGTGCAGGTGGAAGGACCAGGGATGGGGCAATCAGAAGGCGATGCTGTTCCTGAACCTGATAGCGCCCGACGGCTCCGAGAAAGCCTCTTTCAAGGTCAAAGACAGCTTAGCCCCACACGAGTGGGAGGACGTCAACGTCGACCTGGTGGCAACGGACGCTGTTTTGGCGGAAACAACGGTCGGCTGCTGGTACCAGGTTAAAGTGGAATGCGGTCAGGGCGGTGGACATGAGATGAATGTGGTGGGGCTCGTCCTGCAGCTTGCTGGTGAGAATTGACGTGGGTTTTCGCAGGTGTTACATTTTGTGTCGCATTTGTTTTTGAATGAATGAAGGGAGTCCTTCGCGAAAATTGGTTGGAGTTCCATTAGTGCCATACAATATGTTTGTGGTAAACCTAGACCTTGACATGTTTACATGGGGTTTGCACAACGATTGCGTGTTTTTGATGTCAGTGCTTTGGGCGAGAGAACAAGGCTTATCGAGGGATGAACCACATAAATATTTGTTTGCACCTCCACCTCAGTACGTATCAACCAGCCAATACAGGGTATTCGCTACGGATACAACAAACGATCCAAACGAACCGTACACGTACATAGTGTCGAACGAAACTTTGAAGATGAACTATATCGGGCAAGGATTGCACTCGAGTGTTTCGAGCGAGCCGTCGTGCCTATATCTCGATTGACTCTCCGCGAGCGGTGACTCTTAGTAGGGAATGAAAAATGTGATAAAGATCAGACCTGAGTTCGGTATAAATAAGCTCATAAGCGAGTTGCAATAGTATGTACGATGATATCGTTAGTTTGTATCGCGTCCTATCGCGAGATATAAACATGAGACGACAAACCAGCCGAACACGCTCGGCCCAGCTTTGCAAGCACCTTCGGAGATCTCCAAACGTAACCCCTAAATCAAACGCTGACCCGTCTTTCGTTTCGCCGTCCCACAACTTGTGCCCGATAGAACCCGTCACCAACCCGACCATGGAGGCTTCGTTTGGAGATGTCCACATGACATCCGGCCGCAAAGTCCATCTCAAGTGGGAATCGCAACCGTTGGGATGCACGCCATCGAAGGGGACCGTTCAGTTCACCTGGAAAGACCAAGGATGGGGAAATAGGAAGGGGGAGCTGTTCCTGTTGTTGATGTCCGCCTCGGGTCAGGAGAAGGACTCGTACTGTCTCACGAACCAGGTATCTCCGCACGAGTGGGAGGACGTCAAGGTCGAGCTGGTGGCCACGGATCCGGTTCTGGCGGAAGCAACGACCGGCTGCTGGTACCAATTTAGGGCGGAGGCGAGTGCCAGTGGTGGACACGAGCTGTACGTGAAGAACATCGTCTTCAGCCTCACCGGTGAGTGATAGGTCTAACGACACGTTTATTTAACAACGATAGTAAACCCATCGACGTATTGTTCATAAAGCATGGACCGAGGTCAACAAGCAGCTACGTTTGTCTCCACATCTTGGCGACGCTTGCACGGGTGGAGATGGAACAATGTAACGCCAATGTTCAACACGAATACAACCGGTATTATATTCTTCGTCGATATTCGAGATTGGATCACAAACAGCGTGCAGCATAGATCGTTTGAAACGGGCACAAGGGTGTAGTACACGACAATGTAGTTCGGCCGCTTTGTATTCACGGCACCGCGTACGAGCGTACAAACACCGACAGCACTCACATCCTGCGTCACGCCCGGGAGGGTGCAGGTGGACGCTCTTTTCACATAGACGATACGAATCAGTACCACTGGAGCGCGAAATGTTTTAGCTTCTACACTGCAACCACGAAATGCGCCCATACTCCTACAAGTACACACTCGTCAAACACCTTACCGGCTGCCCCGCTTAGCCTGTACCCTCTTTCTACAAGCCCAATGTCCCGCCTGACGGATTAGGACCAAACCGTGCAGACAAAGCGCTACCATTGTACCAGGAGTCGTGGGTTTCACAAATATTCTTCCGGGCTTGTTTTTTCGTGCACGTTGCCTGAATTTCTGATCGCAGTACATTCCCACTTAACGCGGAGTCGATATCGTAGACCCATAACAGTCTCGCGCGAAGAACGCTATAACACCCGGGGTGTGTTATAAAGCCGAGCTAATGTCCAATGGCCGACCACTTTCACCCCCCCCCCCCCCCCCCTCAGTAGTTCCACGCGATCCGTCTAAATCTATCTGCACATGTTGCGCCCCCAACTGACCTCTGCTCGGAAGCAGAAGCCTCCGCGGAAATCAAGCGCTCGTCTGGAGATGTCTCCATACTCGACACCAACGCTCAGCTCAAGTGGAAATCGGAGGGTCTGACAATGAAGCCGATGTCCGGAAGCATTCAGTGCAGGTGGAAGGACCAGGGATGGGGTAACCAGAAGGCGATGCTGTTCCTTAACCTGATGGCGCCCGACGGCTCCAAAAAGGCATCTTTCACCCTCAAAGACGGCTACGCCCCGCACGAGTGGGAGGACCTCAACGTCGACCTGGTGGCAGCGGATGCCGTTGTGGCGGAGGCAACAGTCGGCTGCTGGTACCAGGTTAAAGTGGAATGCGGTCAGGGCGGTGGACATGAGATGAATGTGGTCGGCCTCGTCCTCAAGCTTGCTGGTGAGAATCTGAATCGGTGAACGCCATATCATCTACGCTATTCATATACGAAGTACACTAGCTGTGGGTTTCATACCCTGGTATATATTAGATCCATTCCCCCTGGTTTTTGTTTGTGGTTTTGCTTTCCTTATATCAGATCACACACATCATTTGATGCATCACATATTAGTGTTTGGTACATCACCCACCTCTACTGGACACAATTAATGTCACCACTCCTGACGCGTGCTACGGTAGAGGTTAGCACTTTTTGGCTGAATCGTTTTCTGAACGATCGGGCTCCTTAACCCAAATCCGTCGGACTTTCATTTTTGAGACGAATAATGTTTCAGAGTACACTTCGGACATAGGATTTCTCATCCGGTAGCACTTTTATTTTCTTCCAAGACCATTTTTTCGGTGAAGTATGACGCTCCTTAAGTGAAGAGCTCAGAAAAATCATGGTGCACCTCTATCGTAGCATACGTCTCACATCTAGAGATAAATACGTCTAGACGCGCGGAAAAAGGACGGCGAGAGCTACACAGTCCGGAAGAGGAGCCGTTCGGTGTGGTTGCTTGATAAACAGTAGTCTCCTGCCGCGTACGAGTTGGTTCCACAACACCAGAAAATGTTGGGAAAATTGATGTTTAGATTCAACAGGCGTGCTGAAGTACAATTATGTCGTCTGTCACGACACGACCGACAAATGCATGACATGGTTTCCACGGTTTCACTGCGTGCTACCGTCGGGGTGTCTCTGTGCGATGTTGAAGGCGTTACTGACCGTGTTGCGTGCTACTTCGCCGCATTTCGACAAATTTACCCCTAGGGGTTTCCGTACCTGGGACGTTTCGGAAATTTAAGATACTGAAAAGGAATGTTGGTACCCACCGCCCAATCCACTTACCTTTCGTTTCGTTCTCCCTGATACCGTACACCTCTGGTGACAGGCTCCTCATCTGACGCCGCTCGAGAAGTCAAGTATTCAACACGGCGGCTGTGTGTCCGCCCTCAATCCCGTCACACGGCTTTCCTAGCCCCCTTATAGGCGTTGTTCCACTCGGTGCTGATATACACATTTTCTTGTCCAGACTGCCACCCAACCTTATTGTCCCTGTATTCTTCCGGGCCGATTATTGTAAACCAGGCATGCTACGATAGAGGTGCACCATATGTTTTCTGAGCTCCTAACTTAAGTAGCGTCATACCTCACCGAACAAATGATTTTGGAGAAAATAAAAGTGCTGCCGGATGAGAAATCTCATTACCGAAGTATTATCTGGAACATTATTCGTCACAATAATGAAAGCCCGGCCAATTTGGGTTAAGGAGCCCGATCGTTCGGAAAACGATTCGTTCAAAAAGCGCTACCTCTACCGTAACACGCGTCGTCTCTATTACACCTCCTCATTATCTATCCCGCCACCTTGCGTGCTTCCGTTCCAGGAGAGGTCCTCGAGCCCCAGGGCACGCACTACCCGGCGAATTCCTCAGCGCCGCTCCTGGAGGCCGTGGAGTGGTCCGGCACGCCCGGCGCGTACTTCAACAAGCTCAAGGCGGCCAACGGCGGCGCTCCCATCTACAAAGCGCACCCGGGCCTGGCCTGCATCGCCATCACCGATCACGCGGGCGGAAAATGGTTTTTCGAACAGCCCGACACCGTGCTGGACCGACAGGTGAGCCCGGTTTCCGATTGCGCAGACGCAGGCGGCGACCAGGGAGGCAAGGTAGGGGGGTCGTTGCGGCCTGTGCGCTAATAAGACATTCGGAGGAGAGTTTGCCTCCGGAAGGTGCTGTGGAAATGGCCGGAACATGGGAAGAAGGTGGCCATATTTTCTTTAGCTTGCGAGGGGGCATTCCACTCAATTATTTGAATTCAACAAGTTTTGTGGGGACCAAGAACTTTGCACATAGAGCCGGACAGGGTTTCGTGTTTTGAAGTCGCCCGAATCCCGGGCGGGATCGTTTCAATTTGTTGCCATATCCTTTTATCGACCCCTGCGCCGCGCGTAAGTTCTTCCGGTTCGTGGCTGCGGGAGAATATCTTCAACTGCATCGTATGCATCTTCCCGCCACCACATCTGACGCATGTTATGCCATTGCAGAGGCCCACCATATGTTTTATGATTACCCTCGCATCTAAGTAGTCTATAGCTCAGTATCACACTGATTTCCCAGGAAATTGCAAACTGGTAACCTTTTAACCATCCCGTGACCTGAATAGGAAATGACGAATAGTATTTTGCCACACAATAATGAAATTCCGACGAGTTTGGTTTAGGAGTAGAAAACCGTTTTGGCCAAACAGTGGTATCCCTTATCGTAGCACGCGTCGATATAAACACACACAGGGAGAAAAAGGCAGTCGGCCAGTGCCGTAGGGTAGGCAGCAGGCCTATCATCTCTTTGTCCGAACCGTGTTCGGTTTTCTTGTCATCTGTATTGTTTGCACGGTTTTCTTCCTCGTACATACATTGTGTCTCAGAACCCGGGTAGGGATCACGTAGCAGGCTCTACTACGCCCTTTCGGCCTGATACGTGTGTTTCCATAATTGCATTGCAAAATAAAATAGCTTTCCATCCGTCATTTGGCCCCCACAAGCGTAATGGTGTTTTACCTACAATGTGTAAGAACGCCAGGCCTGAAGCTTGTGGTATAGGCACTCGTATATACCTCCAGATGCGACTGTGAACTCGTGACCATACATCGAAATCCAAACGGAAACCATTGGTGGGACACCTTTTAATCCAAGGGTCTACTAGTTCAATCGCTTGTGCCCCCTGCCACGCCCCCTATATCCACAACACTACTGCCATCCAAAAACAGCCGATTTTCATAATTGAGAATTTCCTTTCCGATGAGAATGGAAACCGATTTCTGTACATTTCTGTTTGCCACAAGTTGTATTTCGCTAACAATAGGAATTTAACTTACTACTGTAAACTATATGTTCCTCAATGGTAGGTATCGATCCACGAAACAAAATCGAAATCAACCTCAACAGGCTCGCAAAAACAGAGCATACAAAGGAATTGTCATCTATGGGCGAGGTACCTCGCCCATAAATCCAGATTTTCTCGGATCTTCAACATCTTGAGACTCCCGATGCCGTTTTCTGTTGTTGTTTGTGTCATCGACGGCTATCAAAACTGACAATAGGTTACAGCAGTGTACAGTTTCACCGGTGAAGGAAGCACATCTCACATTTCTTACAATCGAAAAACCAGTACTTTCGATTTGCATTGCCATCGGAAAGGCAATTATCATGTAGGAAAATCGGCTATTTTCAGAGACATGATTTCCCCCCCGACCTGCGCTCCCCCACTCTCCTCACCCCCACCCCTCAAACACGCCGTGTTTGTTTTTTTTCCTATAGGATGGAGCGTTCTTCGGACCGCTCATGTGCTCGGAGGCATACGTGGGCGACTCGCTCCCCGCCCTGGTGACGAACATCAAGGAGTCCCACGCCGCTGTTAGAGCCTACACGATCGCGATTTTGATGGAGAGGCTTTCCGTCACGCAGACGGCGCTCACGCACGCCTCCGACAAGTTCTACGCAAACCTCAGGACGAACGGTAAGCGCGGGAAGGGGGTACGAAGCGGAGACGGGGGGTGGAGGACTTAGGGTTGTGGAGGGGAGGGGAGGGAAGGGAAAGGAAGGACGTGTGTATTATTCCCTGGTACACGTGCAACACACGCCCGGTTTGCAGCACATGTGTGTTTAGTGTGTTTTCTCCGATTTAGGTGAAACATTACGAGTGTTGTTTGGCGTGTTGTGATTGGTGTCTTGGGGGTCAATCGAGTACACCAAGGCTCATTCGCTGACCGACAGCATACCGACGCCGGGTGCGAGGTGGTGTAATATGTTCCGTGTCTTGTTTTGCTTGTTTGGGCTTGATTGGACATTAGACGGCACGTGAGTTAGTTTTTGTTTTGTTTTTTGTTGCTGTTGATTAATAGGATGATTTCGAAACAAACGTCAAGGTACGACCAATAATACCCCACGGGAACCATCGACCGCATAGGAACGGCTCGAACGACCCGATCGAGCGACCGATTTGAGAGTCGAGGGCATTTTATCCCGAGCTGGCCTTCGATTCACAGAAGCATGCCGCAAAAAAAGGTCGCACCGAATACGTTCTGGGAGTCCTCCCTTCAGGACCTCTACGTTACCCAAACACCTGCTCACACGCGTGCTACGGTAGACGTCCCAGTGACACGTTTTGGTTGAAACGTGTTCTGAATGACCTGTGAAAGTATGAAAGTATTAACGCCTCCTTGATCCAAGATGGTCGGAACTCCCTTTGTGTGTGTCGACAAATATTTCGTTTTTTCGCTAGGCCATGGGGGTTGTTTGTTCATCGGGTAACGCTTTTGTTTCCCTCCAAAATCAGTGTGAAGGCTCCTGCAGGTATAGAGCTCCTCCAAGTGACCACCCTTATAAGGCTAAAATGGTGCATCCCCCTATCCTAGCATGCGTCCTCAACGAGACGTGTACGTCTAACCCGATGAGCGATATCATTACCTACAAGATTTGATTGAAAAACTACAAAAACAAAATAAAAAACAAACTATATGCTGGGTAGTTTTTCGGCCAAGAAGCCCCACTAATCCATCCAAACAATTGCGGTCAAACACGTGTGCGCCCTGTCATAGCGCGGACCTCAATCCAACGCCAGACGCAGGCGATACACAATGGAGGGGGATTAGTGTATTACGTTTTAAACGGAGTTCCACAGCTGGGGACTAAATTCCCGAGAGGGGATGTATTTGTGTTGCCCAGTGCCTCTCGTCAGAGTCTAGGCCGTAGTTTTCTTTGGTCGTGTTGCGATTCCACTGTTCTTGAACGTCAGTTGGTTTGGGTGAAGTTATCAAAAGTATTACCAACATTGTAGGATTATAAATAATAACAGGACGTAATTATATAATTTAATGGTATGGAACTCTTCGGGCCAGGGGTCCCCAGGACGTAAAGGGGTCCTCTCGTAACAATCGTAGCATGCGTCTCGAGTCTTAAACCAAACAAAAGGCGCGTGATCTAACGCACTGACATGGCAAGTATCTATTAGTTTCCCCCCTGTTTCCACCCACCAGGCATCTGTACCCGACCCACTCTCTCCCCCCCGGCCTCTGCCATCCACCCCCTGCCCCTCTTGTGCCCCCCCCCTGCTTGTATATATATATATGTATATCTGTATAAATGGATATATCGCGTACAAACAGGCCTGGGAGAATATACAACGGTGTACGACACGTTCCTCCAGCAATCGTATGCCTTCATGCTTGAGTGGGTCTTCGGAACAGGAGAGGAGGGCGGCCAGGACCTCCCGCCCTTCAAGGATTTCGTTAACGTCAACAACAGCGACCTCAGCGTGTGAGTGGGCGTTTATATTGCGGGGGACACTAAAAAAAGCACCTGCGGTATACACCAAAAAGTATTTATATATATTTCTGTATTTGTACTAACATCATTTGGTTCTATTTACTGTGCCCCTCCAAGCCTAGAATATCATTCCATTCCGATTTTTTCGGTTGTGTTGCTATATGTTTTGTTGAACGGCGCTGCTGGCTACCGTTAATGTCCGTCTTCAGAAACGCAAACACTTACATAATTCGCACAAATTGTGTAACTCAAGCCTGTTTGATCTTTCACCTATCCATCTATATATGTACTGGTACTTGTTTGCTATACTTTCGTGGTGTGTATTGATGATGCTTTTGAGTGCTTGTTTCTCGCTGATTTTCGTTGGAGTTGTTGTTGCTGTAGTACGTTTTTTGCGCATGCCGTTTTCTCACGCTCGGCTTCATGCAGCGAGCGATTCACAGGAAGACAAACAAGAGACATGTGGTCAGACCGGGGGGGGAGGCCTACACGAGATATTCAGACAGGGAGAAGTTAAAGCATCACGGGAATGGTCACGATGGCGTGTTGGACATATAAAAGTTAGAACATACACGAGTGTATATGGACATAACGCATTAGAAGAGAGACCTCACCGGAGGAGCAATGCGGGGAGAGGGTCGTACTACAATATGTATATACTTCGTATTTGTTATACACTTAGTGTCAAAGAGGAACACAGAAGTGCTGCTTTTGCTGGAGGTTTCATACTGAGGGCAAGAGCAGCCTTGAGGGCACGTTATATGCTGTCAGCAAACCATAAAGACTAAAGAGGAGGCTATCACAATACCCCATGGAGTCGTTCTCCCTTATCACCATATCGGTTCAGATGTTGTTACCTACGCCTTCCTGTCGTTATTTTCCTATAAAAGGTGGATTTTGATTTTGAAAAAATACCCGCTTTCGACCCTCTCCTGGTATCACAACAACTAATCGTTTTAAAGTCCTTTCGAAGTACCTCCCGACCCCACAGCCTCTCACTCCCTCTTCGCTGCGTTCGGCTGCCGGTCGGACTCTCCGTCATGACACTGACTTGGCGCGTTCGCATCCCTCGATATAATCGCTCCCAAACGTCATGGGGCCCGGAGTTCGGTCCGTCGCCCGATCAATGAAATAAAATCGAATGGCTTCGTCTAAGGAGGAGTTTCGGGTCGTTCTTATCGAGCCATTTTATTCAAAATGATTCCATAGTTGGTTTCGCGCAATTTGTTTTTCAAGATTTCCATATTATCCAAAACAAATTTCCTAGTATTGGAATGCGAGGCCTTTCCAAATATTATGCCTTCTGTAAAAAGTCGAAACTTTCCAAGTAAATAATGTTTTCCTGCTTTCCCTGTTTGTTTTTGGAAAATAGTATCGGAAATGTTGGGGAAGACCTTAGCCGTCTCTCATTGTTCCTCCCACCGTCCCTCCCCTCTTCTCGTGACCCTCGCCCTTCTTGAATGCTGTGGCGTGACCCTTGGTATGATGTATGGATGGGCCAGGCTGATGACTCTGAAGATCGACACCTTGCCGACCTGGTCGGCTCCAGGCCCTACGCAGTCGCAGCTGGATTCGGTTGAGGTCCTCCTCGACTCCATCCGCGCCTCCAAGATGTGGCCCAGGTTCACCGAGATGCTGGAGGAGAACAACGTACGTCCGAGACTACAAAGTAGTTAACGTGATATACGTACTCGTATCGCATTGGGCTAATGGTCTTATAATATATTTACCGTAGTAGCAGTAGTTGTAGTATTAATAGTAGTAGTAGTAGTAGTAGTAGTAGTAGTAGTAGTAGTAGTAGTAGTAGCAGTAGTAGTAGTAGTAGTAGTAGTAGCAGTAGTAGTAGTAGAAGTAGTAGTAGTAGTAGTAGTGGTAGTAGTAGTAGTAGTAGTAGTAGTAGTAGTAGTAGTAGTAGTAGTTAGTAGTAGTAGTAGTAGTAGTAGTAGCATACTAGTAAAATCGACTGCAGCAGAAGGTCAATTCACATACAACAGTAGTACGACACACGATAAAATACTACATTTTATTTTTTGTATGACCATATCTTTTATCTATATCCACAATCAACTTGTCGTACCTCGCACACTCCGGTGCCGACGCCGCAGGTGCCCATCCTGTCCCCCGAGCGGTCTTTCATGTTCAACACCGGCTTCCAGTCTTCTTCGGCGCTCGCGAAGAACATGGAATATGCCGTCGGCGTCCTGAGCGCCATGCCGGACTTCGCGGAGGAGCTTCGGACGGAGCTCGACGGACAGGCAAGTGTTACGACGATAAGTTGCCTCGCTCTGTTATGGATGGTCATGCCCAACTATTGCACGTATTATAATGCTTTGGTTCGAGTTGTTGATAAGCATGATGTATACCAGGTAAGGTACCATGTATATGTCTCGTCTTGTTAGAAGCGTACACAACGCTTGTTTTGTATAACACGGTTGTGCTATCAATCTTGCGAAATCTTGTACAGTGGCGTACGAGTACTATACCAAATTTTGTGCAGCATTAGTTCCTGGGTGAGTACAAGGGCATGGACATATCAGAGCCATTTTAATAGGCATAGCCGTGACTTTTAGTGCCTGCACCAAGCCTGCATGAGCCTCCACGCTGGCCAGAAACGCTTCCAGCCTGAAAAAGTTGAAACCGTCCCCGCCCTCCAACGACGGTATATCTGGGAAGATATCAGTCCCCCGACCCTGATCAACCAACCCGGCAACCACCAACACCGCGCAACACTAACCATGACGGCATCGACAACGTGCCGACCCCCACCGCTGTATAACGTCACCGTGCGCCAGGACCTGACCATTGCATCGGTGGCGAATGTGGACAAGTTCCCCCTGCTGGACAGCTTACACTGGGAGATCCTCCGCATGTTCCCGGCCCCTCCCTTCTTCTTCAAGGTAAGCCCTCTTCGGGTACACCTCCCATCTATGGTATTCGAAAAGGTTCTTCGCCGGCGGCCTAGACGGCCGCCGGTCTCTGCCACGTTTGAGGGCCACACTCTTTCTTCGAAGAAACCTCGGTAGAGAAGAATGGAGAGCAGACGCAATGCCCAAGATGGGGTGCTCTGTGCACAGGCCGTGCAGAGCACGAGAGTGTGTATCCGCGTTGAGTTTGTTAGCACTGGCACTCGTCGATTATAACCTTCTATCATAAACTCAACACACACATATATACAGTATATGTGTACAGTATATGTGTACAGTATATATGTTTATAAACGCATATAATTAAATTTATGCGATGTTCACCTTCCGGATTCTGGTCGATCTCAGATCCCGGCGGTGTCGCAAGCTGAAAAGGCAGAAGGTAGCGGGGTTTACCTCGAACTGGCTACTCGTACAGAGCCACCAAGCAAGAACGAACGTGCTCTTGAATGATAAAGCATTGAAAATTACGAAGCCCCCGGGAAATTTACCTGGCAAGTTACACTGACCATCCTAAACAAGGTTTAAGTGAGTTATATATGTGCAGTATGTGACTGCTGCACAGCTGCTGCTAATACACCTCATTCATCATCACGGGCAAATAGGGGAGTCTGAACAGACAAGAAACACATAGAAATGAGATACATCGCATGCAAGGTTTTTTGTGCGCAGCAGGCGTTGATATTACAGGTGGCTGTAGCTTGTACCGGTTGCCTATTTGTTTCCGGATGTAGCGCTCTCGACAAAGACTCGTCCCACGGTTGAGCTCCTCAAGGCAACAACCACCTGTTAATGTGATAAATTGTGCACCGTATTCGATTGACGTTCAGCTCAGAACAATATAGGTCGGGCCTCGGGAACAAAGTGTTTTCCGACGTTCCTGTTGCACGTTGGTACATTTCAGCTCCTCGCGGAAGCTTGAACAATAAAGCACCGCCCGTGTAAGGTGGCATTGACCCATACTGTAGTAGGAGATACACAGATAAGCCACCTACACACTATTCACACTTGAAATTTCTTTTCATATCATGTGAAACGTTTGCCTTGGATCGGCGCCTTGGTTTCTTACGTGCCATAACTCCCACAGACGGCAAAGAGGGACCTCTTCGTCCCTACCAGCACTGGTCAGCAGTATCAGGTGCGCGCTTACCACGTCTGTAGAAGGGAAGGATGGGATCAAGTCGGGGGCGGGTGAGCTTGAATTTGAGGATGTGGGGAGAGGGGCAGTGGCGGAAAAAATCGGAAACACACGGGATGGAATGTGGAGTGAAAGCTCGGAGGAGATGGGGTGGCGGCACGACGGTGACGGTTGGATACTGTGTGGGTGACAGGCGGTGGCAAAAACAATAAGTTGGCTTTTTTTCGTGTTTTGTCTTACTATCAGTGGATTTTTGCGACTCATCCCACCGTGACGGGCGGTACTTGTTACCCCAAAATGTCTGACCAGCGAAATTCATCAAGCCAACACCTGCGGGGATAGGATCATACCTGGTACGTTTACTGCAGTAGTACGTTAGTTCGGGGACCGGTGCATAGGAATCTTGGTCGGATCGTGCAAAGCACATTTCTTCGAAGCAGTGTTTTCTTTTGTGAGATATTAAGCTCCTCACGCGCGGAGCGTTCAGTGAACAAGGCAACTACCCCTATTGTGGCCTTGCTCATGCCGCGCCCGGGTGGAAGTGCACTACGAGCCTTCAGTTTTGCGAGCAAGCTTGTCGCATTGCCTCGGTTGCCGTTGAAACCGAAAACATTCCCCATCCTGTCTACAAGTTGGATCGTTCGGCTTATGATTCCATTCATGGTTTCAATTACCCCAACCTTTTGGTGTGGCTTGTTTGTGTGACGATTCTGGCAGGTCGATCTACTTTGGTCAGTTGTTCGGCCCGTTCACACGTTTGCATATTTGTTTTTACTGCTATGTTTGTTCATCGTGTTTCGTTCTCCGGCGCGGTGGGGTTCCGTTGGTTTTCCTACACCACATGGCAGATGAGGAAGGGGGACATGCTATACTGCCACCAACCTCTGGTCCAGATCGACGAGACAAAGTTCGGCACCGACGCCAGGGAGTTCAACCCCAAGCGCTTTGTCAGAAACCCCGACCTCAAGAAAGATGTGAGCGTCGAACGTGTTTGGTAGTTTTTATCCTTCAATGTTGTCAGTGTCGCTTCCATTGTGGTGTCACCATCGTCAAGAGCGATGAAACAGTCGTCGTATGAACTCCCGGCCAACACGCCACCCACACGCACACAACAGCGAGCTCATCCGTCGATGTGCCGCCCTCAATATCCGGGCGTCCATCCGACCACCCACAAACCCGCCACCCATATTCGCTCACCCACCAAACAGCCACGAACCTGCCCATTCGTCGACTTGTCAATTGCAATCCACCTTGCTCCGTTTCAAAACGGATGTGTAGTCAATGATCAGATGGCTAAGACAAGCACCAAATGAGTACGTCGCCCCTCAGCCAAAACACACCAAGCCAAGCATTCACCGTACACTATCTACCCACCCATGTATCCATGAAACGTTGGACCCACTCATCAATATATCAGCCCCCCCGACGTGCTCCGTCCTGACTTTCCAGACATCCGATGGTCCACGGTCTAAATACTACGGCGATGGAAGGTAACCAGCACAACCCGCACCCCCGACAATTTGACTCAAACCCCTCCCTCATCACCCGCTGCCCAATCCCATCCCGCCCTGCCTCTCATCTCTCTTCCCACCGCCAATATCTATGTACGTGGAAACTCGCGAGAGAAGGTTTTCGCTTACGGTTTCCCCGACCCGGCGAACGTGCAAACCGTGGATGGCATGCCATGGGGTTGCATTGCCCACTCCATCGGCGTTCTGGACGGCATCATCAAGGTCTTCTACGGCCGGTGAGACATGGATATAGGGGCACAGGCTGGCTTAAGCACACAAACCTAAACTGTAGTCAGTAGCCAAAGTCCACGCCGTGGTTTTGGGATAGAAACTGAATTTGTGCAAACAGTTGCTTTGGAACCCTGCCGATCCGTTAATGATTGCGGTTTTTTGTTTGTTTTGTAAACATACCAGGTATGTGTTAGGGCGTTAGCCAGACATAGGTATACCTACGCACTTTGAGACATTTATAGGTACGCTGCGTAATGTACACCGGAAACGGCTTCCGGGCCCGCCGAATATTGGCCCTGCGCTCCATTGTATCTACAAATGCCTCAAAGTGCGTAGATACACCTATTTTCGGCTACTAAATGTACGTATCACCTATTTTTGGATTCAACTGTACCTATAAATGGCTCAAAAGATATCGTTTTGTCAACTGAGTTATAGACAAACGGCCACACATTCACCCACGTTGGCTACGGAATGTTGTTCCGGACCGCGCCAACGGCTGTATCACTTAGACCTCCTTAATCGTATGGTATTACTCTGTACACGTATATATATTCGAAAGTTGATCCTACCATATACAGCACTGCAATAGGTGTATTGTACTTTCAGCATAACTGCATGGAAGCACTCGTCATTGTTGTTTCTCCGCATCGCATATATGTGTGTGTGCGTAGGAGGGGTGGCGTACTGAATACGTATGCATGGATCGTGATGCAATTTCTCGCTTATAGGTAGTGCGTGATAACTCCGCAGTGTCAGTGGTCTGGTGCTGCGGTAGACGGGTCATGTATCGGTGCTTGTTTCTCACCTGCACAGAGCCACTCGGCCGAGTGACTGCTTTTCTACGTTGTGCTCGTAACTTGTTTAGTTTTTGTTGTTGTTCTATATGCACCACCGTTGAAGGTTTTGTTGCGCAACGCTGACAAACTATGTGTAGGCCCAGTTTTCAGTTTGATTTTGGAGCCACTCGTCCGAGTGGCCATAACCGGGTAGCCATAATATGGGTACCCCCCCTATCGTCGCACCAGTCAGTGGTTGTATTAGTACGGTCGGCTGTTGACAGTCACGGCATCTCATGTGGCCGTCTGTCTGTATTTCAGTTGCCAAAAAGTGATCGTTCGAGCCTTTTATAGGTACAGTTGCAGCCAAAAATAGGTGATGCGTATATTGAGTAGCCAATAATAGGTGTATCTACGCACATTGAGCCATTTGTAGGTACAATGGAGCGCAGGCCCAATATCAGGCGGGCCAGGAAGCAATGCCCGCTGTATATTACGCAGTGTACCTATAAATGTCTCAAAGTGCGTAAGTATACCTATTTTTGGCTAATGCCCTATTTTTATCCCTGCCGGTTTGTTAACGGTGGGTTTTTTTTCTCATATTTTTGGTTCGTCAGTTTCTTTGCTCTTTTGGGGAGATTATGTATTCCGAATATCCGGCGGCGAAAAACAACAAAAAACAAACATTGGTCGACCGTGCGGCTAAGGCACACATATAATACATGTGCAAAAGTGCAGGGTTTTTTTCTTCAAAACAGCATGGACATTTTGACCTTTGCGTGGTAAACGTACATTTTCCGGCATCCCCTCGAAATTGCTTTGTTTCAGTATGTAGTGGACTTTTGGCGTTAACTATTTGTTAGATAATTCCAATCAAAGGTACGCAGCCAGACCTTTGAATATCCGCGTCATGCCTTTGGGCCACCTTAAAGCGGCTCGTTCAGAAAAACAACATTTGGGGAAAGACCATTATGACTATAAAACGCCTGGTAATTATAAAAATTTTCTTGCGTAGAAAGCCTGTGATTGGCCAGGCCACTTTTTCAGTCAGAGCGCCCCTACAAAATATGGCGATGTCACTCGCTTCCACTGTTCATGGCGGTCGATATAATAACAAAACGGGTGTCATTTTGGGTCGCTATTGCATCTGGCGTTCGTGGCTGACGAAACTCGCGGCAGTATGCTTACACCAGCTCGTAGCATGCTTTCGCCCCGAATATTTATCACCAGCCATGTTTCTTGACTTGATATCGTTGAAATGTACAGTACCAATACTATTTTACCGTGGTATTCGTTATCTAGAGCTTTGGATTGTTCGGTCCAGGTATTTCAAGTTTAGGTTCTGTCAAAATATTGTTTAAGGTGACTTACGAACATTTGAGAGCATATGGCTCCTTATGATCCTGAGACAATTTAGGGTGCATGTCTATCGGGGCATGTTATGTACGATAGGGTTGCTGAATAGACCCGTGACGTACTCTACCTATATTGTGACGGTGGGAGAGAGTGTTTGGCTGTAGTTAAGGTTTGTTATGTTGCGTTTGTGGGCGAAACGAGTTTGTTCCTACGGTTGGCGACGAAATAAAACGATGTGAAAGGAGAGATTGGGGATGGTTGTGATAGGACGTTGGAAGCGGACAAAGTGGGTAGGTAGCGGGTGTACAAAAATACTCTGTCGCGTTTATTTTTCGGTCGAAAGGGGGTACGTGTCGTCGATTGTTTGCCTGTGGGAAATTAGTGGACTGGACCCGAGCGACATAGATCGAACGTGCGTTTTGGGTACTTGGGGAAAACAAGGCCGGTGTGCATGTATGGATTGTTTTGTCTAGTGAGAGGAGGGGGAGGCGTCGGCATAGGGGTCCGATACAGTTGGCAGTCGTGTAAAGCATATCATTCCGGGTTGGTAGAGAATGGGAGGCGCTGCGATAATCAAGGGAAACGTGGTTTGTTCCATTCGACTCTTGCACCAGCAGTTTGTCTCCATCTAGTATAGGGAAGAGATATACCGACCTCGGCAACACCCCCCCCTACCGACCATCGCCCGCCCCTCTAGTCTTGGTAGCCTCCCATCTTCTCCTCGCTCGCGTCTCCTTCTCTCTCCTTAACCGACCATGTCTTCGTTCCCTCCTCCTTTCCTTCGCCCCCCTAACCGCCCCCATCGCGCACCACTTTATGTGTTCATTTCTGCGTGGCTCTTCGCCACATTCGGCGCACGTGCCGCGTTGTTGTCGGTTCCCATGGCGAACAGTTGGGTGCAAGAGGCCACGTGGGAGATGACCGAGCCCGCGGTGATCGATCCTGACCTGTTCCTCGGCACTGTCGGCCCCGAGGGCATGTCTTTCGCCAAGGTTACGCCTCGCTAACTTCATGCAAAACCGGAGGAAGAGCGATAATGGTCTCTTTCCGGCTCAACGATGTCGTATCTCTCAACTGCGTGTGTTGAGGTCCTGGCATGTGCGAGAGGCTTGTGCACAGCAGGACGATGCACTGCGACCAAGGGGTCGGGGAGGAGGTCTCCGAGGAGAGGGAGGGTTTTAGAGACAAGTAGGGAGGGGAAAGTGGGTGGGGGACTTTTTTAACGGGAAGAGCTAGCGAAAGAGAGTCTAATGGTCAACAACACAGAACATCAAAACGTTCGTCGCCGGTTTGGTGAAGTGTTATTTCTTATTTGTAGGCGTAATGCGTCGGTTGCTAGTTAGTCTAAACAGTCCTATCGTCCAGCGTCCTCCCGGGGATTTCGAAAACGAGAGGAGTACATGACATTCCATTTTGGTTCGAAAGGGGGAGAACAACAGAGAAATAATGACCTCAACATTAAATTCACAGGGGAGAGACGAGGGAAGGGAAGAAGAGTAAGACCCCCCCCCCCCCCCCCCCGATTCAAACTTGGTCGTCTTCCTTTTGAACCTACCTGTAAGAGATCGTCATTCCAAACTCGAGGTCGGGAGTCTTTGTTTAAATATTTAAACGCTACGCTTCGGTCAATCCTCATCCGGGGTCTCCACGGGCTATTGAGGGATTGCTCGGTCGTTGACATTAGTGCGGTGATCGATAGCAGCTCTTTAAACACAAAATACATTGTATATGCTCTGTCGACGTGTATGTTGGCGTGCATAGCACTTGAGTTAGCGCGGACAAGCCGCGACAGCAGTAGCAGCAGCTGCAGCGAAGTCGCACAAGCTGCGGGATCAACAGGCCGAGTTGTTCAGTGTAAACGAAAACCGCAGTCAATCACGCGCAAGGGGCTACACGAGACGTTCCCAACCCAGAAGCGGGAGGAGAATCAGGACGAGAAAGGTTAGCAGAATTGGGTTCACGAATACGGCGATAACAGGTAGATGGCGCCGGGGTGGATATCACAAAAAGAGGAAGATAATCAAAACAGCAACATAGGTAGAGAAGAAATTAACTAGTATCAAGTGGAAGAGATGTCGAATGTTATCACGTGTACGTACGGTATACTCAGCGACAGGAGATATCACATTATACGCACCTGCATATGTACACGCTACAAGCAGAGTTATATTATGTTGGCTTTAGTACCGTAGATTTCGCATAATATCATATATATATGTGCGTTTTCAAACACTTGGCTGTGTAGCACCTAGCTAGGTAGGGTCCGCTAGCTCTGGTCCGCTGCGCAATCACAGAGAAGGAAACACGACCAGTGCTTCAACCCGGCAAGGGTGTACGACACCAAAGCTTTGACGGTTAGGCGATGTAGTTGTTGTGCCTTCGGATTTTAGTAAGCGGACGGAATACTGATACAAATCACAACTACTGAAGCGCTGAAATATGTGCTGCTCGGTATTTCTTTTTTTGTACTACCGCAGTACTACCAAGTAGAAATCGGAGCGTCCTCTCGGAACACCAACACCAGCAGTTGCAACAAATATTAAGTGTAGACTGCGTCGGTTTATCACCGATCGTCATGTATCTTACTCGGTATATATTTATATATATCACGGTTCAGCAGATATGACGATTGGAAGATAATCGTTTAGGTATCGGAGGGCTTCCGTGCATGAATTATATACGCCGTAAGGTTTTCAGCAGCGGTGGTGGACATCTGCTGATAGCGAATCGTCTTAAGGTAGCTATTGGCGCACTCTGGCTGCTAAGGGGTATATTGTAAGTTGGCGAATCAACCCAGTATATTTATAAGCCACATTGTCCCGACCCTAGCGTCTTACCAAGTATGACATCCCAGTACTGATCGACGACATAGTGTGAGAGTTCAGGTCGGGAAGTCGGGTCGAGGAACCGAGCACGAACGAAGCCCAGGCAAATATTCACTATCACCACTTGTCGACGCCCTACATATCACAGTAGGCAGATATATACGGAATTCAGGTGACAGGAGTATCTGGAGTTTGGCGATCAAGTACAAGGCAGACACGTACGGTTGTAGGTGTTGCCACTTTGGGGAGAATTTGCACGTGTTCGTTGCTATAGAAAATTCGCGGGGGGGTTACGGTGGAAAGCTGTGAATGTTTTGATTCAGCGGCCTGGACGATATCATACGAGCGTTCCGCGGAATATGTTCATCGTCGGGTTAGCAGAGTCTCTTCCGACTTCGTTTCGGATTTTCACCCCAAGTTTGGGTCTAGAGGTTTGGCGTTCATGAATGGTTTTGGACCCATTATGGTATCGCGGCACTTGGATGTCGATCAGGGGATTCGCGCCCCCTCTTGTACGGAACCGGAGGAGAGAACCCGTCGCAGGCAGTGGAATTCAGATGGGGTTATACGTGAGTACGGACTGTGCTCGAAACGCTGTTGAGCAGAAGCCTGTTTTGGGCAAGAATTAATTGTCAATGGGAACATAGTCAACACGACGTAACTAAAATGGCTGAGAAGAGAAAAGCGTACATGCCCAAGAGGAACGCACAGCTGTTGCACGGGCGAGGGGGGGGGGGAGATACCGCAGCATAAAACCGATGACGCTCGGAACTCAAAGCTTGCATAAAGGAAATCAATATCAAAGATAAACTCCAGAATTGTTCAGTACCGTTTGCTATGAGCACAATTCTTCAACTTAAACCTTATAACTTTAGAAAACGACACCAACAAACTAGAGCCGGAGCGGATGTTGCGCTAATATCCGGGACTTGTCATGCACCGACGCAGATGGGCCGGTCCGGGGTTCGGACGGCTTTGACCGGCCGGCCCGACCCAGCCCATTAGTGTCGGATACACGATGGGCCGCGCCCCGGCCCGGCCTATCAAAGTTTCATATTGTGGGCCGCCGCCCGGCCTGGCCCGGCCCGTCACTGTTTCAGAATATGGGCCGCGCCCCGGACCAGCCCACTCAATTTACGGAGGATGGGCCGCCGCCCGGCCCAGCCTATCCCATAACATTTTCGAATATTCACGGCCCGAACCAGCCCGGCCCATCTGCGTTCCAGAAGTGTCATCCCGGCCCGGCTTATTACATGGCAGCTAGGCCCTTGAAACAAGGGCTTTATATGGGCCGGCCAGACGATTGTCATGAGCCGGCCTGTTGATTTGAATGGCGCCCATGGGCCGGCGCACGTTGTTTCCCGTACTAAGATGAGGACGTGAGTAACCTGACGTGAGTGTTTATGTAACTGTTGCTTTTCTGTTATTTGGTTCCCGTCTGGATTCCGAGGGACAGCTGTTTTCGGCCCATGAGACAAATAACCCACTACAGTAACTACTGACACAATTCGGCTCCATCAACGACTCTTCTGGATGGCTTCCGTCCCAACTGTGGACCACCACTCCTCCTGCTGCTGCAACAACCACACCAGCAGCATCAGCACACCAGCACGTACGTGCTGCTGCAACACCCGGTAGTGCTGCAACAATACATGTTGCTGGAACACCCGGTATTGCACTCCATTAACACATGCTGCCGCAACACCTTTTATTGAGCAAATGCAGCCCGTATAATAGCAATGCTTGTTTTATCGGTGGTTTCCCACGTTGCAGCAGCACCAGTCGTCATCCTCGCTCCGACATCGACATACATGGAAGTGAACATCGCTGCAACCTACAAGCTGAAGATGTCTCCTGCCTGGGCTCACATCCTCTCGAAGCTGCACCCGTAGGTCCCTTCAGCGGCACGAACCATGGCATAAAGGTAATGCTTCCTTCTTCATCAAGGGGCTGCCTGCGTAACCGAGTCGGCAAGAAGTGTTGGCTGTACATCCACAAAAGAGATACCAAGGCTTTGATCCGACAGTTTGCACAAATAATCATAGTAGCCTACGCGATCTGCCAGAGATTCGTCGTACAAACGTAGCTGTGATTGTCGGATAGCGACCCAAGCACACAAACCAAACACGTAATTGTACCAGTACTACACCACAGCTCATGGGTCGAGGCCCGGGAAGGCCCATAAAAACACGTGCGCTGCCTCATGGGCACGGTGGACGTCATTACGCCAGTATCTGTAGCACACCACATTTCATGGGCAGGGGTCTGGGCCGCCCGGTCTAAACACATGCGCCGCCTCATGGGCCGGGCGGAGCAGCCCAAACTTGAGCGCATACATCATGGGCTGCTACCAGGCTCGGAACATTTGATTTCGAGAGGACGGGCCGCGGCCGGGCTCGGCCCATTCAATGATCAGAGGATGGGCCGCAGCCCGGCCCGGCCTATCACAGTTTCAGAGAATCGGCCGCGGCCCGGCCCAGCCTAAAACAATGTAAAAATGTTCACGGCCCAGCCCGGCCTGGCCCGGTCCGGCCCGGCCCATCGTTTTTCCACAAGTCTCGGCCCGGCCCGGCCCGGCCCATCAAATGTTAGTTTGGTGGGCCGCGGCCGGGCTCGGCCCATTAAATGACCAGAGGATGGGCCGCAGCCCGGCCCGGCCCATCATAGTTTCAGAGAATGGGCCGCGGCCCGGCCCAGCCTAAAACAATACAAATTGTTCACGGCCCGGCCCGGCCCGGCCCGACGCATCACGGTTTCGAAAGTCTCCGCCCGACCCGGTCCGGCTCATCACAATATCAAAAGTCTCGGCCCGGCTCGGCCCGGCCCATCACTATGTTCAGAACGGCCCGGTCCGGCCCGGCCCTGACAAAGGGCCTATGAAAAGAACTGCTACTATTGGCTTGATAAAAACTCAGCCAAACGTTATTTCGAAGCGGCGAGACTCCGATTCTTCGACAGGCATCGATCGACGAAACAAACATCTGCGATTATAATTATGAACGTCGCGCGCTCGTGAGGATCCTATGGTCGCAGCAGCGTTCTCACACAACGACCGGTGATGTATGGCGGGCGCTTGGCCGGCGTTAAACAAAACATAATTTGGAATCTGGTGTGTGAGAAACAGACGACAACGTCTCGATTCCTCTCGGATGGCAAACATTCGTTTTCTAGTTCGGGTTTGGTAGCACGAATGTTTTTGTTTTTCCATTGTTGGGATCACCGGTTTTCAAGACCACGCTCCCTGTTACGCGGCGGGACTAGGAAGGCAAAACATGAACACAAATCATGAAACGGGTTAAACACAAAACATGATGTCTTCCAAATCATCCTGTAATCACTGGACAGCGACGAAGAGGGCGTGTCTCTTAAATCAAGGCATCTAAAACTGGAAATACAAAGGGGAAACACAAGGCGTGTTATTCTATAGCGTGATCCTACAGGGCCGGAGTGTGTTCTAAACTCTGACATTTCTGTATGTAAGGTGTCAAACAAACACTTTTTGGACCACACACGTGGCCACATGGCTTCACTCCAAAACTCCCTCGAGAGTGTTTTAGTTTCGTACACCATCTTAGAGAGTCGCACCAGACCCCTCGGTAAATAGATCCGGCCATATAGAGATGTGCGTGTCACTAATCCTCCGGAGGGAAGAATTTTAAACCCTGCGGGGGGGCACCTTTCGTGTATGGTTAATATTTGATTCCCGCTACAGTTGGTAGCAAATGTGTCCATGAGACCCCCAAGAGGTATGTACTCCCCCTAGAGGGGCCCCCGTATTCCTTCTAGAGGGCTAGATATATCCGTTGAGGACGCCGTTACAACCAGTAAGGGGGCGCACCAACATATGTGATTCCCCTCTTGAGGGATTGTGCCTAACACGCTGGAGGATTTTCGTGACATCAAAAGTCACGAGAGCCACGCTTCACTCGTTGTTCATGCCTGAAGCCATAAGCTAGGGTGCGCACCATTTATTGGACGAGTCAGTACCCCACCATCCTTCGAAATCTTGGCTGCTAGTCGAAACACCCGGACATTCGAAAAAACCAAGGCTTATCACGGTACTCGATAATCGAGACGGGACGGGACGGTACTGTTTTTACTTGTTTGGCGGGAAAAAAAATGAAGACGGGACGGGACGGGACGGTAAAATGACGACCAAACAGGTTTTTGAGACGGGACGGGACGGGACGGTTGGTGTACAATTTCTCAACGGGACGGGACGGTAATTTCAACGGGGTAGATTTTCACGACGGGACGGGACGGTAAAATTCAACGGATTGTTTTTCCACGACGGGACGGGACGGTAAATATAATTTTTCACGACGGGACGGGACGGTAAAAAAACTTTTTCACGACGGGACGGGACGGTAAAAATAATTTTTCACGACGGGACGGGACGGTAAATATTTTTCTTCACGGCGGGAAGAGACGGCACTGGATCATTGGATCAAAACAGTTGTTGTTGCTCCAGAGGAACAAACGAAAAGAAACACTCGTACGAATCGTACGTAAACAGAAAGCCATCTTGAAATGCGTATTCCCATAATAAATTATATACCGGCACGGCGAAATCGCACCGAATTACCTTGCAATTTACAAATTACGCTACGAACTCGTATATATTTACATAATAGTACAGAGCAATCCTCATCATGCTTCGTCCACAGAAATAACCTTGCCAGCCGCAGCGTTTTGAACAGTGACTGATGCGGCAGCCTCCACGTCGCAGTTAGCCTTTAACGCCGCTACATCCTGGAGAACTTTCGCTAGCCCGGGGATCAAGTGCGAGTTGAGCTTGAGCAGCATCATCGTTTCGATTTTGTCAGTCCCAAGGGAGGTGCGCAGTTGGCTAACGACTGCCGAAAGAGCAGATAAGTTGTTCCTTTCTGCTTGACAACTGGTGGTGTCGATCCCCAGGTACAGTCGAGCCAACAGTCCGACATCTGGCCAGCGAGCCGACACTACCACCCCCCCGTCTTGGCGTCATCTACATCCATCGTAAATTCGTAAATTCAAATTTTTGTTATTTCATTATTTCATATTTTGATATTTTGATGTTTCATATTTCGGAATTTTCGTATTTCGTAATTCCGTAAATTCGTAAATTCTTATCACTTTGATTTAATTTTAATGTACTACCAGTGTGAAAAAACAAATTTTGCAAATTCGTAGATTCTTGGTGGGAATGACGGGAAGAGACAACGGGCAGGTGTGAATCTTGGCGGGAGAGACAAGTTTTGTCGGCGGGACGGGACGGTAAAGACAACGGCGCATGACGGGACGGGACGGTAAATTACATTATCTCGACGGGACGGGACGGTAATTTTCAACGGGATCGATTTTCTTGACGGGACGGGACGGTAAAGTTCAACGGGGCAGATTTCGATGACGGGACGGGACGGTAAATTTCAACGGTTGGAGATTTGTTGGCGGGACGGGACGGGACGGGATTTGACGGGACGACGGGAACAGTTTAACGACGGTTTAACCGTCCCGTCCCGCCGTTACCGTCGTTACCGTCCCGCCAAAATACCGTGATAAGCCTTGGAAAAAACAAGAACAATCAAAGAGATATGTACCAACCCCTATTGGTGTTTTTTTGTGAAACGCGAAGAACAGAGACTAGACTCAAATTTTCAGGCTCTCAACGATGACCGTAGCAATACTGAAAAACTGAGCCCTGTGACAAGCTTCGCATCCAAAATCCACCCAATGCCGCCTTTTGGTTTTCGTTTGCCACTACTTTCACTGCAGCTGAGGCAGCAAACCGCAGGAATTCTGCCGACAAGGCTGATGCAGCGACAATCACCCAGGTATGCACCAAGCCGTAGGCTGCTAAAATATCAGAAAACAAGTCCCACACACCGGCCTCATCGACGTACGAAACAAAACGTATAACTCGTGTGCACACGCGCAACCATAATATACTGCGAAACCCCCTCCCTCAAGTTGGCCTAAGGTATGATTGGTATGCGGCGGACCTCGGAATCAGGGAACCTCCCGCCGCCCCCGACCTCCCGACTTATACAAATCGATGTAATTTCAACAAACGTACCATGCGTTATTTTGTCAAACAAAGCGCTTACGTATCACGAACTACTCAGACGAGGATGCATGCCACGTTAGTGTTCTTTCCACATGCACGATTAGTCCGAACGATCTCCTGTATGGTACACATGTAAACGTACACAACCAATTAGCCGGACCAAGGAAACGGAGTCACAGCACGGCAAGAAGAAGTGTGCACACATAAACAAAAGGCAGACACACGCTCCAGTTATCTTCAAAATATCTTGTAAAGAACACGTAAAGAGCACCGGAGAACATGCCAAACGAAGCAGACTAGCCTACTGGGGCTGAGGATGGCCAATGTAATACCCCGCCAAAATACGTTTCTTGACTAAGATGGAAGTGGCCATACGACACCCGCGCGACGTGGTGATCGTTTGGTCGCTGCACGCTCACACCGTATTTGCCCGTGTAGGAGGTTGGCACGCTATACACGTTGCGGCCTCTACGTTTAAGAAGCTTATGACTTGTACACACGCACCACCAACAACGGGATACCAACTCGGACATTCAAGCGCGTGGGGGCATGATGCGCGATGTGGCATTGTGTTACCTATTTCATTGTCAGCCCCTCTTCACACGAGCATATATTCAAATATTACCCGAGCCAGAACTTGACAAAACAAACTGAAAGTTTAAAATAATGTTTAACTGAGTTACCTAGGTATATCAGGAGTAATCCGGTGAACACAGGCCTATCCCAATGACAAGGGGGGTTTCCGCAGTTACTTAGTTGATGCGTATCAATATTTTTGGCCGAAATGTGCCATCCTTATTGTAGCACTCCTTGTACAGGGACCCTAATGCACAGGCACGAGAATCCATACGCGTCTTCCTACACTCGCATAGAACGTGGGCTAGCTCTAGCCACATAATAGGGACATCAGGACAGATCGCGGAACGTTTGGGTCTCTAGCCAACATCTCGTGGAGATAACGTCGATGAAATGTGTCTCTCTCACCCATCCAAGGCGTACGCTTGGTCGTTTTATTCACGAATGATGACAATAAAGCACCGTGTACATATTTTGTATAAGGCTAACATGTTGCTTGTTTTGCCGAAACTACTACTGTACAGAGCTGCCCGTGTATGCCATGTTGCGCCTCGCACACGTTTCCCTAAGAAGGATATTGATAGTGCCCCCCCCACAGAAGTATACCTCCGTATCATCAGAAACCCCTTCCACGAGTGCCTTCCGCAGATGTCAGGGGGATAAAGACACAAGGGGGGCGCAGGCATGACAGAAGGGCGAGAGGGGGGGAGGTGGGGTGGCGGGAGCGAGGGAGAGAAGGAGAAATTGAAACGGTGATGACAATATCAACAATAGTCAAAACCTATGGTTGTTAAGTATGGTTGTTGCTGATACAGAGTTGTTGTTGCTGCGGCAATTGAAAAAAATATTGCTGTTGTTTCGTGTTGTTGACGATGTGGTATTTCACCTGTGTTTGGAGAATATTATTGGTGGTGTCTGTGGATTCGTCGTCGTTGGTCCAACGGTCATGAGTAGTTGGAAGGCTCGCGTTCGAGACACGTCTGGACAAGCCGTCGGTGACAACCATCGACAAGAGGCTTTGGCATGGTACACTATAAGAGTGTTTTCGTAGTGTAGTGCCGTGACAAAAAATGGAACAGCGAAACGGCTTGCAGCTGTTCCGTCAGGTTGTTTACCGTAACACATAGTATAGCGTCATTTTTTAATGTCTTTCTGTTTCCCTGTGCTACCTGTAACCGGTAACGGTCACTGGCTGTTTTAGGTGTATGTGCACGTTTAAAGAAAGCAACCAGGATACCAAGTGTAGAGATTTCCATTACTGGCCTGGGACAATGCATTGTGACACGGGGGAGGTAGGGAGCAACGTAGACAAACAGCACGTTCGAGGGACGAGTTTCGAGCTGCGGTTCACCCGTAGTCGGGTGCTGGTCAAAATCTGAGGCGGCTTATGTCTAAACGTTTCGTGCTCATGACCCAAGCAACGAAAAAATGTTTAGCTGGCCGGCCGCGTGTCCATATAGATTAGTCATCCCATGAGTATGCCCAGTAAACCATGCGTCTATGAGGTACAGCATGTAAGGTTAGAAACGTAAGCGTTTCGCGGTTTATCGAAAAGGAAATGACGGCTGCATTCGCGATAGCGGATGGCAGGGTTGTCAGAAAGCCTTCGTGTGTGGGCTATCGCCAAAATCTTACGATTATTCAGCCTTTACGAACTTCAGACGTGGAGAATCTACAGAACGTGCATGTCTTACCTTGACATCGAGCCGTCCGATCACCAAATCTTCCTTAGGCTCCGTCGCCGTATCGAACACCTGCGCCGATGTCGAGGCCGACATATGAACAATGACGTTATGAGATCGTATACATAAATTGACAAGTTGTCGTCGGTTGTTGGTAAGAACAGATGGATCCGCTCCCGAATACGATCACACACAGTGGGTTGCCGGTATCATACGAGCACTATCGCACTGAGGGTGTAGACGGTGAAAATGTGAGACGTTTCAGATCGATTCCTTTTAATGATGCGATCGTCATCTTGATGACCGAAAGGCCTAACCAACGGCGATAATACATCGGTGCCTGCACGCCATTCAGCGCTACACGGTCCTTTCAGATGGCGACACCAGCAGTGTTTGTCTGGCTGCGCGGTATTCACGTGTGCAGTTGGCTGGCTGCGTGTTGTTCACCTGGTCAAACATCAGCGGCGTTTGTTTGGTTTTCATGCGTTTTCTACTTTGGGATTATGCGAATTTCGTTGGACTAAAATAATCGCTCCGGCGAAGCATTTTTGTTGTTTTAAGGAGTGAAATGTTCGATTAAGGAAACGAAAACAACGGGCAGCATTTTCAGACAAATCCTAACCTCAAGCTCGTCGTGCCGAGTAAGGGCGGTCTTGATCTCAATTCCCGGGGTAGACTCGGCGAGAAGGGTGTTGGTCACGAACTGAAGGAGGGCCAGGCTAGCGGAGGAGTAGCATACCTTTACAGGTCTCCTAGGCATCAATTTGTTTGCCCTCACGAACGCCACGAAGTCGAGCGCGAGGGCCGCGCCAGCGCCGGTGGCAATGATCTGTAGACAAACGTGAAACGTTTTATTGCTTAGGATTTTATACAGAGTTTTGAGATTGCTCACCATCCCAAACTTGCTTATGTAGGCAGCATATGAAGGTCGAAATATGTTTCATCACAACGTACAGCTGGTTAGACTACACGCTAATCACGTTCATGTGTTCGGTCGAATGCTTGGCTCTCATAAATTGGTATGATATAGGGCCGGGACGGGTTAAATCAATTACCTCATTAATATCATGAGCAAGTGTGGATTAAAAATTTAGTATAAAGAGGGACATGATATACAGTGCGCCTGTATATCACAGTGGCAGCGCAGAGTGTACGTCAACGCAGGGAAAGCCCGCAAACGCCTCAGGGTGATAATTACTGTATAGCATTCGGTGGAGACGGGCCCTGGCTGCGGTACGAAATCCTAAAGTAGATGGGGCGAGCAAGGATGTCGAAGTAATGTCGAGCACAAAATACGCTACTTAATGATTTTTTTATCGCCGGCAAACGCATTCAAAGTAAATATACTTTGGATGCACGGTAATTGAACGTGCCAATATGTCGCTGGACCACACATATATGCCAAATGTATAATAGCGGCGACAAATGCACAAGCCGATATGGTGGAAAAAAACGTTAATCCCCGACATCTCACCAACAGGGGTGGAAGATTGGGGAACTCGCCGAGCCTGCCGTAATCCGACCGGTAAGGACCGTACGTGCGGAGCGGCGCAGAGCCACCGCCCTTGGCGGTATCGCAATCAGCGATGCTGGCGGTCTCAGCGCGACGAAAGGAGCTCACCACGTGTGTGATGCCCATGCATGTGCACTCCCTGTTCGTGTTGTGCAAGCGTTGTCGTGTCGGCAGGTTATAAGGAACATAGGAGAATCCCGAACTTCAAGGCGATACACGGTGACCTGGTATACTGTAGGGGGATAAGCCCGAGGCAAAGGTAACCACCCAGTACACATTACTAGTTATAGTATATAGTTGTACTTGCGATGCCCCTGATAGTGTAGACATATAATTGTATTTCGAGTCGCCCGTATCCCCACGACCTCGAGGCCTGGAATTCGGGATATTGTCGCGAGCCAGCAGAATTTAAAAGGTATGAAAACAACTGGGCCCGAGACAATTGCGCGATAAAAGCAGGGTCGCTTCTTGTGGAAGGCTACGAGGCACCGGATTGTTCGGAGCTTTCTCCCTTTGACGCAGCCGACATAAGATCCGACTGCCAACATCGACCACCGTATTCGTACCAAGCTAATCCCGATGCAAAGATAGAGGCACCCGGCGGACAAGGTTGCAAACTTCCAATCGGATCCATCAACGCATTGGGTGGTTCTCCAGTATACCCCCCCCCCCCCCCCTCTGACAGAAGCACTGGCGATCAGAAGGGCAACCTTTACCGCGGCACATATTCATGTAGAACTTGACAATGTTTCTGCACGTAATTTTCGCAGTCGGCCCCCGTTTCCCACGCCCGGCAGTCGGTGACTTCGTGTGTTTGACGTCTCTGTTCGGGAGGATTTCGTACTGTACACCGCGGCTGTGTACCACTCAGGTAGGGTGTGAAGGTCGCCCATACACGTCGCTTGCATCGGTCGGTCGGTCGGTCGATCCGTTGGTCCGGGGGTCGTTGCATGCTACGAATAGTTTAGGTCATAGTGGGGCCCCAACCGTTTCCAGACGCGGACATAAACATGAGTTACAACATTAGCCCGTTCGCCTCACGTTTCACCCTGGAGCTTCGTTGAGGAATAATCTAGGCGTACAAACAGCACAGAAAAAAACACGAAAAGCAGGAGAAAATCCAAAACATTAGACCCGATATACGACAGCAGCTCTCTTGTTATTGTCCAAAAGGAGGTGTTCGCTTCCCACGTGATAAAATAAACGAACTCTCCTCGACGCACTTAACAACCAGCGAGCGTTGCTGCCACGAAAGCTCTAATACCCTCCAAACCACGCCCCCACCGGTTGTTGGGACAATCGACTTGGAAGATGTGTCAAATTGGTTATCCTGGAAAAGAAATGTATCACGATCGCCATGAAAATATTCACCAGTGTACCTCTGGTCCTCGTACCTACAGGTTTAGTATTCTCGGCGAGATTTTCAGTCCACTGGATGTCCTATGAACCTTCGCGCGCAACCCATGTACTGTGTGAGCTCGATCACGAAAACATACAAAAGACGCCTTGCAATCGTTTTATCATCGTTGTGTCTGACGCGTTGACGAAAATATCGTGAACACACATATTTATACCACACGCGTATACGATGAATATAGGCATATACCTGGTAAATTATATGGTGTACCGATCGCGTCAGGACAAGGACGAGCACACCCAGTTCTCGAATTACCTGACTCTGGGCTCTTTCTTCGGCCGGTGAATCCTTACAATCGCCATCTTGTTCCAAGCCTGCACCGGCACCCGTCCCGGCCGACCCTCCAGGTCCAGCCCTTCTCGCTCTACGCCCTTGGTCACAGCGTTCCTGTACTGCTGAAAGAGGGGCGTCTCCAGCCTCTTCAACCCCGCCCTCTTGCCCCCGGCCACTCCGTCGGCTGTCGCTGCGCTCGTGTCGGTGACATCTCCGCCGTTCTCGCAATCTAGTGGTTCCAATGCATGTCGGACTCGGCACTTGCTCCGTCCGGTCCATCCAGCCCATTGTGTCCATTTGTCCCATCTGGCCCATTCGATCCATTGGACAAATTTTGTGCGAGGCGTCTGTTGCACCCGTCTGGTGTGTTGAGTGCAGTTGGCTGAATGGATTGGTTCGGGTTTGGATGTGTGTACGGGGGGTAGGGGTTGGCTCATTCTTGGGCGGGGCAGGGGCTGCATGATGGCGTCTTCTGGCAGCCACGACGACACGTCCGAGGTACTAGCGGTCTGGTTTGCCACTACCGTTGGTGTTGCTGTTGTTATCGTGGTGGGGTTGGTGATGTTTGTTCCAGTTCCGTCTTCTCCCTCGTTTAAACTATCGCGTTGATGGCTGCACGATAACATGGCGTGGCATGAGTGGGCGGATCGAAATAGCCCAGCCGAAACAATTGTTTTAGATTATTTTTGGGGGCATGACCAATGCATTAGGTAGGATGGAAACCAAACGACGGTGAAAGTCGACGGTGTGTGAGTGTGCGTGTGGGGGGGGGGGGTCCAAGAGAGCGACGTCGAGGGGCGGGGGAGGTGATGCCTGCGAATGTTGTCAGCCCGAGGTAGGTGGCGTTGATTGATACAAGCGTGTCCGAGGCGTCACAGAAGGGGGGGTGAAGTCGTGGGTGGTGGGATGCGAGAAATGAAACAAGGGGTCCGGAGGAAAAGGGACAACCGAAGTGAAACCCCCCGTGATTCACAGAGCCAGGGGAAAATAATGGAAAGCACAATCTATACTTCTGACCTCTCGACATCCCCCTCGGCCTCGGAATTGAAGCGCTTCACCGACGACGTCACTATGCTCCGCCCTTGAAACGACGACGCCGGGAGGGAAGAAAAGGGGAAGGTCGGATACATTTAGTGATGATGCCCTCTCTTGTTCGTAAATGAAACGTCGTGTATATTGTTGCTTGTTACTGTGGTTGGAGCGAGAGTGCTGCCTTGAAAGCCGACGCGATGGCCACTATGACAAATGTACCACGATGTTTTAGTATCCGCTCGCGTTTTACGGCTTGTCGTAACTGGGAGCGTATTACTGTCAACCCGATGAGGGAACGTCCAGTATGATGATCACGGTTGGCCATGCCCGAGCCCATCCCACCCCCGCGGACACGTGTGCTGTCGTTTCAACGATTGACACAAAATCAATCGAGAGCTTGTTTCCTGCTTTTGATTGAGAGGTACAATTTGCCACCCGGCGTGTCCGCAAATGACACACACTGGTACAAGTGCTCTTGATCGGACGGCCAATTTGGTGCAAATAGCAACAATAGCAGATTCCACCGTCGTAAATTTGTTCACTTCTATCAACAACCTGCGGTCATGGCAGAACTGCACGATCATGGCTGTGGTAGAGGCTACACAGCTTGAGGCCTAGACTCGGGGACATATGAGTTCAGTCTTCGACTGGTTTATTTATCGGCGTGGGAATATATGTTCATTTGTTATGAACGAGTGTATGGTGTACACACATTCTTCACGTTTTTTAGTTGTGGATCTCGTTTGTCTTGGGTTCACGGCTTTAGCTTAAGGGTCTGCTGTGTGTGATACATAGCACAGTATTCAATGTGCACGATGTTGTTTCGGTTTCGATCCACGATACATAAACAGCGAGTGTGTTGCATCATGTATTTTCGGCCACTTTGAATCTTAATTTGTACACATACCTCTAACTTGTTTGTCAATTCGCTGTTTTCGAAGTCTTACAGAACCGTTCCTATGGCATGCATGTCGCCTTCAACATCACAACCCTGCACGCCGCACACACCAGTATCCAGGTTGCAGGACCTGACGCTCCCGATGACTAGCGCGACCTGGCCGGGGCGGCCACCGGAGTGGGCGCCTATCATGGTGTCCTTGTCTCCGTCTCGATCAAACTTCTCCTCTCCCTGTAGGGTGTCGCCCTGTTCCGACCGAGCCAGCTCCAGTCCTCGAGGACTGGGGCTAAAGTTCAACTCGCTCCCCGAAGCAGGCAAAGGAATAGGGTGCCGACTGTGCAATATTTCGAGAGGAAACAGAGGCGGACACCAATGCAGAAAAGTGAACCACAAGGAGACTGCCTTTCTAGTGGGGCGGGGGCATTGTTTCGGTAACGGCGTTTGGGGTATACGTGCTAGTTTAAGCGATAACGGGGGGGCGGGTGAGGTGTGTATCCATTGTCGTGGTTGTCTTTCGTCGACTTCACTACCGACCTTCGCACCTCTACACTGCCAGACGGGTTGATTCATTGTGCTGAATGGCCATCGTTATATGACGGTAGTAAACCAACTTCCAGCGGTGTGAAAGCTAGAGAAACGCGTCCAGAATTGTCAGAAACGTGTTCGAAATATTAAGAAGTCCGGTATTCCGACACAATTGTTTGGAGTCGGATCCAGCAATATATCGAGATAATGCGGGTTTATATACTAGCTCTGTGTCAAACGATAATGACCCCTTTCGAGGTCGATACACAATTTCGGGAACTATCGCCGTACAACTGCGGGAACGAACTAATGCCCCTTCTCTACAAACCTACCTTATTTGTCAACAGTTTCAATCCGTGTTGGAGGGAGAGTCAAAGCGAGGAGCGATTTGCGCGGCCCCGAAGTCCAATATGTATATATTGCTGCAGATGCATAAGTTGGCTCATGGGTGTGCATCCACCAATCCACGCAATAAACCACCCCTAACACAAGTAAGACACCCGCTCACCTCACGATTGCGGTCGACCCCGACTCCACAGCCTCGCCGTCTGTCGCGGCCCCCATGTCAGGTCTCCTGCTCTGCTCACTCCCGCCCCCGCTACCACCCTCACCCATATCCGCGCCTGCTAGGATTTCATTAAATATGCCACTTCTGTCTCCGGGCCGGAGAATGCCAGACTCTGTCAGCGCCCGTACGCCGTGACCACAGGTAAGGCCCGAGATAGTGGAACCGCGTGCTGACTCCCGAGTTTGAGATACGAAAGTGGCGGCGCTGTTGAGGGAGAAGCGATGCCCCGGCCAGGAAACGTCTGTTTGGGTAGGGACCTCGATTATGGGCCTTGCGTTCGAATCCCACGTCTGTTGTGGTCGGACACATCGCGGTCGAATGGTTGGGTGAGGTAGGGTGGTAAGGAGTCGGGTCGAATGGGCGTAGACACACCCTCCTCCTCAATACATGTTGCCTATCCTTTTCTGATTTTAAACTCAAGCGTACCGTGAGTCGATCGAAAGTTATTTCTGATTCCGTATTACCTTGATAACAACGATTTGTGTCGTTGCTTCTACATACGTAAGAATGTCATCTGGTGAGGTTTCGTTTCTCCGTGTGTTCGCCAGAGTAGTTTGTCGTCGCTATCGACGTCCCCTCAGCCCACCCCATATATATATATAATTTAACAAAGACAGCATTATCCCAACGACGGGCGCACAAACCAAGGAGCAACGACTACACCTTGTACTTAGCTGGCCATGGCGTCGAAACATTCTCTAGCCGCGCGAGTCACTCACCTGTCGATGGGAGTGGCTGGTGCCAGGCATACGCTGGGCGACAATGTCGTGAGAAGAGCACGTCGTGAAGGGGTGGGCCAACTCTCCAACCCTGCCAGTACCCTTGCCGAGCCTGCAGTTTGAAAGCATTCAAAATCTGCTTAGATTATCGGCTTGGTGCGTGGTTTTCGACACACGACGCGTGCTGCGATGGAGGTAGCACAATTGTGCTGAAATACTGTCTGGATGATCTGGACCCTTGACCCAAACTCATTATTGTGTTGCGATACTGTTAATCGCATAGTTGAGTTATGGGATTATTCAGCTGGTAGAAATGTTAAGTTCTTCCAAAATCATTTTTTTAAGGGAGGTGTAGGGCTCCTCAAGTGGCTACTTTCAGAAAGACAAGGCTGTACCTCTAACTGACCTTGCACCAAGCAGGGGAGTGTCGGTGGTAGAGCAAGTGATGTGGTCGTTTTCACGCTTACTCCATCCATAATAGGGGTATAAAAATTTGGGGTCCAGCCTAGTATATTATAAACGGAGCATGCTACCTGCGACCCGCTGGATTGGTGAGAAGAACACCACTACAACATACAACAGCTGCTTGTATTCGGTGTCCACATGAGCATTCACGGCAAACCGAAGGGGCCAAAGCATATAGCAATTCCCCCGAAAAGCACTTGATGACGCCCTAGTTTTCAGCTGCAGATACGTTTCCATGGGATTAGGAACGGCCACTGTGATGACGGCGACCCTGGTGATATTGAGGCTGTCCACGCTATCTGGTCGAGATTCGGGTGCGTTGGACTCTGCGTTTGGTCGTCCAAAGGCGAACGCTTGAGGAAATGTGGTAAAATTCAGTGGCATCGACGTTGCTCGTCGGTAGTGGGCACTGCTCGCCACTGCTGCCGCTTCTGCTGCGATTGAGTGCATCATACGGCTATGCGTATTGGGCTACAACGATGCGGACATTTGGACACCAACTACATATACCAACCCTACTGGTTGTGCAACTTCAACTTCAAGTTACACTGCTGAAACATTGTAGAAACGAACACTAAACCATTCGCAAACGCGCACAGAGGGTGTGGTTTGTGTTCGACGTCTATGCGGATAGTAGGTGATGGGTACTGCTGGGGCGCTCTACTGCAACTACTGTGAGGTTGAGAAGTATTTGAAGCCGGTCACAAAATATCTGCTACACTGCACCTCCCCAATATATAGTGTACCTCGTCCCACCCTGTTGGGTAGACAATTTTCGACTATTTCGACTGAGCTCGTTCTCTTATTTATATGTAAACAGGACGTAGTGCAACTTGCATAATGGAGGTTTACCAACGAACTGTAGTTTGTACAATGTAGTTCGCCACACGTCAATACCAGTTCCCGCGTTGTACCTGGTGTGGCTCTGTTTGAGCCAAAATATATCGCAGATTCTCTTCGGCTTGTCGTCGTCCGTCCATAGCAGAAGCATGTACTCCTCGTCGAGAACCACGCGTGTCGCCATGGCAAGCGGGTTCACCCTTCAACCAGCAGGCCACACGAAACAACAGAGGAAATGAACGGGACACGTACTAATAAGAACATGGTGACCGGAAAATAAAATACAGGTCGAAACCAGCACAGTGTAATGGGCTTCCCAAGCGATCTCGATAGGGTTAACCAGTTAAACCTTTGCTGCACTATGAAGCATACGACTGCAGGAACACATGCCACGGCGCGATGAAATAATCCACGATCTCGTGAGGGTAATCGGGTGGGACGACGACTGCGAGGAGTGATGCGTGCAGCGCGATAGTAGGCACAGTTTCGTTGGCAGTTCGACTCTGAAACAAAACGACGGAATGGTATGGTGTGACGTGCAGTAGTGGTATCGCACAACACCTCCGTTCATTGCAAGGCCGACGCTACAGCATAATGTGGGGTACAGTCTAACCCAACCACGGCTAACTTGCACCACGAGTGCCATGATCCGTATTTGGTTGTCTTCACTTGCTCAGCATACGCTTGAACACGTTATCGAGCATTCAACCAACGTGACGCAAACCTATTCTCCACGTTCGGCAGCCGTATTGTCATACCGAAGAAAACATCGAAGAGGAGGGTGGCGATTATCGGCCGGAAAATTGCTGCCAGCCGGGGCTCCTCAATATAGGTTATCCTAGTATGCCAGCCTACGAGTTTTATCATATTCGTCTGACAATGCCGCCCCGCTGAAGTCCAAAACGTGCAACACTGCTAATAGTAGCAAAGATGTGGGTTGACGGTCAAGTGTCAAGTTTGTCAAGCGTCAAGGTTGTCTGTCAAGGCCTTTGGCGTTGTCAAGCCAAAATGTCCCCTATACCCGGTACAATTATTCCTCCAGAAGTCATGCGGAAACCCCTCGATTTTCTAGACGAAATATAGAAAGACCTGGAGTGTTGTGTACAAAACAATAAAAACAGGAAGTTTTCAGTGATTTTGTAAGGCGTTTCTCATAACCGGGGTTTTTTTTAACCTCCCCTGTTTTTTCTTGTCAAGGCTGTCTGTCAAGGTGTTTGGTGGATTGTTGTCTGTCAAGGGGTTTAAAGTCTGTCAACCAACATCTTTGGATAGTAGTGTGTTTGCGATTCATTTGATTGGTTGGGAGTGTTGCGGCCTCTTTCCCATACGCGTATTACAATTTCCCCAATCCACGAAACGTTCGAATTTTTCCAAGGTTGGGGAACACACGGCCACACCACCTCTTTTAGCCGGGTAGGTATAGGGGTGGGTTAACGTTCAGCAAGGTTCCCGTACGGTTCTGAAGTCATCGGTACATAGGAAACAAACCACAAGACACCCAATAGAATTGGTCTCAAACACGTTCTTCGCCAGCACTGTGCTTGTGTATTCCTCGGCAATACATGCATTTTGCATCCACGCTTTGGTCTGTTTCGTTTCCATACCTGCCCCTAGTGGCGCACCAAATCTGGTCCGCGATGTACCAGATAACGATCGGAGTGTTGAGGATCCAAACGTGAGGGTGCGTCTTGCGCCTCACGCTGTCGATAAAGAATCCGGCTCCCAGGGCCTGCCGTTATACATCCGAAGACCGTGATTCGCAATACGATTACGTCTTAAACAGCTGAGCTTGTCGCGTTTTGTAGCCGCCGCGGTTCCGAAACTCAGCATGTTTAACATGTTCATGGCACGGAAACGAAATTTGCAGCAAGGCCAGGCCGCAAAATCTTCAGCACCGTCTACGATGATGTTTGAACGTGCGAGAAATACGATGAAAGCCTGTGGCAACGGCAGCCGAAATGAAACATTGACGCTTCCTACGATAGAGGTAGAACGTTCCGGCTGAAACGCTTTCTGATCGATACGGCTCCTTAACCCAAAAGGTAGCACTTTTTGGCTGATTTAGGTTTAGAACGATCGGGCTTCTTAACCTAAATTCGTCGGACTTTCATGTTTGTGACGAATATTGTTTCAGAGTATACTTCGGTCATGAGCTTTCGCATGCGGCAGCTTTTTAATTTCCTCGAAAACCACTTTTTCGGTGAGGCATGACGCTCCTTAAGCGAGGAGCTCAGAAAAAACAGGGTGCACCTCTATCGTAGCATGCGTCAAATCGTCTACTTTTTACTCTTGTGTTGAAAACATGTTTCCGAATATACTTAGGTCATGAGATTGTTCATCGGGCATCACGTTTTGTTTCCTCCAATAGCAGGTGACTTACTATTACTTACTATTAGTATGGAGCTCTTCACGTGAGGAGGTCGGAACATAACGCGATGCACCTCTATCGTAGCATGCGTCCATTATGGAATGTGATATACTTATCGATGGAGAACGTTACTCACTCCGATATCACGCAGATCGTGATGACGAAAACCCACCAGCACACCTACGAGAAAGCTTCGCCGCCTCATCTAAACCCGTGCAATAAACCCAATGTCATGTATATGCCACCTGCACCTACGCGAGCCACTTTTGAGGAGGTTCGCTAACCACGAGTCCCAGTTGGTTCGCACATAAATAGTGACAAAGGTTAGGATTGTAGACAAGCGAAGCAAGAGCGAGGGAATAGGTAAGATCGCACCATGAAAACTATATCGCTTACCAGAGGTGTGTGGGACCGATTTTAGTGGTGTTTGTTACTGTAGGCGCACCTGCAATGTTCTGAGGAGACGTTTCGCACCCGAGGCACTTTCTATGCCCCGCCCACGACCTCGCTTATACGTAGGTAGACGAAATAAACGGTTAACGAAACGAGCAATGCCATGACCTACAGCAGGTCTATAATAGGACGAACAACGTTTCTTGTAAAAAACTAAACAATGTTCAGATTTGCCTCAGTCGCGAAAAGTCGCATCAGTCACAAACATTTGCCTCAATAATCGACACCAGTGCTGCCTTTGCGTCACACATCGCTGGGCGCTTCTTGCCTCTCGCACATTCGGTCTGACAATTGATTAGAACGGCACTTTTTTTGTTCTCACCGTGTGGAGAACCATGGCGAGGGAGAAGTTCTTCCTCTGGGCCCATGCCGACCTTGATAGAGGCATGAGGGCGCCGAAGATAACCGTCATCCAGAAGATGCGCCATATGTCGTCCACCCCCCACCTGGCCTCCTTGTCCGCCGCGTTCAGGTTCCCTCCTGGGACAGGCACCTAAAAAAACGTACAACCGGTGGCGGAACCAACACACATCAATCAGTACCAAGTCTCACTTGCTCGGGATGCTATAATTTCTGGTAGTACACACACAGTAGCAACATATCTTTCTTTGAGTTGAAACACGATAGCGAGAAAACATCGATCACGACGCTATATATCGGTATGCATCGGTAGTCTCTAATCCAAACAATGCACTATAATACTTACGAGTGCCAAGTGCGATTACCCCGGTGCGTTAAATCGCTGGTGATTTTGTCATACTGTAGTTGTACCTGAGGGGGAAGCCACCCGAATTGACCGGGGACCTTGATGTTTCGGAAGCCGTGAAACATGGACGGAAGCAGCAGCGACCACACGTGCGCGATGACCCAGATGCCGATCGACCAGCCGCCCACGGCGTGGAGCCAGAAGTTATCACCCCTCCAGCCGTACAGGAAGGGCCGCAGTACGCCGACCTCGGATAAGTAGTTCCAGGTACCGTGACACATGGTTCCGAACAACAACCTGCGGGCAGACGAAGTGTTGTTAGAGACAGTGGTGGCCGAGGCGGCCAAGGTGGTCTAAACAGCGTGCGGAACCGAGGGAGCGATGCCAACATCGTTTGAAACGGAGGCGACGTGGGGGTAGCTACAGAAGTTACGCCACAGAGCGGTTTGGTCGGCCGGCGACAATTGTTTACGTCTGCCCGCTGATTGTGTTTTTGTTTTTGTTGTGTCGGACTGTTGGTTTATCACCACAAGGATACCGAGACACAGGCGCCTTTGCTCAGAACATATGTACTGGTGGAAATGGGACCGTTTTGCATGGCCCCTATGCGTTCGGTGGCTGCGCCCAAACTTGAGCGTGTAAAACTGCACCAGCTCCAATGGGTCTAACGAAAAAGTTGCATCGAAAGTATTTCAACTTATGGAAGAACCCCTCTACTTTTTCCTAACGTATACCTATGTATGCAGGAACGTCGTTAACCTAACGCGCGTACCGCGTACTTCCATTTAAAGGCAGCTTCTCGCCATTAAAGTAGCATGATGTTCAATACATTAAACCTACGTCTACGATATGACCTGGTGACCTTGGGTTGTGACAAAAACACGGCAAACCAAACAATGTTTTTTGTTTGTGATAGCTTCCATCTACGTAGAGGTGAAGGGAAATAAAGTAGCATGGCCGGCGTTAGGACCAGCCCTGCTAGCTGGTGCCTCGCTCGAATTATGTAATTTTCCCTCTCTTACGTGGTGGTGGAGATGATAAGCCTGGAACTGACCCGAGCGATGACGTCGAACACTTTAACAGACCATGGCCCCTCCTGAAGACATCCCGGGTCCTGCCAGCGCAAACAAATGCCGCATCAATCATCCGAGATCCCATATTGGTTCGTGCGTAGTTGAGAGTTCCCGCTTTCTCGAAAAATCGGCAAGTAATGCAACGTTCATATAACAATTTGGGGCACACACTATAGAAGTTAATGTCTTGCATCTTCATGGTAATGTTAAAGAGTATTTAATGTTTTTGCGTTGTAGTGTAGATTTTCGAAAGAGCAGTGGCCAAAATCGGGTATACCCGATGGGTTTGTGGCCAAAACAGGGTACCATTGTATTTTTGTGACCGCGACAACCCCAGGGCGACATCTCATTGGCCAGCGCGGGCCAACACCCGACACTGGCGACAAACCCATCGGGTATACCCGATTTTGGCTACTCACCTTTTCGAAACAACAAGGCACACGATGGAAGGGATTCGCAGGAATACAAATAGTTTCCGGAGATAAAACACTTACTTGTTCCATATTTGGTCGTCGCAAGAACTCACATAATCTCTTGATTTGTTAATGCCTACTCGTCTATATGTACGCGTATTGGAAGAAATGCACGTGGCGGTCTGTTACGCGGTGTGGCGCCTGTTTCGCATGTTTTATCGGCGTTTTTAACAAAGCTGTCGACAAGAAGCAGTGAGTGTTGATGTAACACAATTTGGTTTTGTCAGGTTATGTTTTATAGATACCTGGTATATCGCACGAAAAGAGAAGTGGTTGAAGGCGAGCACCAAACGGCTGTGATGTGTCGTCATTGGCAGACTTACGTGGTATGCATGTTCCGAGCTTTCGGCGTTCTGTTGTATTATCATTGACCAAAATATTTGTTGTGCAGTACACATACGTTTCTCGCGCCACTGAAAATGCTTGGTTAATATGTTTGCTGTACGACGCACATAGCGGGACGTTTCGTACTGCCCGGGATGACGCATACAAGGCGACGGGGCCTTTGTGTGTATCGTTTGCTATAAAAGTGTTGCCTACTTATACCAGTGACGGTGATTGCCTCCGGAAACAGTGCGGATACATTGTTGAAAAATATGGCCGCTAAGAGAGCAGCCTGTTGTTGTCCGCAATCTGGGCGTAAGGAGGCTAACCTAATCTCGATGTCAATCTCGACATTTCGTCTCATCCAGTTTAACCGCTGTTGATGTTTTGTACTCGTAGCTCCGATTTTCTTTTTATAGGTAAGAACTTTACCTTGAGCATTCTGGACACGTTGTACCATTCTGCGCTGCTGTTACCAGCTGGTGGATACCTCTAGCGAATTCGTATTATGTACTGGCGCCCTTTTTAACACGACAGGCAAACTCGTGACAGCAATGAGGCATCTCTACATATCTTCATGGTGGTGTCGAAGCATTGAGATCAAAACACTGAGTATCAGCCACCCTAAACAACATTTTAATGCTCATATGATAATCAGCTTCACCCCATACGGGGAAGGATAGAGAGCCTTGTCCCTGTCTTCTTTGAGGGTATCATAGTCTGCTTCTTTTTTTATCGTACATCGCCCTACCACCTGCTTTACATACCGTCTCTATGGGGCACGCACCACATCCATGTCGCAGAATACGTCGGTGCCACACCCATTGGTGCAGATGGACTGCCGCGGCCAGACGTTCCAGAAGAATCGATCGAGGATCATGACCAGCGACGATCCCAGCCAGATGGCCAGCATGGTGTAACGATATACGCCGCTGTAGTTCCTCGAAACCTAAACGAGCATCGGCGGCGGCGAAAAGGCACAGCAGAAGAGGGCGCAGCAGCAGACAGGCAACAGCGGCTACCTCAGAACGAGGAAAGAGATATCTAACGAAAGCAGTTGATTGGCGTCCGGAGTGGATAGCACCGGGTATCTAGTATTTGAGTACTTTATTGGCCAATAGTACACGGGTGAAGTGGAGAGTGGAGCCGCCTTCCCAACGTACATACCGTTCCTGGAAGTGAAGTGGATGTACTGTAGTATGGAGGACAAGGCGGGTACCAGCAGGGAAAGCGCTGGATTTGAGTGGATCTGGTGGATGGCGGGACCGCCGGCAAGGTGCCAGTTTGGATATCAGGAAAAAGCATATGCAGCATGCTACTCCGCCGGCTACTTTGATGCTGTTTGTCTGCATTTAGCTCCGTGGGACGGCAGTTTTGCGATGTTTGTCTTTCTTTTGTGTCTTTAGGTTTTGCTTGATATTTCGCCCCTGAGGTCAGATGGCGAAGGCGATATCATCGATGACGACGAATTAAGAACGACATGGATTATTTCCTATTCTTCTTGCGTAGGATCGTTTTTTCGTCGTTTTACATATTGTCGGTTTATGTTCGCAGGTGGTTTAAGAGGCGTAAACGTTCGAGGCGTAACTATTTAGCGGCGGCCGTAACAGGTTTTATTTTCCCGTTTTCACGTTTTCCCCCTTGCCGCTTACGTTGAAACGCCGCTTCGTCGGTGGGTCAAACCTAACAACGTCTCGGTATAAGCAGCTCGAGTGCAGCGTCATAAGTAAAACTAGTCGTTCACTGTGCTGCGGGCGTAGGCAAATGACAAAACCGCACAACAACATTCTGTTATTGTTGTTTGGTTTTCGTCAGGCATTAAGCTAAGTTTTTGTAAGCAGTACCGTAATGAAGCATGTATCAGGTACGTACGAGTATATCGCAAGCCCGTTATTCGGTATCTCGAAAATTTCGTACCTATATGTACTCTAAATACATAGGTATGTTGTTCGTGGTATATGAGGGGGTCTACTTATTTAATTTCTAAAGAGGGCAAATAATATGCATTCGAGGGACAACGCACAGCTATGGTTCCGAATACACCTGCATAGCATTCAGCACCCAATATACCGATGGACAGGGCGTGATGCACACTAAACGGCGACGATATCGTCCTGCGGCTGGTTTTGCTGGTAACAGTAGTAGTAGATGACAACAATGCTAATATAGCATGAATTTCAAACGCTATAGAGCTCAACAAGCCCAAACGGGAGTTCCACCTGGGAGACGCATCCCTTATCCCCGGGGGGTGGTGTACTTGCGAAACGATCTTGACAGTTTGATGTAGACACGCGCACGTTTTACCTAGTACTGCTTCCGAGCAACTATACACATATACAGTACCGGCCAAATCATTCGAAAGTAGCTCACACGAAAGTCAGCGTTAAACTTTGAAACGAATAGGGAAGCCCTCAGCATGGGCAGTACCTAAGCTTTACGAAAGGTGACCCCCTTCCTGTGCCTCCACTGTGCCCAAGACACTATGGCATCTACTGCCAATATTTGTAGACAGCAGTACAACGTAGAGTCCTCTCGGGGGCCGACATGAACAAGTGCAACACAAGCAAGTGTCTTTTCGCGCCAGCCCAGAATAATAAAGTCAGCCTGAGACCGATTTGAGGTTTCATGTGAGAGGATCGGTAATGTATACCTGGTTATAATTTTTTGCCGTTTTCGCAGTTCCCGGTTACGTTGCATTCATCTATTTATTGTCCCTGGCGTAGAAAGTCATGGATAACAACGTGCTTCGTATGGACAAAGCTATTGAACTCAACACGTTCTACTGTCGAAGACAGACAGCGTGTCGAAAAGTGTCAGATGGCTACTCGTAACACCTGCGACCTTGTGTCACTGCCTCGACTCTTAGTGCGTGTCGATTTGGCTACGTATGGTTTAATTTATGTATCTTATGACATTCTTCTTCTTGGTACCTTTCCTTTTCTCATCGTAAGCGTTGCATAATTCGTCGCATAAAATACCCAGTCCACCACCCCCATGGTGGCACTATACATGATACCTTTCTTCCTTACATCTCCTCGGCATGTTTGTTTTTGTTGGGGAGGAAATAATTGTCTTTTGATGCTTCTGTTTCAGCATGTGTGGCATTACGTTGATTCACCACGATTCACCACCTACTACACATACCTGGTACACTGCATGCAGTAGTATGACTATGAAAGGCACCACACACAATCTTTCAAATAGTTCGTACGATTCGTTCAACATCGAGCCCACCCAATCGGTTGGAAAAACTATTCGATGAATGCCGGTGTGTTCACATGGCGTTGCTTACGGGATATAACGTCCCCATAACCGACCGGAGATGGGGCTACTGGTATGAGTCAGAAGATTGGGGCCCGCATCGCTTGTTCGGCATCACTCGGTATTCGAGCCAGCAACATTGTTAAATATGTTGTCTCGCTTAGTCGGTTTAGCTCGATATTGTTTGCAGTGGATTACACCCCAATTTCGCTTCGAATATCAGGAAGTCCTATAAGATACGGCTGTTCATATGAAACAAAATCTATGATAAAACCGCTGCGAATCGCATATCATGGAATGCTTCCGCTGGATGTTTAATCGGTTTCTGACGCAGCCGAGGAATTGGTTTTGTAGAGAAAATCGACAAGCGTATACTTATATTAGGAAGTAAACTCGAACGAACAAAACCAGCAGGGTAAGTTAAACCGGCCGCAATCACAATCTCCGGATGCCATAGGAGCCCATGTATAGCTGGCAAACATATGTATATATGATACAATATTACACAGCTGTTTTTTTTTTTAAATTTATTTAATATACGTATACGTCGCAAGAAAAACTCAATGCTAATATTTTGCGATTCCAATGTCGATGGGTAGGTTAACCAAGAAGAAATAGCTGCGATGCACTGTCACTACAACGCATAAAGGCCCGTTTCAATACAAAAACACTTTGAATCGAATCGATTTTGGTGTAGAATCGTCGATGAGTTTGGTACGAATTGGTTCAAGACAAATAGTTTTTCAGAAGATAGGCACTTGCGAATTTCGTGTTTGAAGTGCGACAAACGCAAGAGGGTCAACGCACATCCGTGTTTTGCCGACCATGGGAGCGATGACACGCGCCCCCCCCCCCCCCCCCCGGAGTGTGGCGGGTGCGGCGGTATATTGAGTTGGCTGGACGGAAACAACGATAATGCCCCACGCGTGGCTAGCAGTGACGGCAATAACGGCATCGAAGTTGCGAGGAAAAAGTCGTGTTTCAGTCATTGCTCACGTGTATTTGGAGGTATAGCGCCATCATAAACTGATTTTGTGGCGGCCTTGATACTATTGAAGGCAACGTAATTGCGGACTCGCCCGCGCGTGATATGGCACCAACGACATCGCCCAAACTTTCAATGCATCGGTCGCTACGTGAAACATGTCACATCCAGGATGGGAACGGTAGAAAAGGCAAATGTATGTCCCTTTGCCCCGAGCTCTCAACTCCTACTTCTATACTCGTACCAGGGATAACTTTACGTTTCTATCGATCGACCGGATGCTAAGTCAGTTTACCTGACAAACAAACTTTTCGATTAAAATCTCCTTCTCGTTAAAACATGCCGTGGACACCTGATTCATAATGCAACACAATATTTACGATTATTTTGTCTTTTCAATGTGTCTCATTTTCTCAACACAGACTATGCAGCCTACGTAAACAAGAGGGAGGTATATTCACAGAAAACATCATGCCATCTTCTACTCGGTCGTGCGGTTTGTCGCCAGGAATGGTCGTACTATGATTTTCGTGCGCAAATTCATGCCACTGAATATTATGAGTACGTATACAATTATATGTGGCCCGCAATTAAGAAACACACCCACCCGTAGTCAAATTGAGGTTCGACCTTCCACGAAAACATAAGAAATCCATTAAAAATGAATGCAGCTTACACTGACCGACAAGATGATATGAATAATATTAATACATAGCAACATAGGAAACGGTGGCAATCGACAGCCCACACCAGATATGAGAAGATGTCTATTCAGAATCGACAAACGAAACGAGAATCGCGGACTACATACAGCACAGCACAGTATACAGTGTATACGGTACAACCCCCGCTCGACTCCTCCCGCAGTGTAGAGGGTCTTCCACCAGAAATCCTTCAAACATATATCCACCCCTGTCCCCAAAATCACCACCTGATTTAGTTTGTGGAAACCCATCTGTGTGCACCACACACATTAAATTATACGCATACATTCATCTTCGCTCGCTGGGCACAGAAAACCCTAGGGAAATATCTTGGGAGAGCTTACAGTAGCCGAATAATAAAACTGCAGTGATAGATAAGAGCCCTACACGATAGGTGTCCCTCGGTCAAGGAACGCAGATAGATGTTGAAATGGACCAAGATAAACAGAAAATCAAAGAAAATGCATATTTTTCTAATGCGAATGGATGGCTAGATGGAGCATGCCTGCATAATAAGGTATTGAGCCTCAACGTGAAACTGTGTGACGTCGCAGGCCCAACTGTAAGCGTCGGATGACCCATCCGCATGCACATTGTGATGCGCTTGAGGTTGACCTGTGAGTAACAACTGGATGAAAGTAAACACACATATATACGGTATACGTATATTACCCATCTCCACTATTAATATGACTACGTACAGGATCTAAAACTTATACCTATACACGGAAATTGGTTGTTGTGGAGTATGTCGATGATGGATGATGCATGTAATATAAATGATCTACGATACGTGTTATATAGAATCTACAAATAAATACGCGACACAAACTACTCGTACATACCACGAATTTACTGTTGTGTACGAAAAAACGAAAGGCGCCCTACCTATATATGTAGCAGGAAAAGAACAATAAATGTTGGTGTATCTCCGCCCTTGCCGATAATATGTACGTATATATATTAAAAACATAAAAAATATCTATTGGGGTGTGGTATTAATAGCTGGATGTGTCTAAGGCTGTACGCTGTTGTTATCTGTTGCATGTTGTCTATCCTTGCGGTTGACTGCTGTGGCTGTCGCAGATATCATCCGTTATCCGGTGCAAAGCGCAATTGTTCGGTTGTAGTACATATATCAGTAAATAAATATATACGTCTACAGGTTTTTGTCCCTGCCCGGCAGCTAATATGACACAGCACGCACGCAGTTCGCGACGAACGTCAGTCGATAGACAAAATAGAAAAGTGTCAAAACTTAATAAATAACTGTGACACTGAAGTTCGCACCCTGAAGAAGCTGTTGCTAACACATGATGGAGTTAAAAGGGTCGGGCAGGAAAGTACAGCAGCAGCAGTATCAGTCTAGGGTAGCAACAGCATCACAATTCATTATTATCATTTTGCTGCGCGTGTATCTTGTAAGATCGGAATGTGTAGGTTTTGTCGCTTCCATGTCATCTCCAGCCTCTCCCCCCTGACGTTTGGAATACACACTCGCTCGTCTTACATATACTTGTACACAAAGGAAGTATTTTTATAATAATAATAACAAACAGCTGTGAGAGCGAGGATTTCGTCGAAACTCATCTTTGCTACCTGACTGAGTGAAATGCTTCGATGGTGTATAAGCACTTGATCAGTTTTATGTTATTCGATGGGGAGAGGAGATTCCGTTGTAGACCTTACGTAGTTTATTTTTTTTCTGCACGTACGTGCGGTATCGAAATTCAAAAAGAAGCATATTATGCGTCAGCGGATGCGACATCCTTTGTAAGCGACGGCATAGAGTCACCCCAAGCGAGTGCATATATACAGCCGTGTGCCAGAACGATACCGGCATCCAACAACACAAGTATTTTACGTATTTTGTGTAAACTGGAACATAGTTCGGTCGAGTACTGCTGTACGGATACAGTACAGGACACTTATAATAAGAAACACGGAATCTGGTCCAGGCTGGATTTTTTTATTGAAGAGAGAGTGTTTTCCACACTAATTTCAACATAAAGACTCCCGAATTTCTGTTTTTCCTTTAAATATCAGCCTGGATTTCTTACAATGTAGCCTGTTTCTTATTATTTATACGTGTCCTGTACTGATGTACTGTTGTACACGTCTTCTACAAAGTACCAAGGAAACAGAATGATATCACATACAAATGCAGATTTGCAACATTTTCGTTGTCGATACAACAGAACAGTACGTACTGTATACGCAGGAGTATGGCAGAATGATACACACCAAAAACAGGCAACTCCACGGATGTGTGGACATCATCATCAGTTTCACGCAGCAGCATCAGGCATGCAGTTGAGACCAATAATGTTTACTGCTGTAGGTACACCTCGAGCGTTGCGCACGGGTGATAAACCTACTTCCCTCGGACATGTCAACAAGAATAGTATCCTTAGAGCAGCCAGCCGTTGTTTGTATCGAGGCTAACACCGTCCAACACAGCAGTGCAAGTTTGCAAGACGATATACACACCTGTTTGAAATCACAAAGACCACACGGCCGGGTCGGCGTCTAAAAAGCGAAATATAACACCAATCGCACTAACCTTTTCGGAGTCTTCTGAATTCCTGCCGGACGCCAAAATCCTCGGAACAAACCCGTTGGACGCACTCCTGCTTGCTTTCCTCTCAGCCCCCACGCCGCAACCAGTCTCAGTTGCCATTATGGTGCGGAACAGGCCTTCGGTTTTTTAGCAGAGCGGCCGCACACAGCTGTGAATAGCTTCGGTGTGAGCGAATGAGGTTATTATGGGCTCGTGGTCTACAGCCGGCCTGAAAACGCAGTTCTTAGCACGAGCGACTTGGGCGCGAGGAACGACAAACTTTTGGTGTGCAATTACTACCGTTGCATTAAATGTTAAACGTAGGTTCCCAGGCTGGGAAGTACAGGAAACATCAAATGTTGTCGAAACAACCTGTGTTGTTGTCAGGTCTTAGCCATCGTAATGTTGTCCCATGCCCCATGAGACAGACCCCTTCAGTCTCGAGAGCGGCAGAACAAAACAAAAGTTGAAAGGTCCACGTCAGCTGGTCTACGAATACATAAGCAACTGCTCTCATTTCAAATGTACTTAACCCCTTTAGGACTGGAGTCCCGTTTTGGGGACAAATTACTTATAATTTGAGTGGTTTGTCCCCCAAACGGGGACTGTAGTCCTAAAAGGGTTAAGAGCATTGCATTATGTTAACTACTGTACGTTTTAGAAACCTCCCCCTGCCCGGCGCGATACACATGGGGCGGCGGGCTTTCAAACCAAGTGATCTTCAAATCGGAAAAATTGAACACAAAATATATTTTCTATTTTCCTCTCGTCGATCGTTCTGTGTTCACGGCTGTCCGGTTGGTTTTCCAATTTTGACAATTTTTTATGTGTGTGTGGCGTCAAACCAAGACTGTTCCGCCCGCCCTTCACCGGGTGTTTATTTCAAATTTGTATAGATCTTTGTGACGCCTTCCGAAAAAGCTACACGACTAGTCTTCAAATGATGTCTTATCGATTATAATTGTTGTTACTATTTGAGAGGTTAAACCGTCGTTGCTCGTTTTTTTGTCGTTGTTTGTGGTTTAGCCGATTTTAAATATTTTAAAAAGGATAACATCAATAAATGTTAGTGTTATTATCTTTGCCATCCGTCAATGTGCAGCATGAGCTTCAACGATGATCACTCATAACATTCCCGAAAGCAGAAAACCACAATATTGACGAAAAAAATAATTTTCCCGAAAGCAGAAAACCGCATTGAAAGGAACGACGTCTGAACAAATTTGCAAATTTGGTGTTGTAGCGTTTGTCAAGGGCACCACAAACAATTTATTGTGTAACATGGTCCAAAGTATTTAGGACTAAACGAAGACAGATGGCGATTTGGGAAATATAACAAAAAGACACCAAATAAACGCGTTGGTTATGTTGGTATGTGGAGTTTTTGTTTTCGAATGTTCGTCTAACACATACATGTATAATTGCGGATTTATTGTGATGTGCCTGTATTTAACCTTACAGCCTGTCATTGGTCACAGGGAGAACGCGTGACACCTATTCTCATTAACTTAGAGCATTCACGTATGTATACGTGCATGCATGTCTTTCTTACACTGCTGTTGTTGTTTTAATGGTATGCAGGACGTATCTCGCTTGCCTTGTATAAACACCGTACAGAAACACACGGTGTATACATTTCACAAGCAAGCATTTATTTTATACTTATTATATTATTTTCACTCTCTTCCGGTTTCCAGACTTTTGGACAAAACTATGGCCACAGACTTTTCCCCTTCCCCCCCCCCCCCCCCCGTCACCCCTCACCTGACGGTTGAATACATTTTCATACATAGCGCAGAGGGTTCAACATTCCGACTTATCGTCAAAATATTTCATCATATTTTGCCTATTTACGGCCTCTTAGTGCTTGCCGCGATGACAAAAAGACATGCATATAAATACGTACCTGGTTGCAGGATGAATACGAACACGAAAAGTTTTTCGACCCTCTTGGATTCAAACCCATGCCCTCCTTGGCTACTATTTTCTGCACGACAAAGTTGTGTCCCATTCTCAATCGTATGCGCTTGCTTTACACCAGGTACGAGTATTTTAAGCCTCCGCCGTTATCTTTTTGTTTTGCTTTTCGGCACAAACTAAAAATAACCCGCATTTTTCCTAGAGGCCGAAATCTCCAACAAAAAAGGTTTTCATAGATCTCGGCCAAACACACATACTCACATGTTGAATATATTTTTTTCAGCACACAGTATAAAAAACGTTTTCGGCTTTTTTTATCAAAGTCTTCGGCGTGCACTATATTTCTTGTTTCATTTGTCGAAAATCGCAAAAAGCATCTCGTTCGCACAGAAACGTTTTTTTTTACTGGGTTAAGGCAGCGGCGATCATTGTGCACGGCTAGGAAAGCATTGACGATCGTCCAGGCAGGTGTCAGCAATTTACCTGGTACCTGTTGGCCTTGAATAGTAAAGATCTTGGTATTTGTATATACTTACCACGCACAGTGTTCGCACCTCGTCTGTTTAGCGTGTTCTATCCCTTTTCCCCATGTTTTTGGTAGTTTGCCTGGATCCGTACGATTGTTTTCTCTCGCGTTATCATCATGCGTTGCTCTAGTCTTCATTATTAGTCTGGTGCCTTTGGTTAGGTGAGCCTGTGACCTGTAACTACTACGACGGAGTAAGCAACTACTATGCTTCATTCAGTAGTAGTAGTCTGAAGACCACTAGTTGCTCAAGTTTTCCAAACAGCAGTAGTCTGCAGACAACTACAACAGCCAGTACGCAACAGCAGTTAAGAAATTCAGATTTTTGGCCGAGTCTTGGGTCTTATTTCCCCTCCGATTTGAGCCCAAACGCTTACATCCATTTTTTTTTCGAACAGTTGCAGAACACAAAATTCACAACTGTCATGTTCTTATCCTACAAAGAAAGGAGTACAATGCGAGATGTACTATTCGGAGGTTGCAAAAATGGATCAATTGCCACACAGGCATCCATCCATGATGATGCAAATAAATGAGAAACAAGATAGTACGAAACGAAAGGCTTGAGAACTGTAGGCACCAACACTCATCATGTTGCCCGCTTTTAACGACCCTATGACGGTAATACCGCCGCGGCATATCTGTACGCCCCTACCCGGAACAGCCTTCCAAGCTATACAGGCCAGGATCTACGCTACGCTCGTTGTTAGTCGTGAAGGTTATCCCTCTACTACTGACAGCGGGGTCTCGACCGGCAGCTGAACCCTCCCAAATGACTGCTGTGCCCGCCCTCTTCGACTGCTGCACCCTCTCTCTACCCCTCCGTGTTCGGCTGTAGTAGCAAAACCCACGCATGCACCGCCGCACTTGACTCCTCGCTGTATATATGTTTAGTAATAATTTTCTTGTTTAATGTTTTTGTTTACGTATTTTTTATGGATAAAAAGTACTGGTTCACACTATATTATACTGGTATTTCACAAGATCAGCTGCCTAGTCGATTGTGCAGAGGAATCAGCTTGGCTGGGTGCCTGGTGCAGCCTTGAGATTAGTTTCGGCTGTTTTTTGTTCTCCTGGGATGCAGTACATTATTGTAGATTTTCCTACTACGAGTAGTGGGAGCTATTTTCCACACTGCTTCATCCATACCTTTCGTTTAAGCTATCGAACGTGGTCAAATTCTTGAAACTGATCGACTAATTCTTGTCTCTTACCAACAACCACCTTGTGTAGTAGTTGCCTCCCCCCTTGCCCTTTTCGATTTCTAATTAGTATTTCTCCTCGAAGGTCAGAACAAATGCTTAGTTGTAATTTCTGAGAGATGTAAAAAACAAAGCCGTAAATTCTTCACACCCACATTGTCAACAACTCTCGCGTACTGTAGTTGCACATTTGTTTTAAACAGTAGTACAGACAACTAGTTGCGCAAGTGTTTAAAACCGTAGTTGTCTACAGACAACTACTGTCACAACTTTTTCCAATAATTAATTGTGGTCTAGAGACAACTAACTAGTTGCACAACTTTTTCAAACAGTGGTTGTCTACGACAGACAACTAGTTGCACAATGTTTTCACACAGTGGTTGTCTGGCAGACGCCAATTAATAAGAGTATTTGTAGCAGTACACGACGTGATGGTTTACCTACTACTATGGACACTATATTATCGAAACGAGTAGATGTTACAATCCATTAGCAAGGGGATTTGTTGTTAAAAACTGGCGGTACGTGCGGTTTGAAAAATCAAAACAAGTTGTAACTACTGTATCACACACTTTCATATTTTGATTTCTGAAACGTCGGGTCGTTCTTATCGAGCAGCTTTTTTCCATAATATCCGAAAAAAAAAAAATAACAACCCCGAAAATGTTGGAAATTTCAGAAATATTGGAAATATTGGGAACATTGAAAATTCTTCCGAGGGTAAGGTCGTTCTTATCGAGCAGCTTTACTCCATCACTTCCAATATTTTTCCAAACAAAATAATGAAACCTTGGAAATATTGGAAATATTGGAAATATTGAAAATTCTTCAGAGGAGGGCAAAATGGTTGGAAGGCTTCACGTTCCAAAAAATATGAAAAAAAACAAATGGAAAAAATAGAAATCTAGAAAATTGCGCGAAAACTAATGTTGGAATTTTTTCAATTTTTTAGAAATATATGGCTCCGATAAGAATGGCCCTATAATAAGGTCGTTCTTATCGAGCAGCTTTTTTCCATAATGTCCAATTTTTTTCCAAATTGAATATGAAACGTTGGAAATATTGGAAATATTGGAAATTCTTCAGAGGGCAAAATGTTTGGAAGGCTTCATTCACGTTCCAATAAATGGCAAAAAACAAATGGAAACTATGGAAATCTGGAAAATTGCGCGATAACAAGTGTTGGAAATTTTGGAAATTTTGGAAATATATGGCTCCCATAAGAATGGCCCTAAGGTCGTTCTTATCGAGCAACGTTTTTCGATAATTTCCAAAAAAAAAATCCAAAACAAAAAGGAAACCTGGGAAATACTGGAAATATTGGAAATATTGGAAATATTGGAAATATTGGAAATATTGGAAATGCTTCAGAGGGCAAAATGTTTTAAGAATGTTTAAGGCTTCACGTTCCAACACATGTTAAAAAAAAAGGATAAAAAGGAAATCTATAAAATTGCGCGATATTAAATGTTGGAAAGTTTGGAAATTTTTGGAAATATATGGCTCCGATAAGAATGGAAGGCTTCACGTTCAAATAAATAGGAAAAAAAAAGGAAAGAAAATGAAATCTAGAAAATTGCGCTAAAAAAAACATGGAAATTTAGGAAATTTAGGGCTCCGATAAGAACGGCCCTAAGAGCCGGTAAAGGCCTTCATAAATGCATAAAGGAAGGGTGCTGCATTATTATTGGTGTACATTTGTTTGTCATATTCTTCTCCCTCATTCGCTAAATTAATTAATTGTATCCCCCCATACCACGAACAACCTACCTAAAACATGTTAGTTCCTCGTATATAGTATTTTTATAGTCCAAACCATACCTAATGGGGTGCCCTGTGCAGGCATCCTTTTACAGTATGCATATACGCATTTGTGCTTGAAGTTAGAGCTGCACATTGTTTTTAGATGGCAAGTGGTCTACTAAAACACGTGGCATGCAGCAGCCGTGCACGATTTAGACTGCTGAAAAAAGCACCACTATTTAAATGCTATCTACAGTAGTGTAACGGTAGTGGGGTAGGAGGGAGAAGAGCCGAAAATTGTGACCCCGGATCTGAGTTACAGTATTTAATAGAACGGAGAGAGAAAAGAAGGGCGATACTCATATATGGGACGGAAAAAAAAACAAAAGGTATCTCCAAACACAGATGAGGGTGAACGTCGCACCTCGTCGCGCCTTCACGCAGAATACGCGTGGCAGGAATTCGAGGTTGATCATGTACATGTGTATGCAGCTGAATACTGCTGTGGTGCCGGTTCTCCTTTAGGTGGAATACATTATTAGGAAGGCGCAACCTATCGTATAAATTCGCCAGGGATGTACTTTGCGAGTAACGGTGATACTTCAAAGTGATTGGGATCAAGGGTATATCATACATATAAACTGCTGAGAACCCCAAATGTTGTATCCTCCCATACAGACCACCACGGCTTAAAATCCTATTGGAAACCTGCCCTCCTGCGCAGTTTTATGTATGATATTTATGTACACTATCGGCCCTCTCATGAGAAAGTGCCCCACAAGAAACTCAGCCTAAACATTACGGGGGAAACAAGAAAGTCGACAGCTATTATTATACTGAAGTTAGTGTGGGACACACACCTTTCTCAGATGAGAAAGTCAGCCTAAGCCCGATTTCTAGTTTCTTATAAGCGGGCCGGTACTCTATACGACCCTGGTATGTGTGTTTTCCTCATATTATTATTGTATATATCGGTGATGGCGGGAATCTTTGAAGATTTGGAATACTCGCGTGTTACGTGTCATCCGCGTGTGTCTCTGACTTGCGGAAATAGTGTACGAGTATAATATATCCTCCCTACATATAATACCTACTACGTATATATATATAATACTTACTGATGTATGAACATTGTGTCAGTGCGCCGTACGTAGTGCCTAAGGGCTTGTACGTCACGTATCCATTTTTCTTGCTGTTGGGTGTGTCATCTCTTCTTATGTCTAAGGTCGGAGATGCGACGAAACACTAAACTTTTGGTTTATGTCGTATCTTGGTACGTTTGGGATATGCCGTATCTTGGTCCTACTGATCGTCGACCTTACAGACAGGCCGCGATCACAGGTCACAGAAGCGTGGCATTCAAGCTTCATACACCCACTCGGCTCTCACTAAACTTGTATCGCGCGCATTGAACATTTACAACAACTTCCTCTATGGCGCTGCCTGTCGGATTTAGTATATATTAACTTTGCATTTACCAGGTTTTAGGCGTCCCCGGTGGCTTAGTACATGCCATCATAATATTTGAAAACTTCCCGGTCGATGAGAAACACCTCCCACAAAACACTACCTACCGTGGATGCACAAATACTTTGAGAACGCTCCTGCAGTGTTTTAGGTATATAATTCGCATTTTTTAGGCGCCCGCCTAGCTTTCTTTGCGTTCGCCCTACGAATGGTGTTCGTGTATCGGCTTTGTGTTTTGACCGCGGGCCCAAAGGGCATTCACACACTGAATCGAAGGCATGTAGGCCGACAACATTGCTGTTGTTGGTGCTGCTGTTGGTGTCTTTCTTTTTGCTAGACGCACCTGTTTCTTTGTTTGTTCACACTCATTTACAAGTTTTTGGTCCTTTTTTCCGAGTTTATGGGAAAACTTTTTTTGTAACTAACTACATTGTTTGTTGTCATCAAGCAACTGAAACTCGCGCACCACCTCGCTCTAAACTCTTTTGCAAACACTCTTACCACACCCATTTTATCACATCCACCCCCCGAAGAGTATACCGACCCGGTGATACATTTTATCAAACCCCTTAGTGCAAGCACACTTCGTCACTGACTGGGTTACGTACACTAAATTCAAAAATAAAAAAGCTACAACAGCTGTGAGATCGAGGGTTTCGTCGAAACACATCTTTGCTAGATACTGTACATCACCCCCCGGGAGTATAACAACATCGGTTGATGAGAGTTAAAGGTCATCCTTCTCGAGATTTTTGTTTCCTAAGTTTCTTATATTCGTTTCAAGAAAAAGAAGAGACGCGTGCTACCAAGGATGTGCGCGGATCTGAATCCCAGATACCCCACTACCCCCCCCCCTATATTAGAGGGAAGAACCGGGCCGTTGTTATTCCAGAAAACAATAGGTCAACTGTTTTTAATTACCCCGCCCCTCCCCCCCCCCACCAGCGGAAAATAAAATAGGGGGTCTCTAAAACCAAGTTAAAAAAGGGAACAAAATACGAAAAAAAAATGGTTTTCGCTCATTTCGTCCTGTGATCACAGCGATCCGGTTTGTTTTTAGCTCTGACCTTCCTACAAGGGTGGTGTCGTTTTCTCGTTTGTTTTTTGCGCCCTTGGTGCTACGGTAGAGGTAGCACTTTTTGGCTGTATCTTTTTCTGAACGATCGGGCTCCTTAACCCAAATTCGTCGGAATTTTCATTTTAGAGACGAATAATGTTTCAGAGTATACTTTGGTCATTAGATTTCGCATCCGGCAGCACTTTTTATTTTCCTCCAAAATATTTTTTCGGTGAGGTATGACGCTCCGGAGATCAGAAAAATCGTGTTGCACCTCTATCGTAGCATACGCCAAGAAACGAGGTAAAAGAGAAAATATTTTCAAAGTTTGGAATGTCTTCACGGGGGAAAATACAAAAAATTGCGCGAAATAAATGTTGGAAACTTCGGATGTAGATGGCTCCAAAAAGAATGGTCCTACGAAGCCCACCGGGGGTGTGATACACACCGTCGTATACGGTTACCAATGAACAAACACTCGTAGCTATATACTTCGTGTATTCGTAGAGTATCGTAGTTAGGTTTCGTTCGGCGGGTCCACCGAACAGAAATAGATACCAACACCTAGGCCTTGATTGCTTCTGCAAGCAGAATTTAGAGCGTAACTTTATTGGCTTTTTATTTTCGCCATTTTAGCTCGTAGACAACGGTCGCCCCGGTGGTCTAGTGGTACCGTTGAATGCTTCTAATATCTTGTTTCCGGGGTTCAAGACTCACGTGGGTCGAACATTTTGAAAATCTGAGTTTATTCGCAAAAACAAATAAAAAACGGATTCACCTGCTGAGGGCGCCTAGTAGCGTGGGGAGACACAGTTCGATGCGAGTCGACGAGGGATGAAAGGGATGACGTCTTCTCGCGATAAAGATGCAAGGCACGAACCGTGGTGGGGCGGCAGGGGGAAGAGCCTACTTTGTGACCCACCAGATCCAAGTGACGACTAAGAAGGCGAGAGAAACGAAGGGCGAAAAAAAAAGAGATACACATTATGCGAGGAGCGCCCGGAAAAAGAGAAAACGACACACCACAACCCCAGAGGTCGGAATAGAAAACTGTTGCAACCGTTGTGATCACATGATGAAATAAGATAATGGAAAAAAAAAAATCCCTATTTTCGTTTCTTTTCACTTGGTGTTAGTAACCCCCCCCGCCTAACGAACAAAAAATTCTCTGATACGTCGAAAAATATGTTTTCGACCGCCCTGCATGATGAGTAAAAGAAAGAAAATAACAACTCGAGTTTAAAGTGTACAGCTTAATACTCGTTTTCCGAAGCATATATTAAACGAAAAAATAAAATACTTTCGTGAAATAGGTCTTGCAGTATTGGGGCATGGGTTCGCTCTGTTTTCCAGTATTTGCTCCCAACATGGGTATACTCTACGGAGTTTCAATGCAAGGTATAAAAACAAAAATTGCGCCTGGTACAGGTAGTGTGCAGCCAGGGAACTATTATTACCTCACTACGATACCCTCGTGGCTCGTGGGCAGCAATTTTGAGCATGTACGATATAGAATATACCATGTACCACCGGTGTAGTTTGACTCGTCCGTTTAGTGCTTCGAATTTACTGACGCGAGGACTAAATATTTTGAAATATGCTCTTTTTGTTGAAAATGTATGTACAGTATCATGAAAACATGTGATCTCAAAGCCGCCCGATGCGATATGAACTAGACATTGTTGCTGCTGAACGACAACTAACTGCAGCTAGCTGTGCTCTCTTGACTCGGTGTCGCGAAGTAGTTTAAAACCTGGCAGCAAACATGCAGCAGATCGGGGATGTGGAGGTTGGATCGCTGTGTAGCTTATAGTCGGTATAGTTCAATATGTGTGCACGATGGGGACGTTTTCTCGCATGAAACGTGCTTAGGGGAAAGTTCGGGAAGAGCGTGGGATAGCGAAATTGGACGTGCTGCGACACCCGGCCCCGTTTGGTACATCCACCTAAGCCTACGCTTCAAGGCCATTTGGTTTAATCAATTCATAGTAATTCAAGACATTCATTAGTTTTCACCTTCGAAGGGCACGATAGATATCGACGAGCAATGCTTGGAAACCCTTCGAGCAAAAAACATGATGGAACCTATTTTCATACGTACTAGGTGTAGAGAGGGAAGACACCTGTGACCACGGCGTGTGTTCGGGTTGGCCGAGGGACGCGTGCTACGGTAGAGGTAGCGCATTTTAGCTAAATCGCCTTCTGAACGATTGGGCACCTTAACCCAAATTCGTTCGGTCATCATTTTTGTGGCGAATAATGTTTCGGAGTATACTTCGGTCATTATAAATCTGTCCCGGCAGCACGTTTATTCTCCTCCAAAATCCTTTTATGGGTGATGTATGACACCCCTTAAGTGGGGGGCTCAGAAAAAACATGGTGCACCTCTATCGTAGCATGTGTCGACCTGTAAATAGGAATGACTACCAGGCATACATTTCACAAGAGGGCTACATTGTTGGCTAATTGTCGTCTCGGCGTGTCTTGTCTCAGACTTATATTGCGATGAAAACTGATATTATAGTAGATTGTTTTCACGCTAAATCAAGATACTAATTAGCTTTCACCCTCGAAATACACGAAATGCATATATATACTACGAGTACTGTTGTAGTATAGACAAAGGGACTAGCGGGCGGTCTGGACTGCCGCCGGGACACCTGCCGGTCGCCGTCTTGCGTCATGCCCGAAACGTTATGAAGTAACGCGTTGTGCGGCGAACTGTAGGAAGTAGGCCCAAGACGGAATGCTAATAGTTGGGAGCACTCTACATGCTGCCCACAGAATCCGAGTGGCAACGCCTTTAGTACCCGTACGTGTCGTGCACTAGTTCAAATATAAAACAAGCCATACATCCATCTCCGTGTGTGACGCAGTGTCCTCACAATGGAGTGCCCCCAGACAAAACGCGTCAGTGCCAACTTCTACCGTTCCATGCTCGACAACCCGAACTTCTTCGATGAAGCCTAGAACTGTGCGCTGATTGAGTCCGCACGTCGGGGTCGAGTTGGGGCTGAACGCCCAAACCGTGTTCGCGGGAGTGAATGTTTTGCCGTTCTTGTCGCCGTCAAAGTTGCTCACCGGAGATGTGTTACTGGCGCAGCACGGTAGACAACGCAGCGAGTTATCTTATTGACCGCACGGCAATGTTTTTCAGCATTGGATGTTTTTATAAACCATAACCTTGCCTGGCTCCACACTATCGAAGCGTCAACAGAGACAAGTAAAAGTAAAACTACTACAGTGTTCCGTACGTTTTGGTAGTCTCAACGAAGTGCTTTTCTCACTTCGAAAATTCACCTGTGAAGCGGCCCGCCGCTTTGGTGGGTGGCGCTTGAATCGTCCGATTTTGCAAACATATCGTCATCCGGTTTGACATCTTACGGACGACCTAAATTAAGCCGCCATCGACAACACCAGCGGCAAATTCATAAACAAAGTTTGTGCGGCAGTAAAACAAGCAAGAGCATCATTTGGTGTATCCCTCCTGATTGTCGTTTCTGTTGACAGTGATGGCTACAACGCGACGTAGGCACTGTTGACTGTCCAACCGGTGTGCTGCATCACAAGTCTGTCAAATGCACAGGCGAACGAACGCGCTCAAACTCACGAAATTGTCGACGGACGTCACTACTGTATATATCCCTAGAAGGTATACACAAACCATTTATTTTTTCCATTAGACGAGCGCGGACCTGAGTTTTTGGCAAACGAAAAGCTACTGTCAGCTTGAAAGCACATATCGCCGCATCGGCGGTACATCATGGTAGTGCCACTCAACTTGATGCTGTCATGGTCTGCCTTTGGGGTACATAAGTTGGAGGGGGGGGTTGTGAAAGCGACGTAAACGTTTTACATCACTAGACTTGGTCGCACTTCGCATTGTTAACGTTGAAAAATATTCCAAGTCAATACATGCTGCTTGCCGCAGCGAGAAAAACAAAACCGAACGTCAAAAACATTGGTAGAACGGAGGTATCACCTAGGTATCACGGCAGCAGACATCGTCGGTGCAGACGTCGTCGACGCACGCGGTGGTATCAGCGTCGTCAATGGCGACTTTAGTAGTGTCCATGCAGCGGCAGCCAGTGCAGGACCTCGGGTGTGGCTGAAGCAGCGAACAGTTTCCGTCGTTGCACTCCGTCTCGGAGGCGTCGGCGACGGTGCACTCGATGGAGTTGTTGCGTTGTCTGCCTGAGGTTCAAACGCATGCGGTATGTAGATCGATAGCCGGACACAACAGTGAGCCGTTAGTGCAGGGAACTGGTGCTACGGTAGGGGTCGCTTTTAAGTTCATTATTTTCAGCGGATGAGAACCACTTCGCCGAGTGACCACCATATTTCTGCGCGGTTGTTTAAGTCTTACCACTTTACTTTTTCGAGATATGCCCCACCATGGTATGCTCGCTACTCTGCCACAACAACATATTCCTGCGCCCAGGTTAGAGTGAGGTACAGAGCCACTCGCCCGACTGGAGTAAACTTAACAGTGAAAATTGAGCTACCCCCACCTACCGTAGCACCAGTCAGGCACTAAAACACTATCAACGACACGATCATTGCAACTAGTTTGGGCAGATACATTTCTTGTCTGAAGTCAACGGCACCCACAAACCAACAAGCACGTAGTAGTTGTGAGGATCCACTTGTGACAAGGCGTGAGGACAATGGCGCAGATAAATGTACAGCGCCGAAATAATATTGCTCTGAGTCGCAACGACTTACATTACCTATTCGTTGTTAGTCGCAGACTAATATTTGATCGTGTTCCGGAGGTGCTGACGTTTCGGCATACGCGGTAGTGGTTGCATGTTTAGAATAAGAAGCTTGTGAACACCGGAGGCGGGTATCCATGTTTAGGCGGAGGGCCCTCAGCCGGGAAAGACTTGTTCGATTAGCTGATATCTTTATCGGCGAGTGTTCTCTTGGGCAGCTAAGTTTCCCAACCGTCATGTTGTCCAAAAACGTTTACATATCAGTCGTAAAGTACTGGTCGACGTACATTTGTACCCAATTGCACAGATGTACAGCGGTGGTAAAACCACCGAAGGTTGAAAAACTCTTTGAGATTTTTTGGTGAATCCCCTCAGTGCACCTGATTACCCAATACCCCCTAATCTGGCTAACAACAGGTTTATGGTAGCTATCATATTGATCAGGCGTCATTATTCCGAACCCGTAGACGGGATAGGATGGGGAACGAGAAAACTGGGTAACAAGCTTTTATAGGTTAGTGTCTCACAATTCGCCTGGTAGCAGTGATCGTCGGTACAGCCACGGCGGCGGTCGCACACTTTGTCTTCAGCATCGTCGACATGGAAAAGGTGTCTGCTGTAGTTTGAGGTTTCATATGTTTTTTGGACCCTCTCCAACCCAAAAGACCGCAGACTCAGCGTGAATGCACTCCTTTTCGGTCGAGGGGGTTTGCAGATATTTCAAACTTTGACAACGTTCGGGAAATCTCACCGCATTTAACGTTATAAATGTCATGTTTTTAAATCCGACTACGTACAGCATAAACTTTCAACGTCGATCACGGCATGCTTGCTCAGCCGGCCATTCAGAAGGCTGGCAGAAGCTTACTCTTCTAGCGTTGTTTTATGTGCTGCTGGCCGGTGACAATGATAACAGGGATGCTGAACTACGCTAAACACGGGGCGTCAATGTGTGGGCTTATATACGTCCCTGTAGCTGGTTAGAAGTATCGTACATAAAGGGTGTCTGCCGTTCGACACCCGAAACCTCATACGGACGCGTGCCCACGATAGAGGTAGTCCCAGTGACACTTTTTGGCTGAAATGGTTTCCGAACGATCGGTCCCCCTTAACCCAAAATCGTCGGAATTTCAGTTTTGTATCCCAACATGGGGTCGCTCATCGCGAAGCACTTTTAATTTCCTCCAAAACGAGTGTTTCCGGTGACGTACGGAGCTCCTCAAGTGAGGGATTCGGAAAAAAACATGGAGAAACTCTACCGTGGCATGCGTCAACGGTGTGGCTACTGTACTCGTAGAAATAATATATTTCATGTTGAGAAGTTGAACACTCGTACCAGTGGTTGTCGTCACCTGGTTACACCGTGGTGGCTACAATCTCTTCCGCATAACTTGCCGCGGGTTTTTGTCCCTTCGACAGGACCGCCGATGCAACTACCAACACAGCGACGGCGCAGACGGCATTTTACCATAAACATAGTCTGGTCCGCTGCCAGTGGCTTTGTATAATACGACCAGCGTATGTATATATATATCCAGCAGTGGAATGGACGATATAATTGTGTTGTTGTTACTCCGTCACATGTGTCGATTATGAAGGTTTGCGTCAAACTCCGCAATGCATTCTGGATGTCTCTATCTATTTCGCGCAGTTAACTTAAGCCAGACACTGAACACTAAGGCCGGTGTGATATCCCCACAGTATGAAGCGGGGAAAAGCCAGCTGACCGGGGCGGCTACGGGCTTAGGGTGTATTGTAGCGCCACAAATTCGGTATAGTGGAATACACGTATATGCGTAGGGGATATAAGGACGAGAGTGCATACATTTTCGAACTATCCTGCCTCCGGTTGCACATATGAAACAAGCCGGTCCTGCACAGGCTGCTTTGGATGGGGTGGTTGGATGCGGAGATACTACCCAACGAACATGAACGGAGATCATAACCAGGCAAGCCGTTGGCTGGTGCCGTCTTTAATCGCAATGGCATGCGCAATTGAGAATTGTGTACGTGTTCGATATAGAACCGTCGATGACGATTGATCGGAGGTCACAAGACTCTGTAAAGAGAATATTCAGTAGTGGTTTGACAATTAAAAACTCGTTCTGTGTCATACAAACCTTAAACAGTGACATGGTGTTCCGTGCATTGACATCAATATCATCTGCAGGGTGTGGGTGTCAGTTGCAGTGGCTCAAGTGAGCCTTGCTGGACTCCACTTGGCACCCGAAGAAAACTTACAATGATTCCAATGTCCAGTCTCCAAAGCCCCCCGTAAACCCTACTATAGAGAAGAACTTTGCCGTACCTGTTAATGAACACGAGTATTGGAAGCTTGCGTGGTTACGCGTCTGTCTTCGGTTTGCGCCAACAACGGAAACCAGAAAGCTGAGGTCCCCATACCCTTTTTTCTACCCTGTGCAATGAGTAAGAGGGTCGAAAAAAACGGAATCCAAACCCAGGTACGGAATAGAAATGACGCCAGCCTCGACCAATCGCAACCTAAAACGCAACCGAGCAGGCTGATCTTCTGCCGGCTTGTGCACGCACTAGACCACTTATATCCAACCTTCAAATACAAACCGACTGATAAACAGCTGCTGCACGTCGACATCGAAAACAACACCCGCCATGAAGGATATGTTCCACGCTATCAACGTTCAACGGACGAAGATTCGTCGAGTAATCGACAAGGATCTAGAAAGTTTCGTGTTATCGAGCACAACCCCTCTACACCCCTATCAGATACTCATATTGTGGGGAGGTTATTCCGCAAATACACGAACACGCCTCCACAGAGAGACGTTCTCGTACCAAATACAATCTACATGGTCAAGTTGTATTGTACATATGGTGGTGCGCGCATATCGTGTATCGATGCCATCCCAAACAGTAATTGACGGGGCCGTCGCTAGTATTTCCGATTCAGACTGCCATACGTTGCACTCAGGAGGAAGTGATGTGCATTTTAATGTGCAGGCAGCAGCTATCAGGAACGTTTTGCGTTCTACATTAAACCGCCTAAGCATGCCAGGTACCGGTGCGGAGGGGCATTCTACATCAATACCATAAATACGCATTACAATGGAGAATGTCGTGTGCCGGAAAATATCCCCTCAAGTATCATATCGGTCGTGATCTCCCCTTTGTTACATAGTCTACCCCTTTACAAGACTTAAGTGTGTACTTTCGAGCGAGCGATACATTGACCTGCGCGAAGCAGCCGGCGCATGTAGACTGGTTTAGTTCGACAACAACCCAAACCTACTAAGTACTACCCCGATACCTATACGATGAGGTTTTCTACTGCAAACTTTCGCATACGCATCCATGAGAAGAACGTATTGGGGCTAGCAGAGCCCAGACAGGAGACCAGCGTCATACCGATCAAAATGTGCACCAATATCATCTACTCTCGTGGTCTCCAACTGGCATATATATATATATATATGAATATGTTTACCAATGCACCCATCTCGGAGTCTGACACTGTGCTCTCAAAAAGGAATGCCTCCAGCGACCGCACCAGTCCCAATTCTTCCGATCCCATTCTCGACAACCCGACATTCCTCAATGAAAACTACTGTAGAACCGTGCGTTCGGTGGGTTTGCACGTCGTGGTCGAGTTGGGCCTGAACTTGAAACCGGTTTCCGCGGGAGTGTATGTTTGTCGTTCTTGGTGCCGTCAAATTCGTCCACCGGAGGCTTTTTCCTGCAGTAGCACAGTAGACAACCGAGGCAATTATGAGATCAAGAGGGAAACTTGCTGGGCATAAGATAGTTGAAACCATTGTTTTGCTCCTAAACATCAAACCGTTTTCAAAGACCGGTCATACAAATTCAACGGCTGTGTTCTGTACCAATTGCTAGTGTCAATGACGCGCTTATTTCACCTGTGAAGTGGCCCGCCGTTTTGGTGCGTGGTGCTTTGATCGACCGATGTTCAACAATCGCACGTACCTCAACCGACGTTATGGGTCACTTTTTTCCGATATGGCATGTTTACCGTCATCTGATTTTTCACCTTCCGAACACCATTATACCAAGCCGTACTCGGCAGCACAAGCGGAATTCTTGATGCATCGGTCGGGCAATACGACAGCCAAGAGCACCAATTGTTTGTTCCTCTGGAATGTCTACTCTGTTGAAGTGGTGACGAAACAACGACATACCGTCTGTCAAATTATCGTCCTGCGTCCCAAGCCTGTCGAGCGCACGGGCGGCCAAATGGGCCGAAAAACACGAAATATGTCGACGGTCGTCAATCTTGTACCTTTTGTTAGGACTTTCACTTGCACTGTTTAGTTTTGTTCAATTGAACGAGCAAAGACCTGCGTGTTGAGCTAAACGCATGTAACTAAAATTAAAAGTACTCACCACCGCATCGATGGCTAATCCTGGACGTATAGCACTTGACTTCATGTTGTTGTGGTCTGCCTCTTTGATAAACTAATCGGGGGGTTATGTGTAGAGCGAGGAAACAGTTTTACACCTCTAGACTTGGTCACACTTTGCGGTGTTAAGGGTATTCCAGACACCAATATGCTATCCGATAGTAGGACGAAGAAAAAGAAACCTACTGTGGAAACACTCGTATAACGGGGTTATCACCTTAGTGAGACGGCAGCAGACATCGTCGGTGCAGACCCCGTCCTCGCACACGGTAGTATCGGCGTCGTCAACGGGCACCTGTTGATTGTCCATGCATTGATAGCCTGTGCAGGTCTTCGGGCAGCACTGGGAAACAGAGCATTTGCCGTCGTTGCACTCGGCGTCGTCGACTCGAACGGTCCCATGGGGGCACCTGACGGAGCTGCACAATGCCTTGGCTGAGGATTAAATGTGTGCGGTATGTAGAGCGGAAGCCGGAGACGTAGTTTTCCGTGAGTGCAGGCGCTGAACAGGAGCATAGACACGATATTTAAACGTATTTTAGGCAGATATATTTCCTGTCCGAAGACAACGGCATCCACAAACCAACGAGCACAGAGTATGTGCGAGGACACTGACGCAAATGAACCGCCGAAATACCAACGTTTTGAGTCGCAACGAACTACATTACCAGCTCGTTGTCAGTCGTGGATGGATATTGAGTCGTTTCACGGCGGTGCCCACGTTTCGATCTACCAGGTATTGGGTGTGCATATTTCAAGGAAATCTCTTGTGAACACGGGAGGCAAGTTTACGAGTTTAGGTGGGGGGCCCTTGGCCGGAAAACACTTGTTCGGTTAGCGCATACCTATATCGGCGAGTGGGCTTGTCATCAGCTGATTTCGCCAACCGACGTGGCGACTCAAGTCAGTTGGTTGGCTAACGGCATGTACCGTTTGCATATCAGTCGTGACGTATTGGTCCAATTACATCTCTACCCAAATGCAAAGATGTACAACAAAATGTTTTTACACCGAAGCTTGAACACAAGTTCGAATTTCATTGGTGAATCACCCTACGTAGGGAACCTGAGTATAAAATACCCCTGCCAAACGACCAACAACAGGTTTGTGGTAGCTACCATCTTAATCACGCGTCAATACTCTTAACCCGTAGATGTTTTAGGACAGGAAACGAGGAGAGTGGATAGTAGGCCTTTGTAGGTGTGTGTCTCACTTTCTTCCTGGCAGCACTGATCCTCGGTACAGCCACGGTGGCGGTCGCACACTGTGTCTTCCGCATCGTCGACATGCAGGAGGCCGTCGGGGCAATCGTAGCTTGAGCACACGTTTTCTGAGATTCAGCCAGTATCACACCGAGAGCCAGTGGAAACCATGTGAGTCGGCCGGGCCGGCCAGTAAAACATTGATTTTCATGTTAATAGTACCAGGGGAATATGCAGAAATAGCGGATTCAACCAGTATTGCAAGGAAAATCGATGGGAAACAACTGTCAGTCGACCGGAGTATACATATCATCAGTTTTCAATAATACAAAAAAAGTTGACAGTTATTGTATGCCTAGTAGTACAAAAAAAGTTGGTCGAAGTATCACGTTCAGCTTGCAGGTATGCCTTTCGACGAAATCCTCGATCTCGCAGCTACCTGTAGTAGTATTGGTTTTAGTTGTGTACAGCTATAGCAGGTGCAGCAATCACGGGACACGGTGGTTTGGCGAAGCTTTTTATGGCGCGGCTCGAGGTCACGTTTATACCTCGAGTGAAACAATGCAAACTTAAAAAGGCAATGACACATGTGGAGCCAATGTCTCACGTTTCTCCTCGCAGCAGTCATGTTTGTTGCATCCGTTGCGGTGGCACTCTTTCTGTTCAGCGTCGTCAACCACACTGAAGTGGCGAGGGCACTTGAAGCTCGAGCATACCTTAGCTGAGGTTCAATTCAGAACGGACAACACGTCAGCAGCAAATATTTGTTGGTGGTGTAAGTATTACACACATTTAACGGAAAGCACATCTTGTTGTTGCTGGTGGTGGTGGTGGCAGTGGTGGTGGCGATGTTGCGCTATATGTATTTGTTGTTTAAAGACGTGGTGTCGTTGTTGTGACTTCTATCTTCAACCCGATACCTACTAACGATATGAAAAGTAAATTAAAGAAAATCTGGACCCGTGGAAACAAACAATACCGTATTGAGGACGGCTGAAGAGAGCCTGCTATATACACGGTTTATTTATATATTTATTTTGCACAAGGGGGAGGTTATCGATATGTAAGGGGGCAAGTCGGGTTTCGCCCATCGAGGTAATTATGCTGTTAAGTGTTCACGATAAACTTGGCGAGCAACATCAATTATCTTGTATTATTATTCAAACGTCAGCCACGGGCGTCGACCTTGGTCATTCGAAACCGCCTCCGAAAGTTGAAATTGATAGATGTGCCGATAAGTGGATGGAACCATGTGTTTATTTGTTTGAGTTACAGTGGGTTAACCGTTTTCGAACAACGAGGGACACGGTATATTGCTTTTCACCTTCAACGGACACGATATCTGAAATCATGGTGAAACGCATATGGAGTGAAGCCACTTGATTAGTTGACTCATGTTCACCCCATATTAGTCCGCGATGTACATCGCCATGATATGGTTTGTTGTTCTGCATCAGCAAACACAAGCTACTTCACATTCTAAGTGAGGTTTAAACACTGCACCAAGCGTTCTAGACGCTGCAGGAAAATTGGGGTGTTCACCCTCTACACTATGAATGGTCGAACGCCAATCGGATCTGTAGACTGCAGCTACAATACATGCTCCTATTGTTTTGCTGCAGTGCCTCGAACTGCGATTGTGCGATGAACACACCGTATGCTCCTGACACGCCAAACTTCAGGCGGGCCAGGTTTCACACGATCGCAGTAATTTTTCCCACCAGCCGCGCAAGACGAAAACGCCAGTGACGATACCACTTTGTTTACCTACGTGGTGGTGGACATCACCTCCGTAAGTGCTGCACGTACGTTGTGTCGTATTTTCTGGATACTGGAAATACTGGTCCGCGCAATGAGTTTCGTATATTAATATCGAAAAAGAAGCGCCCATCGATTTGTATGCTATGTCCGCTGTAAATAATATTTCGAAATGTTTGCAAAATAGGAGCGTGGTGCTTGCTCACGTTCAAACGTGTAGAGTGGCGCGATTCCAAGTGAGGTAGAACCAAGTTGCCACTACAACACACTATTTAACGGGCGTGTATACACAAATGAATTCCAAGAGCAAGCTGAAAGCGACAGTAAGAGTCGCTGTTGAAGCAACTTTTGCATTTTGCAGTTCTGAAGGTTTTTTCGGGGGAGCTCGAGACTGAGTTTCAACCTTCTCCTCGAAACAAGTCAACGAAAAACACCCGACCGCAACAATTCGACTGACATAATCGTAGATATGTGGTTATAACAGTTAAGCTTTTGTGGGGGCTATGGCACGTTTCACCGTCTTTCGAACAGAACTCTCTTTTGTTGCATTCTTGGTTGTGGCACACTCTGTTGTCAGCGTCCTCCACAAGGCTGAAGTGTCGAGGGCACTTAAAGCTAGAGTACTCTTCGTTTGAGGTGTCATTCAGGTCATAATCAGCGCCGGCGGGGACCTCCGCTTAACGATAGTGTCCATTTGCTATGTTAAGAACAGCATCATCGTATAATATGGAGGAAAGGTGGTTGTTTCAATGCCCGTAAGATGCTGCCCACAGAACATCATTGGTCGTGCTCGAGACGATGTTTACACCTGCCGTCAATCTCAACATAGACAAATCACGTCAAAAGGCAGTACGCCTACTTCTTCGGCGCATGAGGTATGTCTCACCAGCCTTCTGGCAGCACTGGTGATTGTTGCACCTGCCGCGGCTGCACACTGTGTTTCCAGCATCGTCAACGTGGATGTGGTTGCGAGGGCAGTCGAAGCCGGAGCAGACCTTTTCGCAGCACTGGCTCTTCTCGCAGTTGTTGTCCGCGCACTCCTCCTCGGAAGAATCTTTAATCAAAGTGTACCCGTGCCCACATTCGAAGGAGCTACAGTACGTCGGACCTTCAATGTTCGTGTCGTAGTGGTCAGTCGCAGCATGAAACGACCAATCGAGAGGGAGACGGGGATGTTGTGGCGAAGACAGATAGTGCGGGAAATATCAAGTACTCTGTTTTTGAGGATTACCACTCAAACCGGGACGATGAGCGACCGTGAACGCTCAACAGGATGAAAACGTCTACCAGGTACGGTTTACGGAAGATTACTTGGAGAAATACCGCACAACGTTGAATTGTAGTCCAATCTCAACCGATATCCCCTAATTTTTCCGATGGCAAACAAACTCCGTTTAATTACAACTGCTGCGGTCGACAACTGGACCAACAGAGCCGGGGCAGAGTGTTTCACAATTGTGATATACAGATACTTGTCAGACAGTATTTTTAGCGAGGTAGAGTAGCCACTATAGGTTGAGCGACTTTGAGTTTGTGATAAACAACGCCGTTAAAAGTGAGACGCGTCCTCGGTCGCCTACCAGTACTGCCTGTATCGTAGCTCTATTTTGAAGACTATAAGGTACAGTCTGCGCTTTCGACGAAGATGGTTTTGACGCGCCTCGCACCTGAACCCGAAAATGCCGCCGGATTTCGACGTTTCTTCTATCACGACGTGCAAACCGTTAGAACGTGTATTCATAGAAATATCACCTTCTGTGCAGCATTTGTCGACGGTGCAAAAGAAGAAGTCGCACACGATGGTTTCATGGTTGTCCACCTTGATGAGGGGGATAGGGCATTCGTACGTATGGCACAGCAGATGACAACACTGCTCCGGCGTGCACCTGTTATTGATGTTATCGTCGCACTTCACATCAGCGTCGGGACTTATCAGTTCCGAAGGAAAGGCGCAAATCTCCGGAGCGCAGTAGCCATCCTGCGGGGCAGGGCAGGGGCATCAAACGATCCAAGCGCTTTCGTTCAGGCTGCGTAAACGCTCACGAATTCGTGCGGGTGGTGGGTTTATTCTTGAGGCGCGGGGGCTATCGCACGCATTATACATGCGAGGAATGCGTGACCTTTGGGCGGAGGTGGGGATATTGTACGACTCAAACGCTTGATGTGTATCCTATGTTTATGGATGCCGGTGATCATGCTCCTCCAGTTCAAACAACGGTTTGCCCCTGGTACTCACCCTGTCCGTGCTTAGACTCCGAAATATGTCCAGATCATCTTTGGCGGTCGCTGCTTCAAAGTGGACGACGCGAGGGCGAATGCACAGAAGGCGGTAGTCGATGTTTGGATACGGTTAAAAGCCGCCCGGTTTAGTGACTGCGGCTGAGACGGAGCCAGACATGGCAATCATTATATCGAACGTATGGCAAGGCGTTCTCGTACTCGGATGACCTAGTCAAATATGCAATGTGAATCAAAAGCAAGAGATGGCAGGGTACATTCGAAAACTGCAATACTCCCGGTTCGGGACGAAATGACTCGAACGATGTCATATATACAAATAATATGTTTGTGTTCAATTCCAAAGGAGTTCATAATAATCTGCAGGGATCTGAGACATCCGATGTGTAAACGAAAACAATATTCGACTGCGGCCATATTCGACATGTCAAAATCGTTTGATATAGCCCTTTTGTACATTGCGGGCCTAAATCGTTCCGAGCTCAACGGCAACAAATATCACTGATCTGTTTACTGATCGTCCAGGGCGTGGAACGTCCCATGGGATGTCACGTGGAACGTATCAGGATCCGAAAAATATATATCACCCGTACTGTGTGTCTACTGTTGTGGGATTTACGTCCGATATACAAGGTACTACTTCTGTACAGGCTTAATGTGAACAACACATAGACACAGGGACGAAGGTTCTGGATATTTCTTCAGGGTATAATCTAACGGGGGAGTAGAAAGTCACCGAGAAAAGTCACGACTGCAAGGCCTTTTCAGTTCGTTTGTTTTTCACTCATTTCAAATTGTTTCTTCGGAGAATAATATGATAAAGTACATTTTCCGAAAATACTTCTGCGCAAACATTCAATAATAAGCAGTGGAAACTATACTTGTAAGTAACATCCGTTTTGATTACACGGACCCATACCCGTGCCCGATGACATAGACGACGATACATAGGTTTTTAATCTTCGGTCGTTTTTCAAGTGAGAGCCGCTTTTGTTTTCGTTTTGCACCTACCAGCCTCTACGTGCATGAAGCACCGAAACAATTTCAGTCGGCCCCCGAAAGGCCGTACTTTGTCCCTTTCCCAGGGGCGAGAAATTGCTGGAACAAAAAAAGAAAACAGAAGAACAGAAAAAAAACAAGCTCGATAATCGTCCTCGCCGTCACTGGGGGAATGGCAATAGCTATCTCCACCGCCATGGAGTAAAGTTGGCCCAACGATACGTCGGCTCGTTTACGAGCTGGGGGGGGGGTATGCATCGTGGTTGTGGTGCGTATAGGGAGTTTAAACGTCGAAAATAACAGCAATTAGCAAACATATTCTCGAACATATTCTCAAAATATTCTCAAACATCAGCAAAAAGTTCCATTTTTAGCCCCACTAATTCTCAGAAATATAGACTCGACTGTTTTCTTTATTTACTGAGCATTAAAATATATGTAGGTGTTTAACAAACTAAAATATGGTACGACGTAAGGTGATAATCTTTAACAAACTAAAATATGGCGATAAACGATCTGCGTCCCATAACGAACTATACTTACAGGACAGAGGAAGTACATTATGTACTGTAATTTATTAGAGCCCAAGGGAAATAACAATTGAATCTGCGCGGTAGATATATTCAAGGGTACGCGCGGTGCCGAAGGCACCGCGCGGTACGGGATGGGACCGTTTTGCCCGCCGCAGGCGGGAAATTTTTTGGGTCTTCCCGAGGGGCGGTATGGGAAAATGTTCCCGTCTGTTTACCGCGGGACGGGAATGGGACGGGAAGGTGGGAAACCATTTGGTTGACGGGATTGGACGGGAAGACACGATTCTTTGGCGGTACGGGACGGGACGGGAACCGATTTTTGGCGGTACGGTACGGTACGGGAAACATTTTTCGGCGGTACGGGAAATGATCGGTGAACGGGTCGGGAATAGGTCGGGAATAAGTCGGGAATGGGTCGGGAATGGGTCGGGAATGGGTCGGGAACCGGGTCGGGAATACGGTCGGGAATACGGTCGGGAAACGCAGTCGGGAATTGTTGGGAACACGGTCGGGAACACACGCTGGAGACAACGACTGAAAAGGGTATAATCAAAAGTCTTCTTCGAGTACGAGTATAACATTCGCGAGAACAGTGCCAATAGGAGCAGGAACCGGGGCTGATTGCTTTGGCGCTGCTTGAGGCGCCGAAGCAGATCCGCCGGGATCCTCCACCTCCACAACGTCCATGCTTGATGCCATGTTTTGTCTTTGGGCCGGGTGATGGTGTGAGTGTTCTTGGTTTTATTCTCGACATAATAATTTCCCAAATGTACGACCGATTTATTATACGTACTATTATTTCAAATAGCGAGGTGTGAGTTGGGCCGATTGAATGGTTGATACAAATTTTAAGTTCGTGTTTAAATTTTGAATTAAAAAAAAACGAGAGGAAAAATAAAGAAAAAAGGAAATATATATTCGCGCGTAGACGATTTGTTTTTATAGTTCGGAAATATATACGAGTAAAAATGCAGTATACGCACTTGCATCCATCCATGGTCATGCGATGGGAAAACGAAAAAATCGGCGGTAAATGGAATGGGAATATCTGCCCCAATAGTGAGATGCGGGATGGGAGAAGCTGTGCCCCATGGTCGGGATGGGACGGGAATCACTTACATGACAGTGGGATGGGAATAGTCGGGACTGGGCGGACAGCGGGACGGGAATAGTCGGGAATGGGCAGACAGTGGGATGGGAAACAGTCGGGAACGGGAACACGGCCATTACCGCGGGACGGTAGAGCTCGGGAACAGAAACTGACGATGGTACCGGTCGGGAAATCGCGGTCGGGAACGAAAAATCTGACGGTTTCCCATTCCCGTACCGTACCGTTCCCGTCCCGACCACATTTTCCCGTCCCGACCTTTACCGCGCGTACCCTTGGATATATTAGATACGAAACTCCATGCATGACATCACGTATTAACTACCAACCATGATTGCTTTATTGTTGTTGTTATTGTTGTTGTTGTTGTTGTTGTTGTTGTTTTTCGTTCTTTCTCTCGATGTTTTTGTTTATATTGTAGTCGTTGTTGATGTATTTGTTGTTATTGTTGTTGTCGTCGCCGTTGTGGTTGTTGTATTTGATGTTGATGATGTCGGTGGTTTGTGTTGTCGTCGTTGTTGTGTCGCTGTTTGGGATGGATATCGTATCGAAAGTTTCGATAATATCGTTCGATAATGATACGATAGTATCGTATCGAAAAAGTTTCGATAAGTCGATAGAATTTTCGATAAGTCGATAAACGATAACGATACGATAAAACGATAAAAGGCCGAACGCCTCCCTGGGGGACAGGGGACACAGCATCTATCTCTACCTCTCCAACAAACAGACGTTGTGCCCTGCCATTTCGGGCAGTAGTACCAGGTACCAGGGTACCGTTTATGTTATGTCCCGGTATACTTGTAATATCGGGTCATATTTTACGTATAACATGAGAATACCTGTTTTGTGTATTTTTTGTATACATACCTGGTACATGTTGATTCTGATAAACTACTGCTGTGCTGGTGTTGCCTTTTGTAAAGTTTTACTGTAAGTTTGTTGTATCATTGGATACACAGCTGAGCTAGGATATATACACGAGTAGGAACTATAGCAACAGTGGATTATGGCATCATTAGATTTAGGCGTAGCAAAAGCACAACGACCAGCACACCAGTAGTATGAGCATAGGAGCATGCATTTTTATGAGTAGTATAGTTTGTAGTGGTGCTTTTGTGTGCCCATCTGATACCTGTACGTACTCGTCGTATAGTACAGCGTACCGTAGCATATACGAGACCTGGCAATAAATTTAGGATATGCATATGTATCATACGTACATGCCTGGTTATTTTACTTCTGCTGGTTCAATCTGATGCGAGTTCTCAAATTTTATTATAATCTTCGCCATCCGACAATGTGCAGCATGACCTTCAACATTGATCACTCGTAACATTCCCGAAAGCAGAAAACTCTTTTTGACCAAGTCTCTCGTGATGGGGGCCTCTCGCAAGATAGCCGAATCCATTTTATACCTAATTAAACTTTGGATTATGTCTGCACTTTTCATCGAATTCTCATAATTTCATCTGTCTACTACGTTGTACTCCAACATTATTTAAAGAAAAAGAAGGAATCGTTCACGGTCTCGAACCCGGGACTCTTGTCTTCACACGTCCCAAATCTACCTTCGTCGACGTACCAATATGCGACGCGAACGCGAAATATCTAATTTTGACCAAAGCCTCTCGTGATAGGGGCCTCTCGCAAGATAGCCGAGGACGTTTTCTTGCTTGACTAAAAGTTGATTCTGTCTGCGCTTTTCACCAAATTCTCGAACAATTATCTGTCTACGACGTTGTACAACAAACAATAAAATAAAGCAATCGTACACGGTATCGAACCCGAGACTCTTGTGTTCACACGAACCAATCCCACCTGTTGATCTACTCGCCCAATTTATTTACACGATTTGTTTTTTATTTCTATAGTCGACGTACCAATATGCGATCAACGCCAATGACGTGGACCCGGGGGCGGCTTGGTCATCTGATGATAGGTACAGAGGGTGTGTGTCCATTTCCCCCGTTGAAGCCACATAGTCGTCGTGCGGACAAAACGGTGAAGGCAGCACTATGACTAGGGAATAGCTGCCGCTAAAGCTTTGTTGGGCTTTAACGATGCACAAATCGCAGGGGCAGACGCTTTCCATGGCAGTGATGTATTTTGGCAAAAGAGAGGCATGCACGGGATTGACGTTTGTTTCTCTCAGTCGGGCGAAACGCATCGTCGATCTGATCGTCAAGCCGATGGCTTTGGATAGGCTAAATAGACTGGGACAATCACGCATACTCAGACCACGGTTGGTTGAATAGATTAGGCTCAGACTGTTGGCGGACCAAACGCGCAACGGTCAGCAGTAGTATAGAAACAATGTGACCGCCTGTGGCTTGGGGTGGGGGGGGGTTCATCAGGGAAGGGCATTGCCAGAATACAATCAATACCATCAATGATTTTTGCTATAACTGCCACCAGCGTGCACAATGTTTTTTCGGGTTTTTTCCAAATTGACGACAGTTATTAATCCTCCTGCGGAATCTTGCTGCGCGAGTTCTTAGCGCCAGCTCCTACTATCTTACCATTATCTACTCACAGGATAATGAGATACAAGCAAACGTAAATTATATGACAACATGAGGCCCGAGCACACATGCCATTATGGGTAACTGGTGTGATGGCATGGTACCCATCGCCGTGTACGCCGCAGAGCGGCAGGGCCTCAGTAGCATAGAGGTCGAGACATCAGGCTTTTTTCACGAATACTTCAGGGTATAATGTTGATGACGAGATAACAAACATATGTGAACATGGGCGGGTGGGTTTTGGGGCGTTGAGCGTCGGTTGTCGCCTCCACTATCGTGTATCGTATCGTTTATCGACTTTTCGGTGTCTCGATACGATAACGATAATTATCGTTATCGTTATCGTTATCGTTATCGACGTTTTTCTGGGCTTATCGTATCGAAATGTTAAATGGTTCGATATCCACCACTAGTTGCTATTGTTATCGCGGACAAACTTGTTGTTGTTGTTGTTGTTGGCGTTTTGATAAAAATAATCACACCCTGGACAATTCCTATTTCAATAGTAGTCTCGTATTGAGTCTATAATCATTTTTGGGTGTAGTCTATTAATTGGAATTGCCCAACCAAATGATTTTAGTTGAAGCATATTCGTTTGAATTGTCCGTGTAGCTAATTTTGGATGCTGCCTTTTAATTGGAATTGTCCAGACAAATTGAATTTGGGTGCTGTCGGTTAATTGGAAATGCCTGCACAATGATTTGGGCTTTAGCCAAAATCAGGTACGCCTGGTCACTTATGTGTTAAAAACAGGTACTACACTAAAACCAAGTACAAATCACACGCTACGACACCTCTCATTGGCCAGCCTCACATCGTACCTGATTTTGGCATGTAATTGTCGGGTACACCTGGATTTGTCTGCTTTGTTTAGCTTTCAACTGATTTTGGCGAATTTTGAGCCAATCAGAGGCCATACGTACACTGTCTCCTATACGCCCGACACGAAGACATCACCACACTACGTACATACGACCCGCCACAACGACTACAGAAGGTATCATACACGCACATACAGCACAATGGACCTGTTGTAATATACCAGGTATTACGTACTACTGCTGCTTGCTGACACGGTACGGAAAGCGAGCATTTCAGTCTCAAAATAACTCGATTTTTTGTTCGTATGCTATCAATGTGGCTACGACTATATAAATACGTACCTGGTACAATAATACGAAAATACACGTCGTAGGAGCGAGTGTGATCACGAAATCAATGAAAGCATACATACGACAGATATTAATACCCGTGCTGAAAACAACATACAACATTTATCAAGAGTTAGGAGGACACACACATGCGCTATCATGCTGCTGTTCAGGCGCAAATTCAAAAGTATGTTTTAATATTTCTCACAGCCAAAAAGACCTGAAAAACACCGTTCGTGGCGCGCGGTGTTTACTTGGTTTTAGTATATACCTGATTTTGGCTCAAACGGATCAGGTATGCCTGATTTTGGCAGTTGCCCTATTACAATAGTGTATTGTTGCTACAACTGATTTCGGATGCTGTCTATTAATTGAATTTGCCCAACCAAATTTCTTCGATTAAAGGATATGAATTGAAATTGTCCGGGCAATTGATTTTGGGTGCTGCCTACTAATTGGAATTCCCGAGACACTTTATTTCAAATGCTATCTATTAAATGCAACTGTTCAACTAAATGATTTCGAGTGATTTCTATTAATTCGAATTGCCCAGTCAAATTATTTCGAGTGAGATCTATCAGTCGGATTTGTATAGCCAATTTGTTTCGAGTGTTGTCTACCAATTGACACTCTCCAACCAAACGATTTCAACTACAGGTCTATTAATAGGGATTGTCAAGGTCAGAAAAAAAGATCGAATACTAACAATTGGAAGGCCAGGAAAAAACTTTTTATGGTAAATCGTTCGCGCGTGTTCTTCATGTAATCATCATTAAGATATTATAGTTAGACGACTCCCCTGTATGCCTACCAGGGTCAAGAGGACGACTTTACAAGAGCGCTTTTGACCAAAATATATTCTGGGCATGGATACTATACAACCCGCAGTAGCGTTTGCTGACGACATAGATTTGCTCGTTCGTTGTAATAAGTTAGCCTGTTGTCCCGTGAAAAAAGCACTGCTCAACGGATAAGCGAGCGAACAACCTATTATGTCACTCGACAAGATCCCAAAATCACATACATCCATTTGACACGACTGATTGTAACTTTTCAGGGCACGCGCTGGTGCACTAACATCGTCATTGTTCTGCAACGGGTTGGCAATGTCGCCCCTTAAAAAAAGTGAATGATAATAATGAACACCACAGAGGATGGTCAGGTACGTAGTAATTAATATGTCGTGTTCCTCTTTCGTCCAAAACGTTTGTTTGTATTCGAACAACTAAGGACCGTCATTAGAGCCTATATTAACGAATATAAAAATAACAATTAAACGAAACAAAAGTCAAGGTTGCTTTTCGTTAGTCAACACACGCACCGCAATCGAAGAAAAGGATTTTAGGTTATATTCAGTTTTAATTGGACAAAACAATCAAGAAAGTCTCAGGACCTTTTAGGAGGAAGAATTCAAATTAAATTTAGGAATTGGACCGACTTCGACCGTCATGTCCACAACGGGTAAACGCTCCCGGTACAACCTGGCGCTTTCCTTGGTCGCATCGATGACCACGACCGAGGCTAGAACACGTGAAGCACAACCCGAGGCCAAAGGGACAACAGCCGCGCCCATGCCTAAATACCACACACCACAGCGTACCCCGGCGGTGGTGCCTAAAAAACAATCATGGCGTTCGAAATCCCAACTGTTCAACCAGATCGATGCTCCAACCCGATCAAAATCGAGTGATCGACCCAAATACAGCAGGATACGCTCAACACTTCGATAGCGCCGTCGCCGTCCCTGTCTCTCCCGAGGCGTTTCATGGATCCCTACGCCCGCCCATGATACCCTGAGAGCGATGGAGTTCTAGCCTGGGCCGACAAAAACTAGAGTAGGCTGGCGGCGGCGCGCACGCGCCGACGCATGCCTTCACTCTCGTCTACTCTCTATCGTCGGATTTGTTCACCTTGGCATTGTGAGGCATGCTGCGTTGTTTCGATTTCAGAAATAAATGGACAAGCAATTCATTAACTGTCCCCCACTGGACGCAAGGCAGTGTTTTGTTTTGCGAAATGGCATTCAAATTGGATTATATTTCCGAAATTATTTTTTTTGCTGTCTTCGTTAATATGGGCAATTATAGGAGAGTTTTTTTTAATCTTCGCTTTTGAGGATTTTAATAACTTTGGAATGTATTATCTCCTGATCTCATATGGCACATATTTCGTAAATCACTTAACATTATCATGGATTTTTTTCCACAAACAAACATGGAAAGCATTGAACAATAAGATTTCCGACAAAACGACCTTAACTGTAGGTCAAAAGGTTAGTATAGTCTTCTCGAAATAAGCAGATTTATTTCATGTATTCAATATTCAGGAGCTCAATGTGGTTTTACACGAATCAATACTACCCTTTTTCCCCGTATTTATCGTTTCGATATTTTGGCAACCATAGCTCACCAACACTATCTACGTACATTTCATACCTGAAGGCATTAACTACAAAACTTCATCAACCCTTCTCTCCATACGAAGCCGCGAGGACAGCTCGGCGCTGCCAGAACGATTGTTTGGCTATGCCCTGTTCAAAAATGCGAATCTCAACATGATTTTTTGACACGGTGTTGTTTACGTTCTAACCAACCTTTATGATGCCATCTGACCCCCCCCCCCCCCCCCCCCCCCCCCCCCCCCCGAGGATTAATGACCGATACAAAAACCCGTGAAAAAAAAACGGCCTTAACTAGTGGGAGTAAACCAGAAATAAAAAGGGATGGTTCAGGAATACATTGGCACGGATGATCAAAATACGAGATTCACATTTTTGTCCGAAATTTGCAAAATTGAGCGGGGCATCGCACGGATTAAAACTGCAGTTTTATTTATTATTTGTTTTTAGTATGGTATCGTTTTTTTGTATATTTCTTGATGGGTGATGAATTGGGTAATGCAACTTACATCGATGGTCTTCTTGTGTCTGAAGAATGGTCTACGTAAATTTGAGCTTGATGTGGTGTAACGTTATTTCAGCTGTCTGTCACGTTAATTTAGTTTCAAAATCTGATCAAAAATCAGTTTTTTTGTACTTTTGGGTTTTCGCGAATGTCTCAGCGAAATCTAGTCGGTTTTTATAAAAGTTCAGAAAAGTTAAAACCTACGTTTTTTTTCATCTCCGTTAATATATCAGGATCAGCTCTGCCAAGTTTCGACTTCTAATTCGCAAAATTGGCGGCGCTAGAACCTCACAACAGAAAATCCGTTTTAAGGCTGGCTAAGCTCGTAACTCCTTTTTTTACACTGCGAGTAGCAGGTAACTTTTACAGAGTCGATGGTCGACGTTGAACGTTGACGCCGCAAGGGACCGCGACTCTTGCCTAACGTAAGATATGTTGTGAACCGTTGTCTCGCACTGTACCAATATATATATATATATATATTAAAAAAAACACACAACGAATGACATCGCATCGGTGTGCATTCCCAACATAATTTCCCAGCCTCGGACAAACATCTCTACAGAGTACGCGACATATTTTTTTATAACGGTACAGCACGTATGCATACACGCGCACCTACTTTCAGGAAGAAACCGTGGTAAACCTCAGACTTGAACCGGCAGAAAGTTTGGTCACGCCATCCTCCCCACCGATCGTTCAAAAGCAACAATACTACTGTAATTCGTTTTGTCCTAGGAATGTTTCGTTCAGTCTGACGTGGTTTCCGTGCTGTCCACCGTTTCCGTGCTATTTTGTTTCACCTCGCCCTGGATCTGGTCTATGAAACGCATGTCATTGGTGATGACAGATGGATGCTCTTTTTCTAGTCTACGCGTGCAGCAAACACACCTTCTCGAGCAGTTAATCACCCAAGCGGATGTATCGTTTCGCCAAATAGCTTATTTATAAACTCAAACTATGTTTGGACCCAGTGGACGATGCTATGCACGGCGGCCCGACTGCGTTTCCTATTTCAGTAGCATTATGGTTACCCTATGACACAAATGATGAACTGCTTTTCAAATGATTTTTGGCACGTCCTTCGCTTGACGGCCTCGACAGTTACACCTTTGATATGGTATTCGTAACAGTGCCGCCGCCTACAGTACACGAGTTTGATCAAATACTTCTTCCGATAAAGTTATAAAAAACTACTCTTAATACTGCTACTGGCCATTTCGGAAAGCAAGTTGTTCCGGATGACTGTGGCGTACACCACCCATATTTCGCAAAAGTAAGCATTGAAAATCCCTCGAGTCTTTTTGATAGGTAAGACACGGCGCTTTCTTGTTTTCGCAGGCTGATGACAATCGCGTATTACTACACCAGGCGTTATAGGTGTTGCCATGTTACTAGTAGAATGATAAATTTGCATTTATTTCGTTCTTATTTTCAAGGCTTATCACGGTACTCGATAATCGAGACGGGACGGGACGGTACTGTTTTTACTTGTTTGGCGGGAAAAAAAATGAAGACGGGACGGGACGGGACGGTAAAATGACGACCAAACAGTTTTTTGAGACGGGACGGGACGGGACGGTTGGTGTACAATTTCTCAACGGGACGGGACGGTAATTTCAACGGGGTAGATTTTCACGACGGGACGGGACGGTAAAATTCAACGGATTGTTTTTCCACGACGGGACGGGACGGTAAATATAATTTTTCACGACGGGACGGGACGGTAAATANCAAAATACCGTGATAAGCCTTGCAAAATATCGGGACGGGACGGGACGGGATTTGACGGGACGACGGGAACAGTTTAACGACGGTTTAACCGTCCCGTCCCGCCGTTACCGTCGTTACCGTCCCGCCAAAATACCGTGATAAGCCTTGCTTATTTTGGAATCGGCTAGAACTCGCCCATCTCCATATATAGGTAGACTCGTTTGATATTATTTGTCGACTAGTTGTAACGGTAAGATGAGTAAATATTTACGTGTATATACCGATAATGACCTGTCAAAACCATATACGCCTGCCGGATTATATTAAAATCGTACAATCTACAAGTTTCCCCTTCGGGATGTTGGTCACTTGAAATCGCAGGGGTGTCGCAAGTTGAAAATAGATCGCACATGCTTCATAGTTTTCTTTTTGGAGCAAACCGTGGCCTAGACTGCTGCTGTATTGTTTGAAGGAAAAAGTAGGAGCGACGGCCATTCCTACCGGAACAAATGTCGCGAGATAATATCGTATATGAGGTACAGTGGGCTCCCGGTGTTTAGAAACTTTAGTTTGGTGTCCAGGCTCAACGACTTATTTCTTTCCGAAGTCGTTTTAACAGTTTTGTGTTGAATTTGAACTCGATCCCACAGTGGTGAGCTGTGTTTCTAAACCAACGTTTTCTATTGTTCGTCCCAATCTGAGCTCATTTTTCTTGGCACATTATGTATTAAATAAATGCAGACACCCACTACTACTGTATTAGTTTTGGGTTGAACAAGGGTGCACAAAAAAAAAAGTTATCGACACCACACACACACCCCCCCCCTATATTGGAGGGAAGAAACCGGACCGTTGTGATCCCAGAAAACAATAAATCAAGTTTTTTTTTTTAATTACCCCCCCCCCGACCAGCGAAAAAAAAATGGGGGGGGTCTCTGAAACCAAGAAAAAAAAAGGGAACAAAAAACGAAAAAAAAATGTTTTTTGCTCATTTCGTCCTGTGATCACAGCGGTCCGGTTTGTTTCTTATTCTGACCTCCCTAGGTGTGTGGTGTCGTTTTCTTTTTTTTTTGTGCACCCTTGGGTTGAATGGTGATTTGTTATGTCGAGTAGATTCACAAGAACAACTGGTGAATCTTGACGCCATTTTGTAAATTGACCTGAAAAAATCAAAATCACAATCTGCGACTTTTGTTTTTGTCGTGACTAATCTATACTGTTTTGTAGTAAATGCGCCTGATAAAGATACTTCGTGTGTAATCCACGCAACCCAACGGCATAACCAAAAACCGGTATAAGGGCCTATACAGCTGACATTGCTGCGTACACCTATTATTGTGGCCAGGATGCGGCTCCCCAAGGCATCCACTGGGCGCTGGCGAACGAGCAGCACATGGCGGCTTCTGAACCTTGAAGAAAAGGCGGCACAGCGCAAACAAAACCCCAGCAAAATATCTTAAAATCCGGGCGAGGCCAGGCAAACGACGTGAGCTTTTGAATGGCATACATCACACATACACACACGCATATACAATGAGAGGCAGAACACAGCAAATCAGTGCTTCGTAGCTGTCACAACTAGCCTGCCGGATCCCCCCTGCTACTCGTACCTGTTCCGCGCACACTGCCGTTCTGCAGTTTCTTCTGCTGTAGTACTGCTGTGCTGTGCTGTTCGATAAACGGCGCCTTGGCTGCTTCGTAGAGACGTGTATCCGTAAAGTACAGCATTGCAGTGCTACTACTGCTGTACCAAAATACTCGTGTTCGTACGTATGATCGGTCTATCGTTCGAAAATATAGAGAGGTAGATATGTTACTTCGAAGTCTGCACGCTGGTACATACGTACTCAACTCTACGTACTCGTAGATCTGTGTATGTGTACTCTACGTAGAATCCCAAACATTGGAACAAGATTACAATTGGATATTAAATGCGGCTGTAACATTTCAAGCGTGTCGTACAACTGCTACTGCTGTACAAAACACAAAGAGAGCAAGCGCACGCAACATGGGATCAACTACTGCTGCACGACGCTTGATGTGTGCCTCGTTCAACGTCGGTGTGGTCCTTGCTGTCTCGTGCATTGTACGTGCTGTAGTGTTTCGTTCATGCGGGGTCAAAAACGAGTCATAAAATCTCAAACAGTCGTACGACAGGTTGTTCATAGTAGTTGCGAGGCGGTCTCATGTCGGAACGCCTCCCCTGAGTTATTTGCAAGAATTTGCGACTTTGAAGTCCCAGAGCACGCCCCACGGGCCTCGGCCGGTACCCGCACTTACACCGTGGCGTACACGTGCCCCCCCTGCGTGCCCAGCAGCCGATAGCACGAGAAAAGACCCGCGGTCGGAAGTGAAAAGTGAAGGTATTCCGAGAAAATGTCCATTTGGTACCTATACATATACCGATGGGATTTTTCCATTTTTTGTAAAACATACATGGCGCAAGAAATCGAGTGTCCATTTTATGAGAAGGAATTTGTATTTTCTATTTTGTCTCTTGCATTTTACTTGCTGAAATATTTCCCCGCTACCTGGTTCGTCTCGTTACACGGAACTCGGTTCGCGTTTTTTTTTAACTCTATTTCCTTCGCTGGGAAGGGCTCGCTGGAAAACAAAATTGTTGGAGCGGCCGCGACAAATAAAACGACGCAGCCCGCAATATGACAATATATTAGTTCGGATGGCCCTCCAGCATAGATCACCAATCAATTTCGCTGTGTTTCGCTGATCTCACTGCTATGTTCGCACACGGTCACGTCAAACTTAGTTTCAAGGCCACACTCTCAAAATTGCGCTTGAATAAGGGGGAATTGAGTGAAATTAACTGTTTCCAACTTCGGATGGACCATAGGCGATTGAAAAACAGACAAGCTGGCACCACAAATATGAGTCCCCGAGAGGAGCAACGGCGTGGTGAAATGCGCTGCGAGCCGTGCCATGAAGTGCGCGTCTAATCGCAGTCGGGAATGTCATTCCACAGGGAAATCTGATTTTTTTTAGTGTACGTAGTTTATTGTAGTGTAGTGTATTGTAGGGCACAGTATATATCTGCTGTTTGCGGGGGGGTGGAAACCATAGGAGCGAACGCCCTCTCCTACCAGATGCGGTCGCACGATGTTCAGGCCCGCTCTCTCACGGTAAATAACAAACCACAATTTGACATACACATCATTGCTCAGGTTTGCGTACCAACAATTTCCAACATTAATACATTTGCTATTAATATCCTGCATTTCCCAAACTGAGAAACATGGCATCGACGAGCACCCAACATTTATGACGGCAGTAGTGGGCTCCATTGTTACTCGCATGACAACATGCACCGGGAAGGCAAACGAACTCGAGCTCACCTTCGCCAGTAAGCAACCCTCTGTCTTCTTCGGACGGCAGGTTACTCGAGCCAAATGCTGTAGTTCCGAAGGCCACAAATGCTGCGACGATGAAGAAACAACGCGGCAACATCTTGGAACAAGGATTCGCCTGGTTCGCCGGTGATGTAATCCGCAATACGATTCGGTTAATTAGAGCAGAAAAGGGAGGGGAAACGGCGTATAAGTAAATATAAACTGAAGTGCAACACGAGATTATGTGCAACATGTACAACGGTTGTAATCCCCTTTCGACTATTGTATGCACGTATTTGAACATCAACGTACCAAAGTCCCGGCGGGCCCGAAATTCGAACAGTACAAAGTACAGTCATTACGTATTTTTTCTCCGTTTTTTCTCCGCGACCGGAACCGAACATATACATGCTTATACTCGTAGAGCCATTGTAAAATGTAAATATGCTACTGTGTACTACAGCATTGTTGTCCAGGCGCAGTGTATAGTATCACACATATGTTAATACTGCTGTCAACCAATATTACACAATAGCACATAACAGGCGGCTGTACACGCATGTGACGTGATTATTGTAAAACAGTATGTGTGCCGTCTTGAAAAAACGGAGTTTTAAAACAAAAGAAACTGCACCATCTCATAGTTTAGGTCGCATGCAGACCTACAAGTGCGACAGTCTACGAGTACACCTATGCTACTACTGTATGCAGCCAAGAGCTTCGAGGGGAGTGCGGGTAGACGTAACTGAATCGTAGTACTTGGTATCGAAGGGCCAACATTGGGGGGGGCGTCAGACAACAGAGGATGCAGGTGAACGATCAATCGAAGAGCGGACTACATACAGTACCGTAAGTGTATGTCGAACGTACTATTCGGACCCTGGCACCCACACAGTCAGGCAAACTATTGCGTGCGTCTCTGACACGCAATAATAAGCTCTCACCAATTAATGTCAAATGGTGGGGGAGAAGGAGATGGCGAGGAGTGAGTGGGCGTGGTAGCTGTGGCGGTATGTTCGAGTAAGACAACACGCTGTGAGCAGGCGTTATGTGCTCGCGGGAAAGGGGGGGGTAACGGCGCGCGCACTAACTATCGGAATGCCGAGGTATGGCTGAAGAGCCTCAACACCGGGAGGTTCATGTACACAGCTCATCCCGGAAGAATACCGTGTTATTATGGAAGGCTCCCACCCGCACTTGTGACAAAGGTTGGCCGGGGAAATGGATGAGGTCGGCCGATTTAGTCCGCAGACCTTTGACAGAAATGCTTTAATTCGTCCGATATTCTCATTTTATGGTGCACCGCCGCCTACCGACTGGCTTTACGTCTATGTTGGTACGTAAGTGCAGGGATAGCTTGTTGCGTATCTGTTTTTTTTTACTACATAGCCGAAAGAGAGACATGCTGACCAATGACACCGCAAATGGTGGGGGGGTGCCACTTCAAAATCACGTTTTGTGAGTAAATGGATGCAGATAAGATGCAGAGCAAGAACTCATATCTGCCGAGGGTCATTTGCAACAAGTTTCTACGTTTATCTGAGGAAATCCCATGAACTTTACCGTTTGCTACTGTTCATCGGTCGACGCGTGGGTCTTCTTGGAGGTTTGACAAATGTCCTCATTGGCGGTACTTCGATTACGCGAAAATAATGCCCGACTCCCGTGAGTTGCGCGCAGAACAAAAAGTATATATAACGGGAATAAACGATATGAGGGGTAACACGGTCTGCCGTATTTTTCACGTTGAAAAATATCGGCATGGCAACCGGAAACTATCTCAGATGCCACGATAAAGCTCAAACCTAAATAACGGTACGGCCTTACATGACCAGCGTTTGGCCCACTTTGTCGGAAGTATCTAGACGGTATTGGTACACATACAAGAGGGTATCCGAATGGGCAACCGTCTTGAAATGTAACCGAATGGGCGATATTTATTGTTCGTTTGCTTCTTGTCAGCTAAACCCGGTATTTTCTCGTAACAAAGAAGACCTTACACATATTACAGCAACGTCCACAACTAACTGCTCTCCTCGAAAAAACACAGTTTGTGATACGGGGTCCCTCTTGAAGACGTGTGGATCTACCTCAGCTGACGCTCGTGAAACTAAAGATAATATTTCAGTCGTGGACGATATGATTAAGGGTTGCGTCTAATCGTATGCACGACTTTTCAACTCAAATTTTGTTCGTTATTTTGCTAAACTCAGACGGAAACTGCCGTGTCATTGAAGGGAGATAAGGGACAAGATAGAGAACTTATTGTTTCGACGGGCGTGTCACGGGTTGTTCTTCAAAGAGTGTCCGCCACTATATTTTCATGCATCTGTACACATCTACGTACGTACGCACTCATTATTGTGTATTTTCGTCTTTTCTCTATACAACACAAAATTTATAGTATATATTTAAGATTGTTTAATTAAATCATGATGTACTTGTAGGTCATTGTTAATATATTCATTGTTTTGTTGTTCCGGCAAACTGTATTATCGTACACATTTGCATTAAACAGCATGCCGATGTAATTTAGCGTCGCCCAAATATGATGTCTACTTATGCAGTACAAGAAATAGAGCGGCCTCCGGACGGGCTGGATGCCGATAGGGTGCTGCTGTTTTAGATAACTGGATACACGGTTTTATGGGGAATACGACCCCACGCAGAATGTACGTGCACATCGCGACATCGAGAGCAACGGGTTTCACGGACTCTCGCCAGCCGTTGGCTTGCACGCTCGCTGATTCCGTTAGGGCACCAGTTTTGTTATTCCACAACGCAACTACATGGACTTTGTATATAACCACCGGTATCACAACGCCAGCCTGCAGGTTGGGTCTCAATTGAGCACGGCGTACGTACGAGCTCCTCTGTTGCAATGATTGATAAGTTTCCATCATGCTTGAATATGTTTGCTCTTTTCGCTCAAAAGTGCAACTCTTATGATACGTATCGTAGAACGGCTTTGGCGCCAACTTCGTCGGGAGCCTTTTCAGTGGCATAGGCTGAACACCGGTAACCAATGGGGGCGTGTAGGGGCCGAAGGATACATCAGCAGTACTTGGAGGGCCAAGGTATTAATATATCATGTGCTTGGCGCGCCAAGGTTTGTCAGGGTCGACCGTCATACCCCAAGAGGCGGACAATTCCATTCACCGGCCCTCATTCTTGCGATTTGGAATGACCCACACATGTTTTGTATTGTCCACGCACAATGTTGATGGGTATGTATCTTCTCGGGGAGAGCGTTGGGTGTGGGCGACGCATACAGATGTAACCTCTCCCCCATTGAAGAAGATCAAAACGTACGTACTTTTTGTGCGAGGCTGTGCAATAGGCCCGATGTGCCGAGATATTTCGATCTAACAACAACGTCTACTCTACTGTGTGGTGGGGCAGTTATGTCTGGCCACAGCCATTGGCCATTGCCGAACGCTCAAACACACTCGTCGTTCGGCGACAACCCACGTTTCCAGCCATCGTGGGCCTCCATAGGTTCGGAGCGTCAGAATACATCGTTTTTACGTTGTGAAAAGGGTCCTCAATGAAGCCATGCACCGTAGTGGGGTGAGTGCGGGGGTCAGCTCACATGAGCCTGCTTTTAAATTACGAAAAGGCGGGAGAGAGCTGTAGAAGCAGGGGCGAACTAAAAGTAATACCAGGTAAATTGGATGAAAACACGTATATACAGCACTTTGTGACGACGGAAGACTCGTTGTCTTAAAAAAACAAACCGTTGCGGAACCAGGGTGTTCTGCATGAATGTCCTGGGTGAATATGAGTATCATCTCGGCTTTTAAGAACGGCATCTAGATGTTTGCGATCGAGGCAACTAACGAACCTCCAGTAGAGCTTGATACGCAACTACTTTCTCGAAGCAATGAATGTCGCGCACTGTATGGCGCGTATAGGTCCAGCCCTGATAGTACGATGATGGAGTCCGTAGAGGTCACGACTCAATTCACCCTTCGTGCATATAAGTTAGACAAACTGCGTGCTCAAGAGAAGAAATACCAAGGCTGACGAGGCTTTCACAGCAATCTCAAAGTATAGGTGGCGGCGTATTTTCTCAGCTCCTTACACGACAAGTTCAATATATATACAAATATATATATATATATTTATATATATATGTATATATCTCACCTGAAACATGACCTCCACGATGGTTATTCGAGGAACCCGGACAAACGTTTTCCAGAGCTAGCCCTAGAACAGTTATATATAAGCGAAAGCGTGATCTTAACCGGTAGTTTCTCAATCGAGAAGCTCCGCCGGTCCAACAAAATAGAAGCCTATACTACAAGGAAGATGAAAGCTACATCTTCTTCAAACGGGCCCCAATCCGGGTGGGATGGGGTTATGGTCGGGGTTATGTATCAATACTTGAATCACACACATCGACCCCGTATCGCGTCGTAGGTAATGTTTATCGGTCATTATTCCGGTGTGTCTGTGGTTTCAGCCTCGAGACGAACCAAATTCCGGTCGGAATGCCGCACAACGCTTAATGGGCAGCGGCGAAACATTATTCGAATAGGGAGGTAAAGATAATTCGAAAGCTACGGAGGCAATATCGAACATAAGTGAACAGGACAGCCGTTGTAGCGAGCGACCATGGTGCCGAAAAAGGGGAGGAATTAAATACCGGCGCGCAAACTTGACCTTTGTAGTGCCAGCCATATTTACGTGGTGGTCCATTTAGGTAAGCTTCAACTATACGCGTCTTTGACGTCCGCCATACCACGCAGCACCGACGAGACTTGTAGTTTGCCCACATACCAGGTACATGTTGGTAGAATACTTTATCGCGTAAATGTCGCATGTTACGAAAACAGGTGTGATGTTACGGTGGTCGAGTAGTATTGCTCATCAACAAATCAAAGCGCTTGAAGGGGCGGCACGGGTCCCAATTTGTTGAGGCCGTAAAAACAAAACAATAAATTGTGGAACAATCTTCACAAAGATAAGCGTTATTAGATGATCAGACAAACTACACATCAACCATGAAATGCGCACGTATACGTATACAAGAGGGATATCCACTGTAACCACCACCCGGTGATAAGGCCGTTAAACTGATCGTATCTCTGGTTTTCTATTTATGTCGCTCGAAGATCACGTCGGTCATACCAATGTCGAGATTTAAGAAGAATCACGGTTTTAGAATTCGGGTGCAACATCGTGCACGTGACTGATCGCAACGGATTATCATACACGACTTTCTACCGATTTGAACTTGAACGCCCCCTGACATCGATCTCCACGCTCCCGAGCGGCGCTAAGCGTTACAGCATCATCAGCACGAAAACAAATTGGAACGTGTACAACAAGCGTACATGCGTCACGTTTCCGAGATAAGACGGGGTGTCAGGGACAAGCGCAATCTGGTCTGTCCCGCTATATTTCCTGGCTAGACGAGTGTCTTGGTCCCTTACACCCCGAGCTGTCTTTCGACCGGTTAGTCAAAATGTGGATACACCACGGCATGCGTATGCATATACCTCGACCTTGTAATATATACCCCGATGCGATTGTCAGATTCTTCCCCGTACTTTGGCGTTTCTCAATACCTGGTTAAATATATCGTGTAATCTGGGTTATGTTTCCTGTTAACCAAATGCAAAGTTTCGAAACGGGAACAAACGTCAAGTCGGAAGTGTATACATAACGGAACATATTGTTTGCAGATATATGTTTTATAGGTTCTGTGGTATTCGTATTTCGGTTTTTGTTTCAGTGAATAATGTCGAAGCGTATCCTACACATTGTCGGATGGCAAGGATACCTATAATAATGGACTGAGTTGCCCCTAACATCCCGTTTTTCCAACAGCCTTAAATGTTTTATCAGTGATTTGCAGGTGTCGGTCGGGTTGTTTAAAGTTCCAGTCGTCCGGCAAGCAAGGCACCGGTACGTAGCAGATCCAAGAAAACAAATTAATTGATCGTGGGTGGGAGGGTGACCCTTAGCATGCTGTTCATAGTTCATGTAGTTGAGGTTTTTTTTTTTTAAACGTTTGTTTGTTGTCAGATAGCGACTCTCGTTAGATAAGCGCACTCGCTGCATCTGCGGTCTTTCATCGGCAAACGGAGACCTTGCATGTGGCATCCCACACCATCTCTGAACTGCACTATCTACCTGCTGAAATCAAAACGGTACACCTAATCTATCCATGGAGTTTATGCCTATTAATGTCAAACTTAATCCGTCGTCGATGGTGTGCAACCTCAACAAAATATCGGACAAATTCGAATTTATATTCTTCTGTCAAAGCTTGGCAGAATTTAATCGGCGACCTCGCTCCTATGTCCGACCAACCCTGATGGCCGTTTTGGAACTGGGGCCGCTGAACTATATCACGTCGCGTCACGTACACCGTCTTGGTGCACGGCCACTCAGAGTTGATCCGCTTCAACCATACACCGGCATTCCGAACGTGCGTGAGGCGATTCCACTATCCCCCGTGAACACGTAGCGCCTGCTGCCACGGTAGCGCAAGTCGACCCCATGCCATTCCTGCCCCCCTCAATCATTTATTCATCACCACCTCCTTCTTCCCCGCAGCTCTGTGTTGGTGAGAGACTCTTCTGTTATATCCGAGAAATGTCGGAATAATTTTACGCTTTATTGTCGATTGTGTCAGTGCCAGAAGACGGACCGTATGTTCGATATCCATCTACTACATGCTTCGGGTATGTACCTGCCATATCTATCACACGATGCGTTGCTTTCGCACGGTTCGATGCCGCAGATATGAAAACATTTCCCTGCAGAAAGTAAGTCCTCGATGCGGTTGCACTGATGCCCCACCTAGCCCCCGGAAACCTTTACAAGACACGGGGCTCTTCGATACGCTATACCGATGAGGTTGCGTCCTTACAGAGTTTAGCTTTACGAATTTTTCGTCCACAATTTGTCACCAAACTGGACAAGCCCACACCTCTTGCGCCCCATCTCGCACTAATAGCCGCTACAAATATGGCAGCAACCACGCGAACAAACTGATGTAAAAAGACACCTTAGCATGTTGCTACGGAACGAAGTGTGGAGAGAAGCGGCTTCACCAACATGTAGAGCATGCACGACACGGTCCGCAGCGGACAGGAAAACATCGGTCATTGTCTACGCACCAATTAAAAATATGAATGCCTATCATGTCGTGACTGATAGTGGTGTTTGCCAAGCTGTGGGCAGCCCGAACATTCCCGCGAGGTGCCACTGGTCACTACGCGTGGATGCTCTCAGATTATCAATTACGTTGCTCAATTTTGGTACTCTCACGCACCCATAAGGTTCGTTTGCCGCGGATCTCCGAAATTACAATCGCAGAAACGGTTCACCCAGGTGAGGCCGTGCACTCGGATCCCCTTAGCTAAATGCATGCACTATGGTGTGTTGTCGCACTTGTTGGTGTACACACGACATACACATATCATGCTGGGAATGTCACCATGTGATTTTATCGCTGTGTATTTGGCAAGTTGTTGTTGTTGTTGTTGTCTTCACATTAAAAACCGTGCCCGTCTCTCTATCCAGTACCTCCATCTGTCCGTACTAATGCAACACTTGACACGGTCGATTCCCGTGGTCACAGGCTAACTTACCCAAGAAAGGTATACTGAAATAAAAGTGGAACCCGAAGGGTCCGCAAAGCGATCAAAGCCAGTCAAAAACAGATAGTTTGGAGCCCTCCGCTCCCCTCTACACGCTATGTGAAGGTAAAAATAAAAATGGAAAAGGCAACATCACCAATCGGGGGTACACGCCCCCTGATTCTATCTTGGTGCCCCTATAATGCCGGGGTGTTCCGTGCCGGGTTCACACCGGTCAGGCAAACAAATCGAGTCCTCCACCCCGATTATAAACGCAGACATGATACGGGGGAAGGGAACTATGGTCCCGTGTGACTGATGTACCCCCGGCCTGCGAGCAGTGTAACTGCAAAAGGTCAAAAGCAACGAAGGGAAAAAGACGAAGACACAGACAAAGAGACAAGTCAAAAGTACAAGCAAACACTCACACAGACAAGACCGCAGAGACAACACATTGACACGTCATCCCGAGGGGGTGGTGCAATGGTGCGGCGGTGGGGGGGAGGGGGAAAAATAACAAAACAAACAAACAAACAAACAAACAGTCCAGGACAGTCAATCCGGCACATATCGCGCCACTCGGTCCGCCATTTCTCGCTTGTTTCCTTCCCTCGCCGATTCGCCCTTTTTCCGCACCCCTCCCGTCCCGTTGGTTCTTGGTGTCTCTTTGTTGTTGCTGCGCTCTTTTTCTCGCTCGGTCGCTCGTTTCCGGCTAGCCTCCTCTTCTTCCTTGTGCCAGGAGGTCATAAACCTCTCAGCTCCCTGCAGCACTCCCTTGTACCACTGCCTTCCCCCCTTCACCTTCGCTGCTTCCGCCCAAACTGAATTCGGGATTCCGAAGACACGTCTCTGGTCGTCCGTAGAGCCGTGCGTAGCTCCGAACGCTTTGAAGTCGTCCTTCAGGCACGTCTGCCAGTTCCGCTCCCGGCACCCCGCGCCCGGGTCCTTCCCCCCCACCAGCTCCCCGAACATCAATCGTTTCGGGAGTCGCCCGTCTGGCTGCCTTGCCACGGCCCCCGCGAACAGTAGGCGCCGTTGCCGGACAGTGGCTTCCACGCTCTGGCACCCGACCCTCTTCAGGGCGTGGGCGTAATACAGCTGCCGGTAGGTGCTTTGCTTGCGCTGGTACCCAATAACTCGCAGCAGCAGCCGGTGGTGTATCGTCCGCAGCAGTCGGTAGTGGTCGCGACGTGGGGCCCATGTCATGCAACCGTACAGCAGTGCCTCCATCGCCTCCGCTTGAAGCAGGCGGGCCTTGAGTCGAAACGGTGCTCCCGGCCTATCGAAGAGCTCCGGGCCATGCCTCCTGACGCACGCCGACGCTGCTCTGCTCCTGAAGTTGATCTCCCGGGTGAGGTCGCCATGTTCGTTGACGAGGCCGCCCAGGTACCGGAACTCGTGGGTTTGGGTGTATTTCTGCCCCGCTGCTTCGATTATCAGCGGCGGCGGGGGCGGTGTTGGCTGCTTCTCCTTTACGCGCATCAGGAGAGTCTCCGTCTTCTTCTCCGACACCGTCAGCCCGAACTTCCCAAACACCTGCACGATAATGGTCATCATCCTCGCCAGTCCGTCGGCGGACCTCGATACAACGCCGGCGTCATCGGCATACAGCATCCCCCACACCGCCCTCCGTACGCGGTCGAGTGGTGTCTCCGTCCCCGCTCCCGTCTCCTCCTTCAGGAACACTAGGTTCTGCATGATACCATCGTCCTCGCTGAATCGTACGATAACGACCTCTAGGGCCGCGGCGAAGAAAACGTTGAACAGCAGTGGGGACAGCACACACCCTTGTCGCAAGCCTTGCGTGACCAAGAACCAGTCCGACAGTTCTCCATCGTCCATGCGCACCCGGGCCCGCATTCCGTCGTGGAATTGGCGGATGACGGCGACCATCTCCGCAGGAACCCCGGCCCTGGCCAGCACCTTCCATAGCAGCTCTCGGTCCACCGAGTCATAGGCCTTCTGTAGGTCGACGAAGCACATGTAGAGCGGTATTCTCCTTCTCCGCCCTAGTTCCTGGAGTCGGCGCACGACGAACAGCATGCATACTGTGGATCGACCAGGTCGGAAGCCGCACTGTTCCTCCGGAAGGATGTTGTTGGCTTCACAGAAGGCGCTTAGGCGGTTGGTGATGAGTTTGGCGGGGACTTTGCCTACGTGCGATAGTAGCGAGATCCCCCTGAAGTTGTTGCAGTTGGACCGGTCGCCCTTCTTGTACAGCACTTTGATGGTTGCATCCTTCCACTCTTGCGGGATCTCTCCTCCGTTCCACACGTCGACAAGGATGGCATGAAGGCGCTCCAGGACGACGGGTTCGTCGTCATCGATCTTGAGCAACTCGGCAGGGAGGGAGTCATGGCCGGGTGCCTTCCAGTTCTGCAGGCCTTTCGTTGCCCGTTCCACCTCCTCGAGGTCTGGCGCCGCTCCCAACCGTCGGGTGGCTCGCGTCGCTGGTCGTTGCGTCACTTTTTCGGCGATGTCTGGGTTCAGGGTGGGGGACTTGGTGTTGAGGAGGGTGCCGAAGAATCCCGCCCACCGCTGGAGGATGTCTTCCTTGTTCCGGAGCAGCACGCCTTTCTCGTCCGTGACGAACTGCTGTCCCCCCGCTTGTCTCCCGCTGAGGCCCACTGATCTCTTAAGGTGTTTGTACAGCCCTCTCATGTCGCGGTCCTTGTAGACCGCTTCGAGCTCCGCCACGTACTTATCGAGGTGGGCATAAATGCCCGTTTCGACTGCTGCGGTCACTCCCTTACATGCTGCTTTGAGGGTCCTCCATGTCGCTGTGGTCCAATTGCCCCTCATCGCGCGGCGCGCTTCCCGCCGCTTGGCAAGGGCCTCCTCCAAAGCTGCTCTCGTCGCTGGGGTCTCACACCACTCCTGCGTGCGTCGTCTCCGCGGTTCCTCGGGTAGTACTGTCTGCGCCGCGTCGAGGAGGGCATTGGTAAACAACGTCGCCATCCCCGCTGTGGTGGTCGCTGGCTCACCTGGTTGTTGATCGAGGTTGTGGATGAACCGCTCGCTCACCGCCCGTCGTGCTGTTTCGACCTGCAATTCCTGTCGGCTGAACTGCTGCTGTTTCGGTTTGGTCCGCACTGCTCGGTTGTGGGCGAGTCTGCCACCGAGGTCGACGGTGGCTACCACCATGTTGTGGTCTGAGTCCGCCTTTACTGGGCGTACCGGTTGGGGAACGACGACTACGTTGGACACTCGGCCGCGGTGTGCCTGTCGCGTGAGGATGTAATCGATGCGCCGGCATTCGTCCCCCGATACGCCGTTGTATGTGTGCCATATCCCACCCTTACGTGTGGGGAAGAAGGTGTTCGTGATTGCTAGTCTGTTGTCCGTTGCGAAGGTCAGCAGTAGCCTGCCATTGTCGTTCAGCTTATCACGCCCGTGCTCGCCCATGATACGTTCGTCCTCTCCATCCACCCTCTCTCCCGTCCGCGCATTGGCGTCCATCAGTACGTAGACACACTCCTTGGCAGGGATCCCCCGCACGAGGCTGTCAAGTTTTTCCCAGAACCTATGCTTGCTGTCGGCGGTTGCGACCTCTGTTGGGGCGTACGCAGCTACGAAGTTGACCGCTCCGCGGTTGCCCGTTATCTCAAACCTCATGGCCATAAGGCGTTCATCGATATATTCGGTGGTGTACGCAGAGTTCCTGCACATTGACTCTTTAACGGCTATTCCCACACCGTGTGTTCCACCTGTCTCCGTGCCACAGCAGAACACCCGAAACCCTGCTGCTGCGAATTCCGTTCGGCCTGCCCTCCTTGTCTCCTGTAGCCCTAACACCGAAACGTTTTGTCTCGCTGCCTCGTACAGGATGCTGCAGGCTCTCCCATAGCCGTTAGCCCCTTTTACAGCCAGAGTCCGCACATTCCAGGTTGCTACCCTAACAAGTGTACTCTGCTGCCTCTCCCGGGCGATGCGTGGTGCCTTCCTAGCCAGCCTACGCTTCGCCCGTCCCCTCCTTTTCCTCCTTCGTGCCCTTTTTATCTGTTTTTTTTCTGTTGCTTTGCGCACTCTCGGGGTATAGTAAAAAAAGTTAACCCGGTGCGTGTCTGTTGTACCAGAGATACGCCTCATCCCGGAGCGGCTCGACCCTCCAGCTCTGGATTCTCCTCCTTCCTCTCTCTGGTGCATACCCACACGGTGTGCGGTCACTCCGCCACCCTCTCCGTGCTCTCTGCTGCTGCATGGCCCCGGTGTCCAAGCCGGGGCGTTAGGGTTTAACCCCATCTGCAGCCACCCGAGCTAGCTGCGTCGCGAGTTACCCTGATCTCACGATAGCGGTAACTCCCGACTGCCAGATTCAGGATCCCCCTCTGAACGGTGCTAGGGACCGTGTATCCGTCTGGGTTGGGTGGTCTTTCGAGGTTTAAGTCCACTTACGGACCTCGGCCTACCTCAGCAGGGAGGCAGGCCGGGGAAGAATATGATATTGAAATGCAAACAAAGCGTGATGTTGTGTACCAGGTATCATATATACGTACCATACTTTTTTGTTTTGTTCCTGTTTTACATTCTCGCGAATGTTATACTCGTCTATCGTAGCATATCAATATATCAATACGTCGAAGTCACAAGTCGGTAATATAACTAGATACGTAAAAGCTACGAGGAGTACTCGTACTCGATGTTGATCGAGGTTGTGGATGAACCGCTCACTCACCGCCCGTCGTGCTATTTCGACCTGCAATTCCTGTCGGCTGAACTGCTGCTGTTTCGGTTTGGTCCGCACTGCTCGGTTGTGGGCGAGTCTGCCACCGAGGTCGACGGTGGCTACCACCATGTTGTGGTCTGAGTCCGCCTTTACTGGGCGTACCGGTTGGGGAACGACGACTACGTTGGACACTCGGCCGCGGTGTGCCTGTCGCGTGAGGATGTAATCGATGCGCCGGCATTCGTCCCCCGATACGCCGTTGTATGTGTGCCATATCCCACCCTTACGTGTGGGGAAGAAGGTGTTCGTGATTGCTAGTCTGTTGTCCGTTGCGAAGGTCAGCAGTAGCCTGCCATTGTCGTTCAGCTTATCACGCCCGTGCTCGCCCATGATACGTTCGTCCTCTCCATCCACCCTCTCTCCCGTCCGCGCATTGGCGTCCATCAGTACGTAGACACACTCCTTGGCAGGGATCCCCCGCACGAGGCTGTCAAGTTTTTCCCAGAACCTATGCTTGCTGTCGGCGGTTGCGACCTCTGTTGGGGCGTACGCAGCTACGAAGTTGACCGCTCCGCGGTTGCCCGTTATTTCAAACCTCATGCCCATAAGGCGTTCATCGATATATTCGGTGGTGTACGCAGAGTTCCTGCACATTGACTCTTTAACGGCTATTCCCACACCGTATGTTCCACCTGTCTCCGTGCCACAACAGAACACCCGAAACCCTGCTGCTGCGAATTCCGTTCGGCCTGCCCTCCTTGTCTCCTGTAGCCCTAACACCGAAACTTTTTGTCTCGCTGCCTCGTACAGGATGCTGCAGGCTCTCCCATAGCCGTTAGCCCCTTTTACAGCCAGAGTCCGCACATTCCAGATTGCTACCCTAACAAGTGTACTCTGCTGCCTCTCCCGGGCGATGCGTGGTGCCTTCCTAGCCAGCCTACGCTTCGCCCGTCCCCTCCTTTTCCTCCTTCGTGCCCTTTTTATCTGTTTTTTTTTCTGTTGCTTTGCGCACTCTCGGGGTATAGTAAAAAAAGTTAACCCGGTGCGTGTCTGTTGTACCAGAGATACGCCTCATCCCGGAGCGGCTCGACCCTCCAGCTCTGGATTCTCCTCCTTCCTCTCTCTGGTGCACACCCACACGGTGTGCGGTCACTCCGCCACCCTCTCCGTGCTCTCTGCTGCTGCATGGCCCCGGTGTCCAAGGCAAGACGTCAAATATTTACAGAGGCACGTACTTCGGCAGTAACATGCATCCTGTTCTATTTTTTTCTGGCAAAACATAAAAATCCGTACGATCGTGGTCCAGACAATGTGTAGATACGTTTCGGTAGGCAACGGTTCTCCCACTTTTCGAAGTTCAGGCGAGCCGGGCCCCAAATTGGGTGATTTTTAACCAAGCATGTGCAAATAGATACCAGTCGGAATGTATTCACAACCGTGGTATAACATACTGTATACGCAATTCCGTCAGTTAACCTGTTTCCCTTGTTTTTCTTCCTGCCTGTTTGAGCAATCTTAAACAGAAACGTACTACCGTTCTCCCGCTACCACAAGAAGTAAAAGCGTACCGCGCACAAGATGTTCCAGCGGTTCCCCTTCGCTTTCGCGGCTTTGACTGCTATCGGCGTCACAGCTGGTTCGGGTCTTACGCCATCTGAAGATTCCAGCAGGGTCCTTTCTGGCGAAGGTGAGATGTCGATCCTTGGCGTTGGCCGTGCATGTCGCTCTTCGGGTCACGGTCGCATCTTTTAGAACCAAGCGTCGAGTCGAATTGGGGCTCAATTATGGTGTTTCGTGAACCATCTACTCGATTATCGGAACTGTAGGCACTGGCTGCAGGTAGTATTACACGATACCCTGAGCACCGTTTCTCTCTACATCGCGCATTGCATTGGGTATACTGCAGTGCCACTTGTTCATCGTGGGTGAATTCGGGGCTCAATTTCGTACGACCGATCACTTCCGACCGCGCGCCCCCTTCATTGGAGGAAACATACAGTGGATACCACATAGAGGCTACACTATTGCAACACAAAATATCCCGTGGACCCTCCTGGTCGCATTTGGGTGTTTGTGTATTTGAATAGCTCACGAGAAAATCAAAGTGCGGACGCATGCGTACGATGTCGGTGGATTTCCTGTATTTTGCGGCAATCCATCGAATGGCATAACTGAGTTCCTACGGTGGAGGTTGTCGACCACGACGAAACTTGAACACGGCCATAATATGTATGATTATAAGTCGGTGGCCTTGGGTGCGCAGTGTAGTGAGGCCTACCTCGAAGGCTTTCGACAACTCGATAGAAACACCAATGTTGTTTACACATCGGTTGGGGGCAGGTCGTTGCTTTTCGATCCGAATGTATTGCATGCGTCGTTTCGCTTTGATTGCTACTGTGATAAGGCCTCCGAACCCTGAGCAGGCGTTTTATTATCTTAGTTGCAATGAATGTCATGCCAGGCTTGGTTCCAGGCTTAAGTTCACGAAAACAGGGCATATGTAACTGCATGCAACGATGGATCCGTTTTGTGCAATTGCCCTCCCCATCGTCCAACTCTACGCAGCGACCGCCAGCGAAAGTCCGGGCGTCCGTGGGAGGCGAACCATGGGCTTTGGCGATACGAGCGTAAACACAAGTTTTAAGAACGTTGAGTGTATCGGAGGTTCTCGATCTGCGGCGTACAATGACAGCGGTATTGATTTACTACCTACCACACTAAATTAGATGTCTTGGTCTTGGGCGGCAAACGTTTAGTGTTGATTGGTGGTAAATACGTAGTGAACTATTCCAGTGTTTAGTTTTGTATGAGACAATATACACACATACGTTAATAGAGCATGGTAAATATTTGGGGCACAACGACGACGAGGTATGCTCGATACACTGCGAGGGAAACATGACGAACACGTCAAAGCGTCGTCGAGTGCTTACTCACAAAGCTCTGCGCTGCACCCATAAGTTATGGTTGTTCTGATACAATGCATTGCGGTGTGCTGGTCGGCGTAGTTTGTCGCCGAGAAGATAATCGGAATATTACCCGTTACAACTTAAATCCCCTACGGTACCATAGAAGCGTATAAAAGGTCGGAGTATTTTCATGGTTTGAAGATTCGCAAACAGTTTCATAAAATAAGATGTCTGTTTGTTTACACCACGGCCATAGTACTAGCCACACCAGGAAGAAGGCATTGTGAGCGACAACGCAGCCAAAACATGTTGACATTGATTGTTTTACGACCCCACCCCGCGCGCGCCCACGTGACAGGTCTACTGCGACACCCAGGCGTGCACGCCACCTTCTGTTTCGTTTGAACCCGCGTCCGGGATACAATGTAACAACGATATATGTACGCCGCAACAGTGCTGCGATGGATTGTGCTTCGGCCACACATGCTCTCCCCGCTTCAGCGACGTGGAAGACACTGTCACCGTGTGCGCAGCGTCCAGATGTACGGATGACCTCTGCTGCACGCAAGGTCAAGCACAACTATGCATCAAGATCGGGAACGCCCCTTGGGCCCTGTTGCTTTGGTAGGTTCTTATCCGATGCGCGTTCGAAAGTATTCTACCCGGAACGCACCACGTCGACGTTTAATCTCTTCTAAAACGCTTTATCGCCTCGGTTTTCCAACCGATCCGAGCCGTGTCGGTCGCTTCTTTTCACATATGTAGATTTGTATGTCGTGATATGTACACCCTGAGAACTGTCTAATAGGCTACCGGTGAAGTTACTCGTACTCCACATATGTTCGCAGGTACATATGTGAGTTTTTCGTAGTACATTGTAGCAGTGTATGATGCGTCCCACTTTGTATCTAAACTATAGTTTGCTCATCTGGTTCAACGTTTCCCTGATGTTAGAAATTGCTTCCTGGTTGGGGACTTAGCAGAGATCCTCGAAGAAATAAGACTCGTAAGCAACATGCTACATCCCCGCCGTAGTAACCGTCTTAACCGAACTATTTCCGCATTCTTCCCTTGATTTGCCGCGGCATGATGCGATCGACCACCAAGACACCAAGACTAAAGGCAAGAAAAGAGAAACGGACGACTGGAGATACCTCGAATGCGGGCACGGGTACACATTGATCGAAGACGCTTCCGCGGAGGAGTGCGATGGCAACCAGTGCTCAAAGAGCCAGTGCTGCGACAAGGTCTGCTCGGGCTCCGACTGTCCTCGCAGCCACATCCATATTGACGACGCTGAAAATACAGTGTGAAACCGCGGGCGGTGCAAGAAACGACAGTGATGCCAGCAGGCCGGTGAGACGTACCTAATGCCCTTTATAGTAAAATGGCACAGTATTTCAAGAGGTTTGTCTTTTCGGTTGAACACCCGGTGTGATCGTTTTCTCGAACCCGGCCAAGCGTTCTCTGTGGACAGGCTGCCACAGAGATAGCAACCAGCACTATCACTGCCTGTTGCACCATTATGATGCTACTGCAAACATGTCTCATGGGCGCTGAGACTAACTCGATGTCTTCGCCGGTGCCGATTGGGATGTTCAATTGAACCTCAGAGGAAGTTTGCTCCGGATTCAAGTGCCCTCACCACGCCAGCCTTGTTGAGGACGCCGACAACACAGTGTGCCACCACCGTGGGTGCGACAAACGCGAGTGCTGCCAGAAGGACGGTGAGACGTACCATAGCCCCTTGATGCGTCTTTCTGTTGGATTGTTTTGTCCACTATGTTTGGAAGAGAAGGTGAAACCTCTTCATCTCGAAAGGCGGCAAGACTTTATCGGAAACACCCGTATACGGAGGTTGCTACTACGGCGACTCTCGCCCTTTAATTCATCGTGGTGCTGAAACTTGTAGTTCATTCACGTTCCCATAAGTAACGTGTTGCAAGCAAAACACAAGTTTCAAACCCTAACGATTATCTATTCAGATTGAACGAATTATTTAAGCTCCACGTTATGAAGCGGTGAAATAATCCTATGGATAAACATCATCGATGGGGGTTCCTTTCCCAACCTTTGGTGCTCAACTTTAAACGGAACCGCATCCTTGCAGCACCCCAATTTGACGACCAGACAATATACGTGCAACAGCTCCTCCGGGAACCTGCACCACCATGTCTTTGTACCCCGTGTTATCGTCGTTGACGATTTCCTGTCTACCTTGCTCGGGGTGTATTTGCGTGTCAGCGTGTGTTCAATGATACTCCCTGTGTTACGCTTGTGGAGACCCCATGGTTTATGTTATTGACGTTCCATACACACGTCATAAACGACCAGGGAGTCTCGTAGCGTGGTTGTTCGTATATTATTCGATCATCGATTCGGGCTACCGTAGATGGGCTACCTCTGTTTTCCCTATCTCTTCTGTCTACGGCCCTCAAGCGAGTGACTCTCTCCATTGCTCGAAATCGGGACGGCGCATTATTATTTTTGCAAACGCAGCATAGGAAGGCATATCATGACGTTGTAAGTTGGCAACCTGTAATATAGATTAAAAAATATGACTGCCAAACAGTAGAGGAGTCATTCAACCCAGTGGCGTTGGACTTCACGAAAGGTCCTGGTTACTACGTATTTGAAAATGATCATACTGCGCGTGTTATCGCCCATCAACTGGCATTTCTCCATGTTGGATTTGTTTCTCTAACGCACCTCAGCCAAGGTATGCTCGAGCTTCAAGTGTCCTCGCCACTTCAGCGTTGTTGACGACGCTGAAGAGATAGAGTGCCGCCGTAACGGATGCAACAAACGCGACTGATGCCAGAGGAAACGTGAGACACATATCATGCCCTACATGCGGGTTTGTGTTAAGTTATAGGTATTTGGTTTCACTGTGGCGGCAAACGTCGTATAGGTCCCCCTTATGAACGGCTTCGTAAAAAATACATTCCCAGGTATACGACGGATACAACAAGGGTTATCTTTGCATACTTTCCTCCATCTCTCGAAAACCGATGATGTGCACACTCCGGCCAACTAACATTGTTTCACTGATGGCACTCGTAGCTACCTCTGCATTTTCCCCTCGTACTATCGGGGTCTGCATCTGAGATAGGCCTGTTTTTTATTCATTCTACAGATACCTCTACTGAAAGAGCCGAGGCAACAAATCACACGCCGTTTGTGTCCAACGGTGCTGTGAGTAAAAATGTAAATTCGCGTTTGCGTCTTTTTGTTTTTTGTGTTCTTTTTTGTTAGTATGTACCTTCGAAGGAAGATTTCGTACGGGGCTCCAAAACTCCAATTTTCAATACACTTATTAACCGAATGCTATGAAAATCATATTGTAAACAAGATATTCAAATTGTGATCACGGAGAAGTGTGGTGATAGAGAATACGATCATCATGCAATTCGTTTCGGTGAAAATTCATAATTTCTGATGCCGGTGAAAATTGTTCCGTTTCTGGGTTTTTTCCTTACTGGCAGTAAGGAAAAAAAACAGAAACAGAAAAATGTTCGGCGCCATCAGAAATGAACATTTTCACCAAAACAAGTTGCATAACGATCGTATAGCCTATCACGACACTGTTCCGTGATCATATTTTGAACATCTTGTCTACAATGAGATTTTCATAGCATTCGGAAAATAAGCGTATTGAGAATTGGCCATTTGGAATCCCATACGAAATCTGCCTTCGAAGGTGAATACTAAACAAAATAGACACGAAAAACAAAAAGACCCACACGCGAATTTTCATTTTTATTCACGGCACCGTTGGACACAAACGGCGTGTGATTTGTTGCCTTCGCTCTTTCAGTAAAGGTATCGGCAGAATAAAAACAAACGAAGTCTATCTCAGATGCGGACCCCTCTAGTGAGCTTGAACGTTCTACTCTACTGCAGACAACCATTGTTTTCATCGATCACCCTTGTGACACCGATTGAATATTTGAACATCAGAAAACGTGTGCTCCAGCTACAAGTGTCCGCACGACCTCTTTCATGTCAACGATGCTGATGACACAGTGTGCGACCGCCGCCGTGGCTGTACCCAGGATCAGTGCTGCCACGACGGTGAGACACCCACATACGAAAGCTTATTGTTAGCATTCCAAATCGTATAGGAGTCTTCAGTTCTGTCTGTTGTTCCGTTATCACGAAGCCTGAACAATAATATAGTAATCCAGTATTTTTACGCTGCTTGGATAAGCTTTCGCTGCATATTTCCCTCGTTCGTTTGAGCATGAACGTTGTACTGCACGGCAGTTTGAGCTTGTTCCCGTCGTTCCTCTTTGTGATACTCGTTTCACGTTTGAACCTCAGACAAGCTGTGCTCAGGTTTCGACTGCTCCGACGGTTTCCTCCATGTTGACAATGCTGAAGACACAGCGTGTGACCGCCGCAGTGGCTACACCGAGGATCACTGCTGCCTGGAAAAACGTGAGATATACCCCTACAAAGACATGTTATCCACTCTCCTCGTTTCCTATCCTATCCCACCTACGGATTCGGAGTAATGAGGCGTGACCAATATGGTGGCTGCGACAAACCTGTTGTTGGCCCGATGACAGGGGCACTGTGTATTCAGATTCCCTACAAAGGCGATTGACCAATAAATATCGAAGTTGTGTTCAAGCTTCAGAGTTCAAACATTGCCGTACATCTGTGCATTTGGGTAGAGATGTAAGTGGATCAATACGTCACGACTGATACGCAAACGGTACCTGCCGTTAGTCAATGAAATTACTTTTTTGTCGGCAGGCCGGTTTGTAAAATCAACTACTGACAAGTCCACTCGCCGATATAGATATCAGCTAACCGAACATGTATTTTCCGCCCGAGGCCCCCCCACCTGAAACACGCAAACTCGCCTCTCGCGTTCACAAGATCCTTCCTTGTAGTATGCAAACCCACTACCTGGCATATTGAAACGTGGGCACCTCCACGTGAAAAAACCAAATATTAATCCTCGACTAACAACTAGTTGGTAATGTAGCTCGTTGCCACTCAGAAACAACCAAATATTATTCGACGACTAACACCGAGTTACTAATGTAGCTTGTTGCGACTCAAAGTTTGGTATTTCGGGGGAGTAGGTTCATTCGCGCAGTGTCATCATGCTTTGTTGCCAGTAAATCCTCCCATATAGTCTGTGCTTGTTGGCTTGGGGGTGCCGTTGTCTTCGGAGAGGGAATATATCTGCCCAAACTACGTTGAACAACCGTGTCGTTGTGATGGTGTTTACTGTAGTGCCTGAACTCACGGATGACTACGTCTACCTCTGGCTTCCGCTCTACATACCTCATACGTTTGATCCTCAGCCAAAGCATTCTGCAGCTCCGTCAGGTGCCCCCATTTGACCGTTCGAGACGACGAGGCCGAGTGCAACGACGGAAAATGCTCGGTTTCGTAGTGCTGCCTGAAGACCTGTAGAGGCTTTAGCTGCATGAACAAGGACAAGGTGCCCATTGACGACGCTGATACTACCGCGTGCCTGGACGGCGTCTGCACCGACGATGTCTGCTGCCGTTATACCTAGGTGATACGCCCGTTGTACGAATGTTTATAGGCTTGGTTTTCTTCGTCCAACTATCGTATATTATATTGATGTCTGGAATACCTTTAATTAACGGACAGTGCGATCAACTCTGGTGGTGTAAAACGGTTCCTTAGCTTTACACAACACCTTCCGATTAGTGTATCACAGAGGCAGACCGCGACAGCATCAAGTAGGGTTGCTGTACTTACAGGATTAACTACATATGCGGTAGTGAGTACTTTTTAATTTCATTATCTGCGTTTACCTCCAAACGCAGGTCTCTACCCGCGTCCAATGAAATAAAACAAAACAGTGCATATACGAGTGTTAGCAAAATGTACAAGATTGACGACCGCCGATATATTCGTGATGTTTGGCCCAATTTCGCCGCCGGGGCACTAGAGAGGCGTGGGACGCAGCACGATGATTGGACAGACGCTGTGTCGTTGTGTCGCCACCACGTTCAACCGAGTAGACATTCCAGAGGCAGAAGCAATGGCGATCTTGGTAAGTTTATTGCCTGACAAACGCTTCAGGCAAGCCGCTTGTGTTGCCAAGTGCGGCTTGATTTATGGCGTTTGGAAAGTGAAGACTCAGATGACCGTAGATACGCAAAATCGGAGAAAGTGATCAATAACGTCGGTGGAGGTCCGGTTTTCGAACATTGGTCGATTCAAGCACCACGCACCAAAGCAGCGGGCCGCTTCACAGGTGAAATGAGCTCGTCATTGAGACTATCAATTTGTACAGAACAATGTCGTTGAATTTGTTCAACCGGTCTTTAAAAACGGTTTGATATTTTGGAGCAAAAAATGTTTTACAACGATCTTATGCCGAGCAATTTTTCCTCTTGATCTCATAACTGCATTCGTTGTCTACTGTGCTGCTGCACTAACAAATCTCTGGTGGACGCGCCAAGAACGACAAACATGCACTCCCGCGGAAACCGTTTCACGTTCAGGCCTAACTCGACCGCGACGTGCGAGCTCAACGAACGCACGGTTCTACAGAAGTCTTCATCGAGGAATGTCGGGTTGTCGAGGATGGGGTTGGAAGAGTTGGGACTGCCGCTGTTTCACTAGGGGCACTCGTGTTTGAGAGCACCGTGTCAGACTCTGAGATGGGTGCATTGGTAAACATATTCATATATATACATATGTCAATTGGAGACCACGAGTGTGGATGATATTGGTGCAAAGTTTTATGGGTACAATGATGGTATTCTGTCTAGGCTTTGCTAGCCCCAATACGTTTTTCTCATTGATGCGTATTCCTGCGTTTGCAGTAGATAACCTCATCATGTCGTTACCGGGGTAGTACTCCAAAGGTTTGCGTGTGTTGTCGAAGTACACCAGTCTACGTGTGCCTTCTGCTGCGCAAATGTCAATGCGTAGCTCTCTAGAAAATACGCACGTGTAGAGGGATATAGTATGTCAAAAATGGGAGATGACGATATTTTTATACACCATGACCGATGTGATACTTGAGGGTATCTTCTCCGGCACACTACGTTCTCCGTTTTGATGCGTATTTATGATATTCATGTGGAATGCCTCCTGCACACCGGTACGTGGCATGCCTAGGCGGTTTTATGTAGAACGAAAAACGTTCCTGATAGCTGCTGCCTGCACATCTCAATGCACATAATTTCCTCCAGAGTGCAACGTGTGGCAGACTGGATCAGACACACATAGCGAAAGCCATGTCAATTTTTCTTTTCAATCGCATCGATACACGATATTCGTGCAGCACCATATGTACGATACACTTTGACCACGTACATTTTATTTGGTACTAAAACGTCTCCCCGTGGAGGCGTCTTCGTGTGTTTGCGGAAGAATATGCCCACGTGAAGAGTATCTGATAGGTGTATGTATAGCGATTTTGCTCGATAATACAAATCTCTTTAGATCCTTGTCGATTTCTCGACGAATCTTCGTCCGCTGAACGTTTATAGGGTGGAACATAACCTTCGGCGGTTGTTGTTTCCGATTTCTACGTGAATCAGCTGTTTATCGATCGGTTTTTATTTGATGGTTGAATATTAGGAGTCTACTAATAGTATGTGCAGAAGCTGGCTGACACTCAGCTTACTCGGTTGTGCTTCAGGTTGGGATGGGTCGAGGTTGGCGTTAATTATATTCGATACCTCGGTTTTGATTCCGTTTGTTGGGACCCTCTTACTCATTGCAGAGGGTAGAAATAAGGTTATGGGGACCTCAGCTTTTTGTGTTTTGTTGATGGCGCAACCCGACGATAGACGCGTAACCACGCAAGCTTCTGATGCTTGTGCTTCTCAGCAGATAAGGCAATGTCCTTTTTTATAGTGGTGTCAACCGGGGGCCTTTGAGACTGCAACTACATTGGAAAATGGTAAGGTTTCCTCGGGCCCCAATTGAATCACAGCAAGACTCACTCAGGCCACTGCAACTGACGCCGGCACCCCGTACACGATGTCGCCATCAATGTGAAGTACATAATGTCAATACGTCTGGTTTGAATCACACCAAACTTGTTTCGAATTGCCAATTCACTACTGAGTATCCTCTCAGCAGAGTCTTGTGACCTCCGATCAATTGTCATTGACGGTTCCAACGAACATCTACACAATTCTTAATTGCGTATCCCCTTGAGATTAAACACGGCAGCAGCCAACGGCATGTTCGACCTTCTTCCTTGTTCGTGGGGTAAGTGTGTGGAGTATACCCGCATCCAAGCGGCCCCCGTAGGACCGGCTTGTAATATATGTGCAACCTGAGGCAGGACACTTCGGAAAATTATGAACTCTTGTCATTGTGACCCCTACACGCATGTATGTGTCTTCCATTATACCGATTTTGTGGTGCTGCAATACTCCCAGAATACACCAGGCACCTGGAGTTTCCCTGCTTCGCACTGTGAGAATATCACCAGCCCGGGTGTTTAGTTTCTGCCTTAGGTCTACTGCGACAAATTTAGAGAGGTACCCACTGATTGTAGAGTACATTGGGCAGTTAACCGCAAACCTCAATACTCGACACATGCGATGAGATACCAGTGACAATTCTAACGTCGATTCCACTCCTGGATATATGTTGGAGCATTACACATACATACCTGCTCGCAGCGAACAAGTATATACGTACGCGTCTGCGCCTTCGCTGTGTGGGTAGTATGAATGGCGGCCCTGTCCAAGAGACAACAGTCCGCGGCAAATTATGTGGAAGAGATTGCAGCCACCACGGTGTAACCAGGTGACGACAATCACTGCTACAAGTGCCCAACTTTTCAACTTCAAATATTTCTAGGAATACAGCAGCCACACCGTGTGAGGTTTCGGACATCTACGGTAGACGCCCTTTATGTACGATACATCTGTTTTTTCTGCCGCTTATATCTCAAGGCACCCGAGCGAGTGAATTTCTCCATTGCTAGAAATCTGGACGTGGCATTTGTTTTTCTAACGGACCATAGCAAATAATCCCATGGCGTTGTAAATTGGCAACCTGTAATATGGATTAAACGTATGACTGCCAAAGAGTAGGGTAGGCATTCGAACCTGTGTCTTTGGACTTGACGAAGATTCCAGTTTACTGCGTCTGTCAGACCCATCGTACTGCCCGTGTTCTAGCCCGTCAACCGGCATTGCTCCTCGTTGTAATTGTTTCTCGAACGCACCTCAGCCAAGGTATGCTCGAGCTCCAAGTGTCCTCGCCACTTCCGCGTTGTCGCCGATGCCGAACAGAAAGAGTGCCGCCGTAACGGATGCAACGAACGGGACTGCTGCGAGAGGAAACGTGAGACCCATATCTGGCACTACTTGCCCATTTACGCTATAGCAAGTAATTGTTTTAGCTGCAGCGGCAAACGTCGTCTAGATCCCCGCTATGAACGGCGTACGTAGACAGATATACCCAGGTATACGACGAATACAACAAGGGCTGTTTCTGCATACTTTCCTCGCTCTATCCAAAACCGATGTTGTGTATACATCGGCCAACTAGCATTTTTTCGCTGTCATATATAAAATACTGATTGAACCAGCTACCGCTGCATTTTCCACTCTTACTACAGTAGTGAGGTTGATCGTTGGACTCGACTGCAGACTAACAGTGTTCCCATGGATCGTCGATATGATACTGATGGACTGTTTGAACACCAGAAAACGTGTGCTCAAGCTACGAGTGTCCGGACCACTTCTTCCATGTCGACGACGCTGAAGACATAGTGTTCGACAACCACCTTGGCTGTACCCAGGATCAGTGCTGCCAGGACGGTAAGATACACACCTACACAAGCCTGTTGTCAGAATTTCAAATCGTATACTCGGTCATGTCTGTGGTTCCGGTATCATAAAGCCTGAGCAACAATATTGCAATCCTATTTTGTGGTGCTGCGTGGGTGAGCTATCTCTTCACATTTGCCTCGTGATTCTGAGCATGACCGTTCTACCGCACGGCAGTATAAACATGTTGCCAACGATTATCCTTGTGTCATTTGTTGCACATTTGAACCTCAGGCAAGCTGTGCTCAAGTTTCCACTGCCCCAACGGCTTCCTCCATGTCGACGATGCTGAAGACACAGTGCGTGACCACCACGCTGGCTATACCTAGGACAAGTGCTGTCTGAAAGACAGTGATATACACACCTACCAAAAGCGTGTTATCAGAATGTTAAAGTTTACCCTCCATCCCGCTTAGTGTTCCGGATTCATGAAGCCTGAACAACCAAATAGCCCCGTGCAGTCTCTTTGTTAGATAAATTCAACAGTTCTTGTTGGTTCCGGTGCACTCAGATTATCTATCGTCAAACCCGAATTTTTATCTTCGAAGCATCGTTCTAGTGAACAGGTTCATGAATTTACAAGAGCTGTGAGTCGTCAAGAGTTCCCAACCAAGACCTGCTCGATATGTGTCGTTACTAAACTAGATGACGCTAATCTGCCACCGCTTTACATAAAAAGTGGATTGTCATCCCCCCGACGAGTACCTATATATTCCACATATATGCATGCCTGCTACAAGCACGGCAATGCAGTTAGCAGGAGACTCAGGACCTCTTCGGAGCAGCTACCAATTAATCCGACGCACGACTACTGCAGATAGAGGTTCAAGTCGACCCGGCTCGCAGCTGCAGTATTTGGGCAGGCTAATTTGCATTGTCACGGCATTATACCGCTTTGTCCCCTGTGAACCCGCCGATGGTCGACCTGGCCCCTATCTGGTGGGTTTCGTTGCTTTTCAGTACGAGCCAGGTTTCTTAACGAGGCGTGCAACTATAGGGGTGGCACATTATATCTAAACGTTTTTTTTAATAACGGCGCTCCCAAAATAAAAGTCGTCGTAATGTCGTTTTTTGTTTCTAAATTATTTTCACGGATGCCATCAGGTTGTTCCTCCATTTCCTTCATTATTTATTTATCAACGTTAGTTTGTTTTAGGCTTTGTTTTGGAGGGGATCATGTACAGAGGTTTTCAATAGTAAGTACCCTCATGAAATGCAATTCCGTATCCTGATCTTACGCACAGTCAAGAATCGTGTCATCGAAAACCACTCCTGTGCGCTTTCGGCCGACTTCTTTTCCTGTTCTTGCTCGTATCGCATTGCTGTTGAACCTCGGCGAGACTACTTTGCAGCTCTCACACGTGCTTTCCCGGGACCGTCTTAATCCCCGACGCCGCCGACTCCGAGTGCAACTTTGGCCTTTGTGCGACGTACCCAGTGCTGTCCGCTGACGGCCTGCGCCACACACGTCTGCTCACGGGGCCTTGTCCTTATTGACGAAGCTGACACTACCGCCTGTACCGACAGCGTTTGCGCCGACGACGTCTGTTGCAGGCTCAACACTTTGGTGAGATTTCCGTTTATATTGGTGTCTTTGGGTTTGGCTATATCTGTCCCACTCTGCGAGCTAACTAGTCAGCAGGTCATCATTGTGGTTTCCTCGAATACCGCTGTGGTAAAGGTTCGACCAAGTCGTATCCCGTACGTCTGTTTCCTCGCCCTGTGAACAGACTGATGGCACCGTAGGGTAGGGGCTGAGGACTGGCTGATCTCCACACGTTATAAACTTCCCGTTAGCGCGATAGCATTGAGTTTGGTGTTTGTTTCACGACCACAACATTCAATTGTTGGTCGGGTTGGGCGAAACAAAATCTTCGAAAGGTAACGCGAGGAGCTGAGCAATCCAGGAACCACCCGAGTCGTGTCATTCCTCGACAGCGCGTGGACTTATGTCCCCCGTAAATGCGAGTGAAACCTTGAGATGAAAAAAAAACGTCATGTTAGAATCGATAACTTAACGGACTGAAACTACTGTGTGTGTCCTCTTGCATTAATATCGTCGGGTCGCCGACACGTTCTATTACGATCACCCGTTTGCTAACATGCCACTCTGCAAAGTCCTGCCGTTTCTGTGTCCTGATAAATGGCGTTGTTTCGTGCTGCTTCAGGCGTAAATTTGCGGGTCTCCTCTTCGACGACCCCAGGAACGACAAGTAGTTATCCCTACGGCAACGGCACCTCTGCAAGGTACAGCTCGTGCACGAAGTCACCAATCACAATGTTCGACTTTTCCCACAAAAATGTTCGTCTTGTCGGGCATGCAATTGGAGGAGTTCGGGTTGCGACGCGTTGTTGCTGTGGACACTGTCAATGACACCGTGAGGTCGTACACTGTGTGGGGTTGTATTCTACTTAATCATCTGGCAATTGAGTGTGTGCCGTTTACAAAGGCCGGCGATGCACACTACATGCCAGCAGTTTAATCGACCTTGGTAAGGTACTGGTATTTGTCGATGGTCATTGCCCCAATATGGTCTGCCTAATCAGGCGTATATATACCTCAGTTTGCTTTGGGTTATCCGTTTTTCGTTGGCCCTTGATACGTACAGGGTCTTTTTCTGTCAAACACCAACATATCAAATGGATACGCTGCACACCTTGCTGCTGACACAGCCTCCTGAGAGCATTGTGAAGCACTCTGGAATGTTTTTTTTTTTTGTAGAGCGGCCCGTCCATGTCAAATACAGGGATGGAAATACACCATATTTATATGCAATATGAACGGTGGGGCACGACCAAATAGCTTCATTTTAGCTTCGTACCTCCTCCGGATTGGTGCATACACATACGTTGGCTGTAGGATAGCTCCACCTGGTCGGAACCTTGTATGAATACGGTTTCAGGGTGAGGGCGCGAAACGTTACGGCTGCCTGCTGCACCTAGGTCCATATTGCTGACACTTCGTCAAAGGCGTAATACGTGGAAGAAACCCATTGGACGTGCTCCTGCTTGCTTTGCTCTCAGCCTCCACGCCGCAGCCAGTCTCACTTGCCATCATGGTACGGAGCAGAGCTTCGGTTGTTTAGCAGAGCGGCCACAAACAGCTGTGAATAGCCGCGATGTGAGCGAAAGAGGTCATAATGGTCTCGTGGTCTACACCTGGCCTGAAAACGTAGTTCTCAGCACGAGGGACGTGGCCACGAGGAACGCCACACGTTTGGTGTGCTAATACTACCGTTGCATGGAATGGAAACCGTTCGTAGGTTCCCAGGCTGGGAAGTGCGGGAAACATCAAATGTTGTCGAAACAACCTGTGTTGTCAGGTCTTAGTCATCGTAATGTTGTCCCATGCCCCATGAGACAGACCCCTTCAGTCTCGAGAGCGGCTTAGAAAAACAAAAGTTGAAAGGTCCACGTCAGCTGGTCTACGTACACATACGCAACTGCCCTCATTTGAAATATAAATACATTGTAGAGCATTACATTATGTTAACTGGGTTCCTGAGACCCCTCATGCCCGGCCCGATACACATGGGGCGGCGGGCTTTCAAACCAAGTGCTCTTGAAATCGGAAACTATGAAAACAAATATGTTTTTCGTCTCGTCGATCGTTCTGTGTTCACAGCTACCCGGTTGGTTTTCCATTCCATTCTGACGATTGTGTATGTGTGTGTGGCGTCAAAACAAGACTGTTCCGCCCGCCCTTCACCGGGTGTTGATTTCAAATTTGTATAGATCTTTGTGACGCCTTCCGAACAAGCTACACCACGAGTCTTCAATTGATGTTTCATCGATTGTAATTGTTGTTCCCTTTTTGAGAGGTTATACCGTTCTCCCTTTTATTCGCCATTTTTTGTGGTACGAAAAAATACTCCCCCCCACGAAAATCAAGATATAGAAGACGCACAGAAAAGACACTACTTACTGCAGTAGTACAATACAACTGCAGTCAGTCGTAGTCGTTGCTGCTCGTGATGAGGGTGATCATCGTGTTTCATGCTGATGTTGTGTAGACGCGCTGTAGTTGAAGAAGTGGTGCTGCTTATAATCTTGTATGAAGGAGCAGACCAGAATATGTACGTGTTGCAAATGGCTGTGAAATTATGCTAAATATGGCGATGAACCCTGAAGAGGTGGTGAAGAGCTGTCCTCGCGGTAGTTCCTAGTGTTGAGCTGGGCCGTGTTGCTCGAAGAGTTGAAGTGCTGGTTGGTGTTGTGGTGTTAAGCCGCGTGTTACGGTGCATTGTAATAAATTGCTTCCCGGATCTCTACCAAGGCATCCCACGAGAAATAGTGGAACTCCCTATTTGGGGTTGAATCAGCAAATACCGGCCAAGCAGTGTTGGTGTTCTAGCTCCGATATCGCCGAATACGTAGCTGGTCTCTAATGAGCTGGAAATGGTGATGGCCAGCTGCTTGATGAACGCTTCGGTGGTGATGCTGTGGAGCTGAACCTTGGTGAGATCGCCGGCTGCGATGCTATCGTCTCTGAGTTTTGAAGAAGAGCTTGAAAAGGAAAATGTTGAACTGATCGCTGCAAATGACCTAAAACGGATGAGTAGAGGCCGCCGGACTGCTGTCGTAGGTGCCGATTCCTTCTTAAAGCAGTGATGTTGCAGCGTTGCTCGTGCAGCAGTAGTCGAAGTAGATGTAAATGCTGGTGAAATTAACTGAAGAAGCTGCGAAGACGAAGCGCTGAGGATGTCTTCTGTAATCAACGATGTTGATCATGGCGAAGTTTAGCAGTAATCGCAGGTAGCAGATGAACAACTTGAAGTCCCGTATGATGTTGAAGGTGCTAGCTCCTTGTAAAGCAAGAGGTGTTGGCCCTGTGCCAAGCTGATAGTAGCAAATTAACCGACAGGGTTGATCTCCCGTGGCAGACCTAGTAGCCGAATCATCAACGGCCTGACGGCGTGATGCAACGCTTATTGGCCTTGTTTACTATATAGGCCGAGGATGAGTTTACCTTCTGGGTCTTAAGTCATGCTTTCGCTTAAAAACGTAGAGGCGTTGCTAGAAAAGGACGCCTAGGTAGATGCAGGCAGGAGGTTATCCTCCCGATGCTACGCTGAGTAGCAGATTCGTCAACGACCTGGCCGAATATTTCAGCACATGTAGGTCTTCTCGTCGATACTTTCACGAGGACAAATCAATTTGTGCGTACTTCGTTCATATTAGCTTGAAGAAACGGTTTTGATGACGACCTCGCGCGTTTTGTTTTAGCGTGAAACCGGCTCGACACTAACTTTGTTTGTGATGGCGAAGAAACAGAGGTCGTGTAACCTTTATTTATGCCTTACAGCGTGGAAGTAGCGTGGAACTAGGTTCGCGTGTCATGAGCAGAGAGTTTTTTGTGACTTGTTTCGCGCTTACAGCTTCGAAGTATCATATTATCTAAACAATTATTTGCGTGCGTTTTTACAAAAATAGCCCGTGGCACTAAACGGCGTGAAAATATTGTTGAACGTACGCGTACGAATTTCCCGCAAGCAAGCGTGAAATCGAGCTCAATACCCGTACGTGCTACCCGCGTAAAAGCGTGACAGCAGTCTCTTTACCTGCCTTGCGCGTAGAAGCGTAAAAGCATTACTCCTTGTAGTCCTTGTGGTAAGAAAAGCGATAAAGAAAGTAGATGTCGATGCAGGCGGGTAGACGTTGATCGTCTGAGTTTTGAAGCAAAAATCTAATTCCTCCGCACTTAAAAACTCGAAATTTCTTCCAATGTAGAACGTGATGAGCTCGCCCGGAGACGTCGGTTCATGGTGCCAGTCGGTGCGTAGGCCAAAGTCGAGGCTCATAACCTAACGAATGACGCGTATGTCGAGATTCTGTCTCTGCGGAGAGAGATATCAGAGGTGGCACCGAAGTGTCTGTGAAGATCACTTGAGAAGAAGAAAAAAAGTCATGGTTTGAAAAGGGGCTGATTTGTCCATATTGGAAATAAGATTGATCTGAGAGATCAATGGAAAGGGGAGAAGAGAAGAAAAGAGGACAAGAAGGAAGAGGAGTAGAGCAGAGTCATCGAGGTGGGCGATGCCTGCCCTTGATCATCTCGGTACAATGCCCATGCTACGGACAGTTATATTCTACCGTAGTATGCATCGGTCCCTGCAATGTTCTGTACATTTTTTTTTGTAACCTTCTAGCTACGTTCTCGGCACCGTCCCTGATGAAGATGCTTTGGGCATACAACAGAACGCACTTCGAGTGAGATAAACTCGTAATCTATCCGCATATTGCAATCACCCGAATATCTAGACTAAGATACTCATATACTCGTATCAGTGCGTAGTGACTGTATATCACAAAACATATACGTTTGTATGTATCTCAACGACATATGCGAACAGTTCGGGATTCCACCGGGAGACGTTCGAAACTATAACACGAGGCAACACATCAATATTGTTGTAGTCTGATGTTTGGTTTCGATATATTTCCGACTTTTGAATCGACAGAGCTTTCTTATCTCGTATGGGCGTAGATGTGATCATTGATGTTATCTCGGCGTTTCCTACCTTCTTAGGCTGTTTCAGCTCTACTACTTACACTGAATCCATATTTGTCGTGAATTGCCGAGATTCTAATTATAACCGACGTGTGAGCAATAAATAATATCGAAGTATGCGAAGGCCGAAATGCTGCGACTGTGCAATCTCATCACAGGGTAGAGGTTCTCTAACACCGTTTCTGAGCGTCTTCCGTCAAAATCAAGGATGTCTTACCTGAAACATAGACTCGAATTTTCGCGCAACCCTACTCAGTAACTCAACGCGCTAGTCCTGATGTTTTGTTGATTTGTTTTTTGAAGTATCATACAAACCGGGTGTTTGCTCACATGAAGAGATCAACCGGTGATATGTGCCCAAACGGTTCAACCCCTATGATACCGCGGGAGTAAAAACTGCGCGTACGGACCGTATACAAAGTTATCGAACACTTATAGTGTGGGAGTACAGGTCCTCGCTACAATTGTACGGTACGTATAAACGTATATACATATTATGGCTATCGCCATCTCTTGTCCAATACAACATGAAATATATGTGCCCATTTCTCGCTCCATCCGCTTTAGGTAACCCTCGAACTCGCTTCTATTTTTTTTTATGTTTTTGTTCTCTGCTTGTCTTCCCAGTTATTATATTCGCCCTTTTCCCCCTTTATGTCCGCTAGTTGTAATCTTGATGCCGGGTCACATATCAGATTAACCTCACTCTTCGCCATTTCAAGCCGAGAGTTCATTTTGAATTGCGTGAAAATTTCAGCCCTTTCTTCCCCCGTCAATCGGGGTCGAAATACGTCGAATTGCCCCTGCCCACGTACCGCGCTCTCAAAGCCGTGGATTCCTATTAAGTTTAATTAATTTATAAATTGTCAACACGGATGTGGTATTCTCTCACATAGGTATTCAGCGCTAGCGGCAATCGGGGAAACCGCTATTACAAGAGGCCACCGGGACGTATTTTGGACGGTTGTTGTAGGCTACGTGGATTACGGCCGATCTGGCAATATAGTTCACCATAATTTGATCAGGCCGCGGGTCGGTCAAATATTTTATTCCTCCCTTACCTTTCCGGTGCTTATGTCCCATAAACCATACAAGATGAAGTACGCAATATATTAGGGGTTGTCGTCCCCACACAGTTATTTCTCAGTTTCGCCAGATTTTCAAAAACGCGTGAGTCGGGTCAGAGCCGTACCCTGGTTTAGGCTTAGGGTTGGGGGTAAGGGTAGGGTGAAGTGGGATCGGCGCCCGGGTCTCAATTGTATCAGACCCAACACCAACAAACATTAACAAACACAAATAAAAAACTTAAAAACCCCTGTAAACCGTCACGTAAGTTGTACGTTAGCTGGTATGGTGTGTGGGACAAGACCTTTCACAGCGCCGTTTGGCCTTCACACTTGTTTAGTGCGTCGTTGTTTTGGCTTGTAATTACTCGCTTACCGCTTTATTGCACCTGACGACCTAAGTTTGAGACGCGTGCTACTGATACGTCTGATGGAGGTGGCGCCCTGTTTGTCCGGGGCTCTCTTGACTTCAAGAGCTCTTCACATTACCCAGCAACAAACCTTCAAAACAACCACTCAAAACCCTGGGCTAGATAGCCACCTAACGAACCTTATTAGTTTCTGTACCACCCGACAATACGTACACAACGAGCTGAGCTTGAAATTGGTCTCTCGCAAGCACTTCAAAAGAGCGAAACCACTGATATTGTCGGCAAATGCGTATCGGCGCCACATTCTACTGTGTGCAAGATGTACGAGAGTCTTAAAATACGGAATCCAAGCCCAGGACGGAATAGATTGGACGTCAACGTCGACCCATCCCAACTTGAAACACAACCCAGCAAGCTGAACGTTTGCCAGCTTCTGCACACACTAGACCCCTAACAAATCAATTTTCAAATACAACCCGACTGGTGAACAGCTCCTGCACGTTGACATCGAACAACAACTGTCATTGGTTATGGTTCACGCTATACACGTTCAACGGACAAAGAACCGTTGGGTAATCGACAAGAACCTATAGACGTTCGTGTTCGCGAGCAAACCCCCTACATACACCTATCAGGTTCTCATAATGTCGGAATATTCTTCCGCAAACACACGCCTCCACGGAGAAACGTGCTACTACCATATAAAATCCATGGCCAAATTGTATCGTACATATGGCGGTGCACGCATATCGTGTATCGATGCGATTCCACACAATCATTTCCGGGGCCTTCGCTAATGCATCGGATCCGGACTGACACACGTTGCACTCAGGCGGAAAGTGATGTGCATTGAGGTGGGCAGCAGCTATCAGGAGCGTTTTGTGTTTCGCATGAAACCGCCTAAGCATACCAGGTACCGGTGCGGAGAGATAATCTTACATCGAAAACACAAATTCGCTTCAAAACGAAGAACGTAGTACGCCGGAGAAGACACCCTAAAGTATCATATCTGTCATGATGGATCCAAATATCGTGATCTTTCCTTTTTGATACACGAGTAGCCTATCCCTCTACACGTGCGTAATTTCGAGAGTGCTACGCATCGCTCTTGCGACGAAGCAGGTGTATATGAACTTGTTTACTTCGACAACAACCCCCCCCCCCGAACGTAAATGTTACTGTCTAGGTACGGATATGGTGGGGGTGTCTACTGCAAGCGTGCCCATACGGGAGAACGTATAGGGGCGAGCAAAGCCCATAGAGGATACCAGCATCATACCGGTCAAAATGCGCGAAAATATCATACTTCGAAGTATACACTGTTGGTCTCCAACTAGACATTTATATATATACATGAATATGTTTATCAATGCGACCATGTCAAAGTCTGACACAATGTTCTCAGAATGGAGTGCCTCCAGTGAAAACACGGCAGCCCAAACTCCTCCAATCCCGTGCACGAAAACCCGACATTCCTCGAGGAAGACTAAAACTGTGCTCTTGTTGAGTTCACACGTCGGGTTCGAGTTGGGCCTGAACGCGAAGCTCTTTTCGCGGGAGTGTATAGTTGTCCTTCTTATCGCCGTCAAAGTTGTCCACCGGTGATGTGTTTCTGGCGCAGCACGGTGGACAACGCAGGCAATTGTCAGATCGACGGTACAGCAAGGTTTTTCGGCATTGGATTGTTGAAAATCATGATCCCGTTTGGCTCCAAAACATCGAAACGTTGACAGAGACTAGTTAAACAAAAATGGCCACAGCAGGTTTCGAACGTATTAATAGTCTCAACGACGTGCTTTTCTCACGTCGAGAGTTCATCTGTGAACCGCCTCGCCGCTCAGGCAAGTGGTGGTTCGATTGACCGATGTTAAGCAATCGGACCTCAACCGACCATATAGTTCACTTTCTCCGATTTTGCCTAAATACGAACCGTCATCTGATTTGACACCTTACGGAGGCCTTTTATCCAGCCGCCCTCGACAACGCCAGCGGCATTTAACTAAAGATTGTGTCCGGCAATTCAACAACCAGGAACAATATTTTTGTATTCCTCCGGCATTCCCACTCTGTTGATAGTGATGGCGACAAAGCGACTCAGCGACTGTCCAACCGTTGTGCTGCGTCTTGAGTCTGCCAAACGCACAGGTTTGGACTTACGCGCTCAGATTCGCGAAAGTATTGATCGTCAACACTACTACTGTACATGTCCCTAGAACGTATGCATACACCGTGTATTTGTTCTTCTAGACGAGTAGGGTCCTTCGTTTGGGGGCGAACGAAAATATCTAAGTTTGATGTATATACCACCGCATCGGTTGTCGATCCTGGTATTGTCACTCAACATGATGCTGTCATGGTGTATCTCTGAGTTACATAAACCGGGCGGGCGGCTGTGTAGAGCGATAAAAACGTTTTACATCACTGTAGGCCCCCTCGCACTTTGCATTGTTAACGATGTTAAAGAAACCAAGTAAATATATTCTGCTCGCCACAGTGATATAAACAAACGAGAACCTCAAAACATTCGTCGTAAAACGGAGGTATCACCTAGGTATCACGGCAGCAGACATCGTCGGAGCAGAAGCCGACGCAGGCGGTGGTGTCAGGGTCGTCAATCGGTACTTTATTAATGTCCTGGCAGCGGTAGCCGGTGCAGCACCTCGGGCAGCACTCAGCCAGCGAGCATCTCCCGTTGTTGCATTCCGTCTCGGAGGCGTTGTCGACTGGAACGCTCCCGATGGGGCACTCGATGGAGTTGCAGAAAATTTTGGCTGAGGGTCAAACGTATGCGGGTATGTAGCACGAAAGCCGGACACGTAGTAAGCCGTGAGTGCAGGCTTGAAACACTATCACAACGACACGATTATTGCAAATAGTTTAGGCAGATACGTTTCCTGTCTGAAGGCAACGGCACCCACAAACCGACAATCACATAGTATTTGTGAATATCCACCGGTGACAAAGCTGGACGACACTGACGCGAAGAATTTAACTACGTCTAAATACTAAAGCTTCGAGCCGCACCAACTTAGATTACTAACTCGTTGGTCGTCGTGGGACAATTATTTGATTGTTTTCCGGAGGTGCCGACGTTTCGATATACTAAAGGTTGTGGGTTTCGTATATTCTGAGGATAGAGCTCGTGAAGGTGGGAGACGAGTTTTCGTGTTTAGGCGGGGGACCCTTGGCCGGGAAAGACATGTTCGGTTAGCGGATATTTTCATTGGCCAGTGTGGTCTTCAGCTGCTGAGTTTCCTAACCGACATGCCGATCAAAGCAGTTTACTTATCGGTCGTGAAGTACTGGTCGACTTACTTCAATACCCGAATGCACAGATATATGTATACAGCAGTGGTAAAAGCAGCGAAAGTTAAAATCAACTTACAGGCTTGTTGGTGAATCACCCAAGAGTCATACTACGATATAGGTAACATGTTTCTATGAGAGTTTTTCTGAGTGGCGGGGCGGCTCCCTTAACCTGAAATCGTCTAAACTTGATTCTCGTGTTGCAGTATTTTTCAGTTACTTACGACATGGGACAGTTCATCGGGTGCGTATATAGCACGTTTATTTCCCTCCAACATCAGGTTTTGGGTTGAATTATGGAGCTGCTCAAGTGACCACCCCCATCAAAAACATGGTGCACCTGAGTACACAATACCCCTTTCATCCGGCCAACAACAGGTTTGCGGTAGCTACGAGTATCAAACCGGTCACGCGTCATTATTCTGAACCCGTAGATGGGATAGGATAGGAAACGAGAAGAGTGGATAGCAGGCCTTTGTAGGTGTGTGCCTCACTTTCTTCCTGGCAGCACTGATCTTCGGTACAGCCACGGCGGTCGTCGCAGACTTTGTCTTCAGCATCGTCGACATGGAAGAGGTCGTCCGGACAATCGTAGTTTGAGCACACGTTTTCTGAGGTTCAACAAGTATGACAACCGATGCCAACGAAAACAATGTTAGTCGGGCGGGCAGTAGAAACTTTGATTTGCAATACTTTGACGGAAATATACAGAAATAGCGGGTTCAATCAGTATCATACGGATAATCGATGGGAACAAACGGTCAGTCGACCGGAGTATACATATCACCGGTTTTCAATAGTACAAAGGAAATTGACAGGTATTGTACGCGCGTTCGAAATATCGCGCACAGCTTGCAAGTATACGTTCAAACGAAACGCTCAATTTCGCAGCTATTTTACTTTTTTTACAGCTATGGAGGGTGCAGCAATAACAGAACGCGGTGGTGCGTCGAAGAATTTCATAGCGCGGCTCGAGGCCACGTTTACACCTCCAGTGCAACAATACAAACTTCAATTGCAATGACACATGTAGAACCCATGTCTCACCTTTTTCCACGCAGCAGTCCCGCTTGTTGTATCCGTTGCGGTGGCACTCTTTCCGTTATGCGTCGTCAACCACGCTGAAGTGGCGAGGGCACTTGAAGCTCGAGCACACCTTGGCTGAGATTCAATTCAGAACAGAAAACCGTGTCAGCAGCAATCTTTGTTGGTGGTGAAGCATTACACACACATATAACTGAAATCATATATTGTGGTTGGTGGTGGTGGTGGTGGTGGTAGTGGTGGCGGCCATGGGGTTCTACTATATGTCGTCGTTGTTCTTGGACGTGGTGTCGTTTTCATTTTATGTATCCAGCCTGATACCTACCAGGCATATGCTAGATTGAAACTTAGGATATTAAAAGTAAATTAGACGATTTCCGGACTCGTGGAGACAAAGAATACCGTAGTGAGGACAGGTGAAGAGAGCCTGCTATATATAAGGTTGTTTAAAATGTATTATAGTTTGCATAATGAGGTAATCTGTGGGTTATGGGGAAAGTCGGGCGTCCAGAATGTAGTGCAATGCAATTATGCTGCTAAGTGTTTGCACGGAACTTGGCGAGCACTATAAAATATACTGTAAGTACTATTCAAGCGTTCGACATGGGCGTCGACCTTGGTCATTCGAAACCGTCCCCGAAAGGCAAAATTGATATCTGTGCAGATACGGGTGGATGGAACCACTAACCATGTGTGTAATTTCTTGAGTTAAAGTGGCTTTATTGTTTGCGATAGACGAGGGACACGATGTATTAAGTTTCACCTTTCAAGGACAATGTTTAAGAATTTCGCATTATTTCGAGACATCAACTAGTTATCACCTTCGGAGGACCCGATATCCAAAACCATCGTAAAACGCATATTGAGTGAAGCCACTTGATTGGTTGACTCATGTTCACGTTATAATGGTCCGCGATATACATCGCCATGGTATTGATTGTTGTTATGCGTCAGAAAACACAAGCCACTTCACATTCTGAGGGAGGTTCGAAGCCACGGCACCAAGCGTTCTAGACGCTCCAGGATAGTTGGGGTGTTCGCCCTCTACGCTATTAACGACCGAACGCCAATCGGATTTATAGACCGCAGTTACACTAGATACTACTCGAATACGAGTAGTGGCTCGACGTGCGATTGTGCGATGAACAAACCCTATGCTATAGACACGCCACACACCAGGCGGGCCAGGGTATAACACGATCAAAATCAGTTTTCTCATCAGCCGTAAAAGCCTGAAAGGCCAGTGACGACCGCACTGGGTCCACCTACGTGATGGTGTACACTACATGCGGAAGTGCTGGATGTAGTTGTCTCGTCTTCTCTACGGAGGATGCTGGAAATACTGGTTGCCCGATAATTTTCGTTGTACATATCGCAAAAGAAGGCCCCATTCGATCTGTAGACTACTGTATGTCTATTGTAGGTAAGGTTTTGAAATGTTTGAAAACCTGTAGCGTAACGCTTGCCTACGTTAAAACGTGTAGAATAGCGTTAGGGATCCCAGATGAGGTAGAAACAAGCTGCAACGGCAACACACTACTTAACAGGCGTGTACACACAAACGAGTTCCAGGAGCAAGATAAAAACGACAGTAAAAGTCGCTGTTGTGACAAACCTCTGTATTTGGCAGTTCTCTAGGTTTTCTTGGTGGGGCTCTAGACGGAGTTTCAACGTTCGCCTCGAAACAAGTCAACGAAAACCACGCAACCGCAAGAATTGGAACCCCAGGATAGTAGATATGTGGTGTCACTAGTTAGGCGCTTATTGGGGCTATGGTATCATACGTCTCATCGTCGTTTTGACAGCACTCGCGTATGTTGCACCTTCAGTGGTGGCACACTGTGTTGTCAGCGTCTTCCACAAGGCTGAAGTGGTGGGGGCAATTACATCGAGACAAAACTTCGTCCGAGGTGTCCCATTGAGATCACAATCAGCGTCCATGGAGACCTCCGGTAAACAATAGTGTCCATCTCGTATGTTTAGAACAACATTGTCGTATAATATGGAGGAATTGTTGTTGTTTCAATGCCCGCAAAATGCTGTCCACAGAAAAAACATTGGTCGGGCTCGAGACGATGTTTACACCTGCCGTCAATCTCAACATAGACAAATCACGTCAAAAGGCAGTACGCCTACTACTTCGGCGCATGACGTATTTCTCACCAGCCTTCTGGCAGCACTGGTGATTGTTGCACCTGCCGCGGCTGCACACTGTGTTTTCAGCATCGTCAACGTGGACATGGTTGCGAGGGCAGTCGAAGCCCGAGTAGGCCTTGTCGCAGCACTGGCTCTTCTCGCAGTTGTGGTCCTGGCCCTCCTTCTCAGAAGCATCTTCGATCAAAGTGTACCCGTGCCCGCATTCGAAGGAGCTACAGTATGTCGTTTCTTCAACGTTCGTGTCGTAGTGGTCAGTCGCAGCATGAAACGACCAATCGAGAGGGAGACGGGGATGTTGTGGCGAAGGCAGATAGTACGGAAAATATCAAGCACTCTGTTTCCGAGGATTACAACCCAAGCCGGGACGTTGAACGACAGTGGACGTTTAACAGGATGAAAACGTCTACCAGGTATGGTTTACGGCATAGTACATGGAGAAATACCGTACAACGTTGACTTGTAGTCCAATCTCCACCAATATTCCCTGATTCCTCCGATGGCAAACAAACCTCGTTTCATCACTACTGTTTCGGCCGACCAACAGTGCCAGGGCGGAGCATTTCACCATTTTGATACAAACATACTTCTCAGATAGTATGGTTAACGATGTAGGGTAGCAACTATAGGCAAACCGACTTTGAGTCTCTGATAAGTAAAGCCATTCAAAGTGACGCGTCCTCCTTATTCTTCAGTCGCCGACCAGTACCGCCTGTATCGTAGCACTAATCTTATGAATATACGGTACATTCTGGGCTTTTGACGGAGATGGGTTCTATGCGCTTCGCACTTGAGCCCGAAAATGCCGCCGGGTTTCGACGTTTCTTTTATCACGACGTGCAAACGCTTGGAACGCGTATTTACAGAAAGCTCACCTTCTGTGCAGCATTTGTCGACGGTGCAATCGAAGCCGTGGCACACGATGGTTTCATGGTTGTCCACCTTGATGAGGTCAATAGGGCATACATACGTTCGGCACAGCAGATGGCAACACTGCTCCCGCGTGCAGATGTTATTATCGCGCACTTCACATCAGCGTCGGGATCTATCAATTCCGAAGGGGAGGCGCAAACCTCCGGAGCGCAGGAGAGCTCCTGCGGGGAAGGGCGAGGGCATCGAACGATCACAACGCTTTCGTTCAGGCTGCGTAAACGCTCACGAATTCATGCGGGTGCCGGGTGTATTCTTGTGGCGCGGGTGCGGTCACGCCTGTATCACGTGCAAGGAGCGCGCGACCTTTGAGCGAAGGTGTGGATATTGTATACTTTAAATGTTTGATGTGTATCCTACTATTTACCAGGTATATGGGTACCGGTGATCATGCTCCTCCAGTTCAAGCAACGGTTTTCCACTGGTACTCACCACGCCCTTGCTTAGATGCCCAGCTCATCTTTGGCGGTCGCTGCTCCGATATGGACGACGCGTGGGCTAATGAACAAAGGTGGAGAGTCGATATTTGGATACGGTTTAATTTCGTGGCTGCGGATGAAACGGAGTCACACGTGGCAGTCGTTATATCGAAGGTATGGCACGGCGTTCTCATAAGCGGATGGCCGAGCGATATATGCCATGCGCATCAAAAACAAACGAATGGCAGTGTAACTCCTTCATTTGGACACCGCAATAATCCTGATCCGCAACAATATGACTTGAACAATTACAACTATACAAAGTGTATGTTTGTGTTCAACGCAATTCCAAACGAGTTCAGGTCAATCTGCATGGATCTGAGACTTCCGACGTGTAAACGATGATTTTAGTTGATTGCTGCAGTTTTCGACATGTCAAAATCGTCTGATATAGCCCTTGGTAATTTGCGGGCCCAAGGCGGTCCGAGCTTCACGGCAACAATTGTCATTGATCTATTCACTCACCGTCGAGGGTGTGGGACGTGGGACCTCCCAAAATATTATTCACCGCATGGCACATCCTATGAGCGTCCAAGTCTCATGGGACGTCCCATGGCATGGGGTGTCACATGGGACGTCTCAGGATCTGAAACAAATATAGCACCCGTGGTATGTGTGTACAGCTGCGGGCTTTATGTCCGATGTACAATGTTCTAGAATACATAGACACAAGGACGTAGGTGCTAGATTTGTCGTCAGGGTTTCGTCTTCGCTGTTTTCAACTTTAATGTTAAGGGAATAATTTGATAAAGTATATTTCCTAAAAATACTCCTGCGCAAACACTAAATAGTATGCAGTGGAAACTACAGTGGTATATAAAAAACACCGTTATGATTACACGAACCCATGGCCGTGTTCGATGACATAGGAGATACATATGTTTGAAGTCTCCGGTGTTTGTTTAGCTGAAAGCCGATTTCGTTTTTGTTTTGCACGCACCACCCTCTATATGTGCATAAAGGGCATAAACAATTTCAGTCGTTCTAAAAAATACATTATTTTGCCTCTTTTCCAGGGGCGAAAATTTGACGAAAATACAAAAACAAAAAACCAACAACCTCGTTAATCGTCCTCGCTGTCACTGGTGGAATGGCTAACGCTATCTCCACCGCCATGACATAACGTTGGCCCGACGATAAGCCTGCTCGTTTACAAGCGCGGGGGGGTTATGCATCGTGGTTGTCGCGGGTAATGGGCGTTCAAACGTTGAAAATGACAGAAATTATCAAAACTATTCTCAAACATATTATCTACATATTCCCTAACATTAGATATAATTCACAAATTCCGACCTACTAATTCTCAATAAGTTTGACTCGGATTATATGTTTTTAATTAATTGAACACAACCATATCTGTACGAGGGTATCAACAAACCTAACTATGACATCGTGAGAATCTTCATTGTCGATACACGATCTGCCCCCTTTGTGGACTTTACTTATCGGACAGAGGAAGTGCGTTATATAAATAGATTATCGAAAGGGAAAGACACCAAGTAGTATCTGTGATGTAGATGAACCACTACTGTAGTTAAGGAAACCAGTGCATCACATCACAGCATAACTACCAACCATGATTGCTTTTGTTGTTGCTGTTATTGTTGTTGTTGTTGTTGTTGTTGTTGTTGTTGTTGTTGTTGTTGTTGTTGTTGTTGTTGTTGTTGTTGTTGTTGTTGTTGTTGTTGTTGTTGTTTTTGTTGTTGTTTTTGTTGTTGTTGTTGCTGTTATTGTTGTTGTTGTTGTTGTTGCTGTTGTTGTTGTTGTCGTCGTTGTTGTTTTGCTGTTGCTGTTGTTGTTGTTGTTGCTGTTGTTTTGTTGTTATTATTGTTGTCGTTGCAATTGTGGTTGTTGTTGTAGATGTTGTTGTTGATGATGTTGGTGGTTTGTGTTGTTGTCGTTGTTGCTTTGTTGTTTTGTTGTTTTGTTGTTTTGTCGTCGTATTGCTGTTGTTGTGGCGGACAAACTTATTGTTCCTGTATTGGCGTTTCTATGAAACTATAAACAAAACGTCAGGGTGTGAGTACTACCGGTTGAACGGTTGAAACTCAACTTCGCAATCTCTGCGAAATGTTCGACACGCTCATTGGGCGTGCTTGTTCTATGTTTCATTTGAAAATATAGTGTTCGTGTGATGAGTGAAATGAACAATGTAGTTGAAACCAGGCCATTGTTTAAGGGTTTCGCTGTTGCGCGGGCACAACATTTGGGTCAAAATAACCGTTTCGTGCAATTGTCGCTTTGAGGCTGATAGCGCGCAGCCCACTACCATTTTTTGAGCGCGCACCGGTTTTCGCCGCAGGCGTAAGTTTTGGTTGCGCGTTTGTTACTCGCCGGAGTCGAGAAACATCTTTTGGTGTTATTTTTATAAATCGCCGTAGTCGATTCGTTTTATAAATGTTTTTTTTTTAAGCATTCGCCGTAGGATTTACTTTTTAAGGCACTATTTGTCCAATTGGTCGAAATTAAACATGTTTGAAGCCCCTTGTCCTATTCACCAAGGTCGAAAAGGAAAATTAGGCACATTTCGTTATGTGCCGTAGGCAAATAAATTTGAAAACGCTTTTTACTTAGTTTTGAGGCATATATTCGCTTATAGATCGAATATTGTTAGCCTCCGGCGGCCCTCCGTGGGCCCTCCGCAGGCCGGCGCCCAACAAGCGCCGCAGGCTTGTCGCGCTGCGCGCAAGACCGCATGCAACAGCCACCGAACAACTAGTTAATGCCCTGGTTGAAACTCAGTTCTGCATTTTTATTGGTTTATCGTTCACGCGTGTTCTATATGTAATCCTGATTAAAATATACAGTAGTTCGATGACTTCCTTGGATGCTACCGGGGTCAACACGACGATTTTACAAGGACAGGTCTGACCTATACCTGTTCTGTGCATTGGTACTATATAACCCGCAGTAGCGTTTGCTGATCATATTGTTTTGCAGTTTCGTTGTCATAAGTTAGCCTGTTATCACGACGAAAACAAAATCTCAACGGAACAGCGAGCGCACAACCTCTGTTGCTAGGCAACACCCCACAACCAACATCCATTTCACACGACCGATAGTAACATATCACAAACAATATTAGTTTATCAGGGAACGCGCTGGTGCACTAACATCGTCACCGTTCTGCAACGGGTTGGCAATATTGTCCCCTACACAAAGGTAAATGATAATATTGAACACCACAGTTGGTCAGGTACGTAGGAATTAAATATTAAAGCGCGTGCCTCGTTCGTCCAAATTTCCGTATCAAAACTACTAAGGACCGTCATTATATTACTACAGTAGTAGGATAGTTTTTTGGTAACTTTGCCTTCCGGAATTTCTCAACTTTGGAATTTATTCCCTCCTGATGTTATACTTAACATATTTGGTGGATTCTTTTAAACATCATGGAATGTTTTCACACTCTTTACAACTGCAATCAACTACTACACCTAGTAGTTGTGCGCGGCCGTAGCTACTCGGCAGTTAGTTGCATATATAGGTTTTTCGACCAGTTTTTGTCTGCGGGCAACCCGTTGCACAAGTTTTCCTATCAGTAGTTGTCTACAGACACCTAGTTGCACAACTTTTTTCAGACAGTAGTCGTCGACAGACAAATCATTGCACAACTTTTTCCAACAGTAGTTGTCTGTGAAGACAACTAGTGGCACAACTTGTTCAAACACTATATTGTATTTGTTTGCAGACAGCTAGTTGCACAACCTTTTCAAACAGTATTTGTCTGCAGACAACTAGTTGCACAACTGTTTCAAAGAGTAAGTAGTTGTCTGCAGATAACTAGTTGTACAACTTTCTCAAACAGTAGTTGTCTGTCTACAGACAACTATTGTTGTAGTTGCACAACTTTTTCAAACACTAGTTGTCTGGCAGATAACTCCTAGTAGTTGTAGTTGTGCAGGGTGTGTTGTTTTTGCACGGTAACCTAGACCTCATTCCTATTAATAGGATATCCCGAAGCCGGGCCATGACGTGGTGGACACCAAGATCCCCGGGCGGTTGTAGAACCCCTTTACGAGGCTGGCACAGCTAGACGGCGTGTTTGGCCCGTTGGACCTCACTGACGAGGTGGAGCCGCAGGTTGCAACAGCAGAATAGTATAGTAATTTATGAGGAGGGGTGGCGCGTGATGGCGGCCTGGCCGAGTTGCTATAACGTCTTGCTAGCCGGGAGGCTTTTTCAAATATCACATTGTTCCTGATATAGTTCGAAACAGATTGAGCAATATCTCGTCATATGATGCGGCAAAAAGAGAATGGGGGGGGGGGGGGGGCTGCCTTCGGTGAGTATTGGGTGTTGCGTTTCGTTTTGCGGCGTTCTGGGTGGCGCATTCGCGAAAACAACATATTAGATGCAACCACGTGGACATATATGTAAACGCGAATAGCAATAGTTTTCGTTTAATGCGGCGAACGGGAGTAGCACAGATCGATCGGGAGTAACACATGTCGAAAAATGTACACGTTTAGGTTGTCCGTAGACAACAAATGAGACAACTAATAGTTGTGTGCGGCCGCGACTACTCAGCAATTGTCCATAAACAACGAGTTGCATAAATTTTCACCCCATAGAGGTCTACAGACAACAAGTTACACAAGTTAGCCAAACAGTAGTTGTCTGTAGACAACTAGCTGCACAAATTTTCCAAACCGTGGCTGTCTACAGACAACTAGTTGCACGTCTTTTCCAAACCGTAGCTGTCTACAGACAACTAGTTGCACAACTTTCACGAACAGTAATTGTTTTCAGACAACTAGTTGAACAATTTGTTCTAACCGCAGTAGTTGCCTACAGACAAAATGTTGCATAGCTGTTTCAAACAGTAGTTGTCTACAGACAACTACAGTAGTTGCACAACGTGTTCAAGCCGTAGTTGTTTATAGATAACTAGTTGCACAACGTTTTCAAACAGTAGTTGTCTACAGACAACTAGTTGAACAACGTTTTCAAACAGTAGTTGTCTACACACAACTAGTTGCACATTTTTTTCAAACAGCTGTTGTCTGGCAGACAACTACGAGTAGTTGTGTGCTGTGAAGGGTGCGAGGTTGTTCCACAAAGCAAACATGGAAAACCTTGAACAATGAGCTTTCCGACAAACCGACCTTAATGTACGTCAAAGCTGTAGTAGTCTCTTCTTGCAACACGCAGGTCCACTTAATGTATTCAAAATTTACGAGCTCGATGTGGTTTTACACGCACTATTACCCCTTTCCGCCGTATTTTGCCGTTTCTATCTTTTGGCAACCATATCTACTGTAGTCAGCACTATCTACGCACTAGTAATAGCTGAACTCATTAACTACAATACTTTATCAACCCCTATCCCTATAGTCAGTTCGCGTTCGGAGGGGACACTTTTAACTCTTGTCCAATACCAGGTAATTTTCACTAGTAGACGGTCGATGTTGAACGTCTACGCCGCCACGAACAGCTAGCCTTGCCTAACGTAGGGGATGTTCTGAACCGCTATCTCGCACGGTACACAGATATAAACACAACGAAATCGCACCGGTGTTCATTCCCAACAGAAATACCCAGGCTCGGACAAACATCTCTACAAAGTACGCGACATAGTCGAGCACGGTATAGCACGTACGTACGTATATATATGCGCACACCTACTTCCAGGCAGTGACCGTAGTAAGCCTCAGACTTGAACCGGCTGAACGTGCGGTCACGCCATTCTCCACGCCGGTCGTTAAAACGCAAATATACCTCGTTTTTGTCCTCGACGTTTTCCATACTATCTGACGGTTTTTCCATGCTGGCCTCGGTTTTCATCTCTATTTTGTTTTACCTCTCCCTGCATCTGACCTATGAAACATATGTAGTAGTTAATGATGATAGATAAATGCTCCTTTTCTAGCCTAGGAGTGCACCAGAGACACCTTCTTCTGCAGTTCATTGCCTAAGGAGATGTATTGTTTTGCTAAGTAGCTTGTTTGTAAAACAAGATCTATGTTTGGACACGGTGAGCGATGCTATGTACGGCGGCCCGACTACATTTAATATTTCAGTAGCATTATTTGGATAAAGTAAAGCACGCGATAAACGTCTTTACAAATGTTTTTTGGCAGGTACTTCGCTTGACGGCCACGACAGTTACACATTTGATATGGTCTTCGCAACAGGTAGTGCCGCCGCCTACCGTAGCATGGTTTTGATCAATTACTTCGTCCGATAAAGTTGCAGAAAACTACTGGCAATTTCGGAGATCGAGTTGTTCCGGATGCCTGTTGAGTACACCAATCATACTTCGCAAAGTACACATTGAAAATCCCTTGAGTCGGCCGGATAGGTGCGAGACAGCTCATTCGTTGTTTATGAGGCTGATGAAAATCGTGTATTTCTCCATCAGGCGTTATGTGTTGCTTTAAATAGGTAGAAAGAGTAATTTCCATTTATTTCATTAATACTTTGGAAACAAACTACATCTCGCCCATCTCCATATGATATGTAGACTCAATTAATATATTGTTTCGACTAGTTGTAGCGAAACGGAAAAATCAGAAAGTAGTCACGTTTGTATACAGATATTGACATGTCAAAATCATATACGCCTGCCAGATTCGATGAAAACTGTACAATATATACCGATGTGAATTTTGTCAATTTTGTAAAAAATATATGGCGCAAAAAATCTACTTTAGTGTCATTTTATAAAAAAGGAATTGTGATTACCTATCTAGTCTGCTTCGTCTTACTGCCTGATTATTTTCCTGTTGCCTTGTTCGTCTCGTCACACAGAACTCGGTTAACGTTTTTTATTTTAGCTCGACTAACGATACATTACAATAACGGGGAAATTAGTGAAATGAACTGTTTCAAACTTCGTCGGATGGACCATAGGCGATTAAACACAACAGACAAGCTGGCTTCACACCTATGAGCCCTCGCGAGGACTAACGGTGCGGTAGTGAAATGCGCTGCAAACCGGGTAATGAAGTATGCATCTAATAGCAGCCGCGAATGCCATTCAACAGGGAAATCCGCTTTTCTTCACCATAGTGTAGTGTAGTGTAGTGTAGTGCAAGGCACAGTGTATATCTGCTGTTTGCTGAGGCGTAGAAACCATTGCAGCGCGCGCCCTCTCCTACGAGATGCTGTCGCACGAAGTTGCCGCCCGCTCTCTCGCGATATAGAACTAACCACAATTTGACTCTAACATCAGTGCTCAGGTTCGGGTACCAAACATCGCAAACGTTTATTCGATATATACATTCGCTAACAATATTCTGTGTTTCCCGAACCAACAAACGTAGCCTCGATGAGTAGTCAACCATTCTTGCTTTAGTAGCCGGCTCTATTGCTACTCGGATGACCTCTGGCACCAGAGAGGCAGACGAGCTCGAGCTCACCTTCGCCAGTAAGTAGCCCCCTGTCTTGTTTGGAGGACAGGTTGCTCGAGCTAACTGCTGTGGTGCCGAAACCCACCAATGCTGCGCCGATGACGAAATAACGCGGAAACATCTTGGAGCAGGGGTTCGCCTGGTTTGCCGGTCATATAATCCGCAACACGGTTCGGTTAAAGTGCCCAGAAAGGGGAGGGAAAACGGCGGAAATAATAAACAGACTAACATGCCACACGAAATTATATGCAATATATACAACGGTTATATTCCCCTTTCGAATCTTGTATGCACGTGGTTACACATTAACGTACCATTGGCCCGGCGGGCCCGAAATACGATCTATACGTGGTGCAGTCATGACGTATTTTTGCTTCGTTTTCTCCACGACCGAACATATATATGGTTATACTTGTAGCCATTTTAATATATACTATAGGTATATTACTGTACTTTATATTATACCAGGTACAGTGCACAACCGTATCACACAGATGTGCATGCTGCTGTCAACCAACATAAAAAATAGCACACCACATCCGGCTGTGCGCGTATGTGACTTGACTATTGTATAACACTACGTGCCGTCTGGAAAAACACAGAGTTGAAAACAAACAAAACAACTGCACCATCTCTTAGTCTAGGTCGCATGCAGACCCACAAGTGAGCCATTCTATTAGTACACCTAGCATACTTACGTGTGCAGCCAGGAGCTTCGAGGGCAGTGCGAACGTAGTGGGGGCGTCAGACAACATATTATACAGCTGAGCGGTCAATCACGTAGGTGGACTACCGTACGCGTGCGTGGGACGTGTTATGCAGATCATGGCACCCACACATTCAGCGATGTACGAGTGCAAACTATTGAGTGCGTCCCTGACACACCATAATATATCACCAATGTGGATGGGCGGGGGAGGAGGAGGTAGGTAGTCAGGAGTGAGTGGGTGTGGTAGCTTCGGCGTGACGTTCGACTAAGACTACATGCTGTCAGCAGGCTTTACGCGCTCACGGGAAACAGGGGGTAACGGCGCGCGCACTAACTATCGGGAGGCCGAGGTTCAGTTGAAGCGCCTCAACACTGGGAGGTTCATGGACACATCCCACTCCAGACGAATGCCGTGCTATTACGGAAGGCTCCCACCCAAAGGGATGAGGTCGGCGAGTTTAGTCCGCAGACCTTTAAAAGCAATGCTTTAATTCGTCCGATATTCTCATTTTCTGATGCCCCGCCGCCTACTGATTGGCCGCACGTCTATGCGGTACGAAGTCTAGCGAGAGCTTGTTGCGTATCTGGCTTTGTTTACGACATAGCCGGAGAGAGACCTGTTGGCAAATAGCACCGCAAATGATGAGGGGGGGGGCACTTGCAAATCACGTTTTGTGAGTCAATGGACGCAGTTTCAAAGTACGAACTAACCTGTCGAGGGTCGCTGGAAACAAGCCTCCACGTGTATATGTAGAAACCCTTTCAACGGCACTGCTTGCTACTGTTCATCGGTCGACAACCTAGGCGTTCGTCTTCCTGGACAGTTTACTAATAATAATGTGCTCCTTGGCGCTACCTCGATTACGCGCACATAATGCCCGCACTCCTGACGCGTGCTACGGTAGAGGTCCCAGTGACACTTTTCGACTGAAACGTCTTCTGAATGATAATGGCTCCTTAATCCAAATTTGTCGGGCTTTCATTTTCGTGTTGCATTCTGTTTTGTTGTGTACTTGGGCCATGGGAGCGTTCACCGGGTGGCACTTGCATTTCCATCTACATCAGCTTTTGGGTGGGGTGAAGAGCGCCTCAAGTATAACCACCCTAAACAAAAAAACATGTGGTGGCGCGTGTTACGGCAGAGGTAGCAGGTTTTGGCTGAATCGTTTTCTGAACGATCGGGCTCCTTGACTCAAATTCGTCGGACTTTCATTTTTGTTTTACGAATATTGGTTCAGAGTATACTTCGGTCATGAGATGTCTCATCCGGCAGCACATTATTTCTCCTCCAAAATCCTTTTTTCGGTGAGGTATGACGCTTCTTAAGTGAGAAGTTGAGAAAAAACACATGGTGCACCTCTATCGTAGCATGTGTCTGGTGCACCTATACCGTAGCATGCGTCTCCTGTGAGTCGCACGCTAGGCAAAAAAGATGGCTGTCGGGAAAAGACGATTTGAGGGGTAACACGGTCTACGGTATTTTTCACTTGGAACGATGTCGGTAAGTAAACTGGAAACAATCTCAGATGCCACGAAACTGATCCAACGTCAATACCGGTTTGGCCTTGTATGATCTGTATTATTTCTCCTTTGTCGGGAGTATCTAAGGGGTATAGGTACGCCTACAGAAGGGTAACCACTTTATGCCCATCGGGTAATGAGGTGTGTGTGTGTTCTTCACACTAAACGTTCCTTTCTACCCGTCGACATCCAGTAAGGCGAGGGTAACCGTCTTGAAACGTAATACGCTCGGCACTATGTACGTTCGTTTGCTTCTTGTCCGTAAAACCCTGTCTTTTCTCGGAACAAGAAATATCATACACATTCAGTTGTACAGCAACGTCCGCAACTGATTTACTCGTAAAACGCAGTTTCGAACACGTGTGGACCGATCTCAGCCCTCTCGAACACGTGTGGACCGACCTCAGCTGTTGTACACGTTCATGTATAACAATCGAAGTAAGTCGTAAACAGTCCTATCATAGTTCCGTCCAATCGTGTGCACTACTTTTCAAGTCGAATTTGGATCGTTCTTTTTTGCTATCTCAGATCGAGACTGACGTGTCCCTAACGGGAGATAAGGGACAAGACAGAGACACTGCCATTTCGACGGGCGTGTCACGGGTAGTTCTTCCAACAAGTGTGTCCGCCAATATTTTTGCATGCATCTGTACACATGTACATACGCACTCCTTATGGTGCATTTTCGTATTTTCTCTACACAATATTTGATTTAGTGTACATTGTGCTATGGGCAGCGGCCAAAAGCAGGTATAACTGGTCCGTTTGTGGCCAAAATCAGGTACATACTCAAAATCAAGTCAAAAACGCCCTCCACGTGCCCTGCCATTGGTCCAAAACTCGTTGTACCTGTTTTTGCCTCTTTAAAACCCAGGTATACCTGATTTTGTCTACTCTGCTTGACTTTCACCTTTTGTTTTGTCTTTTTTAAGCCAATAAGACACCCTTCATAGTTCCGCCCTATGCCCCCTATACAAATGCCGACGTACGCGGAGACCCCCTCCTCCCTTCGCACCTCGCACCACTAGAGCGGCACACATATTATCTGCCTGCACACCTCCACCGAAATAATACCAGATAGAAGGCTCCCCTTCGGGATAGTGGTTGACTTGGAATACCAGGGGTGTCGCAAGCTGAGAAGGGAGAATACAGCAGCAGGTGTTCGTTCCTCGTACTATTAATAGCAGCTATTCGTATACGTAGCCACGGGGCGAGCACGAAGAACATGAAAAAAACCTGCTTTACGTTGCAAGGAACGGCAGGTTTGTGGGGTGCGTTTTAAACTTGATTTTAGTATGTACCTGTTTTTGGCTACGAACGGACCAGGTGTACCTGTTTTTGGCCGCTGCCCTTGTAATATCGTTTAATCAACTCATGATGTATGTATAGGTCGTTGGTACAAAATGTATTGTTTTGTTGTTCCGACACTCTGTATTGTCGTACACATTTTCATTAAACAGCATGCCGCTGTTATTTAAAGACGCACACAGATTCTAGCTATGTATACAGTGCAAGAAATAGGACGGCCTCCGGACGGGCTACATGTCGATGCTGTGCTGCTGTTTTCGATAGAGGAACACACGGTTTTATGCGGAAAACCACCCCACACAAACGTACCTGCACATCGATCTCGAGAGCGCAGGTTTTCACCGACAAATTGCCTGCCGTTGGGATGCACGATTGCTGCTTTGTGAGGGCACCAGTCTTGCCATTCCACAACGCATTGCCATGACCTTTGTATCGAACGAACGGTATCACAACGCGAGCATTCAGGCTGGGTCAACATAGAGTATGCCGTATGTACGAGCTCCCCTGTTGAAATAACAGCCGGTTTTCCTAATTGAGAATTGTCTTTCCTATGAGAATGAAAGTCGAAAATATTTTTTTATACTTGTAATATTCATAGATGTACTTCCCTCAGAGTGTTTGTTTCCACTGTAAATTATTGTCAGGTGTGACACCCGTCGATGACGAAAACAAAAACGAAAACGGCATCGGCAGTCTCAAGATATCGAAGATCCCGGGAAAATCTGGATTTATGGGCGAGGTACCTCGCTCATTCATGCAAGTTCCCTTAAATCCTTGATTTTTCGAGCCTGTCAAGCAAGGTTGATTTCAATTGTTTTTTCGTGGATCTATACCTACCATCGAGAAACATTTTTTCTAGGTCTAATTTTGATCGTGAGCGAAATACAACTCTTAAACAACAATAAAGTACTAAAATCGATTTTCAGTCTCATCGGAAAGGCAATTCTCAATATAGAAAATCGGCTGTTCAATGGTTGACAAGTCGCCGTTATGGTTGATTATTCTCGCTCTTTTTGCTCGAACTTACAACGCTTACGCATCGTAGAACGGCTCTGTCGTCAACTTCGCCGACGGCCTTTTCAGTAGCATAGGCTAAACACCGGAAACCAAAGGGAGCGTGTAGAGGATAAAGGATACATCAGCAGCAGTGTAGAACAACACTAACAATATATCGTGTGCTTGGCGGGCCAAGGTTTGTCAGGGTCGCACGTCATGCCCCATATGATAGGGCGATCAATTTCATGTACCGGCCCTCATTCTTACGATTTGGAATGGCTCACACATGCTTTTCTTCTCCACGCACAACGTTGATCGGTAAAGTATCTTCTCTGGGTAGAGCGCTGGGTGTGGAGGCCTCATACAGGTGCAACCTCTACTCTTCGAAGAAGATCTTAACGTGTACGTACTGTATGTGCGAGGTGCTGCAATAGGCCCGCTGTGCCGAACTATGCCGACGTACCAACAGCGTACACTCTACTGTGTGGTGGGTCAGATATGTCTGGCCATCATACATTGGCATTCATTGCCGAACGCGTAAGCACAACCGTTATTCTGCGACAACCCACGCTTGCAGCCGTGGTTCTTCATAGGTTCAGAACGTCAGAATTTATTGTTTTTACGCTGTGAAATACGTCCTCAATGAAGTCATGCACCGTAGTGGGGAGGGTGAGGGGTCAGCTTACTTGAGCCCGCTTTTTAAATTAGGAAAGGGCGGGAGACAGTTGTAGAAGCAGGGGCGAACGAAAAGCATTACCAGGTAAATGAGACGAACACACGTATATACAGCAGTATTTGACGACGGAACGTAAATTATTGATTGTCCTCAGAAACACTTTCGTGGCGGGACCAGGGTGCTCTGGATGTCCTGGGTAAGTATGAGTATCATCATGGTTTTAACAACAGCATCTTGATAGATGTTTGCGTTCGAGGCAACCAGCGACCCTTCAGTGGAAGTTCATTACTCAGTACTGAACACTTTTCTCGAAGCAATGATGGTTGAGCACACTGTACGGGTGCGTATAGGTCCAGCCATAACTGGTAGATGATTCGAGGCAGTGGAGGTCACCATTCAATTCACCCTTCGCGCAGAAATTGGGCACACTATGCACACGAGAAGAAGTACCAAGCTTGAAAGCTGACGTGTTTTTCAGGTCAATTTCAAAGTAAAGGTGGCGGCGTATTTGTCTAGCTCCTTACACGACAAGTTCAATATATGCTTCGAAGTATATACATATACGAGTATATATATATATCTCACCCGAAACATGACCTCCACGATGGTTATTCGTGGAACACGGACAACCATTTGTCAGAGGTAGCCCTAGAACAGTTAGTTGTATATGAGCGGAAGCGTTACCTTAACCGGTAGTTACTCAATTGTGAAACTCCGCCGGTACAACAAAATAGAAGCCTATACTGTAATCAAGTGAAAGCTCTATCACCTTGAAACAAACCCCAATTCGGGTGGGATTGGCTTAAATTCCGGTCAGAATGTCACACAACGCCTAATGGGCAGCGGCGAAACATTATACGAATAGGGAGTACAGATAATTCGAAAGGTATGGAGGGAATATTGGACATGAGTGAACACGCCAACGATTGTTGTCAGCGACCATGGTGCCGATAAAGGGGAAGAATTATATACCGGCGCTCAAACTGGCCCTTTGTAGTGCCTGCATGGTTACATGATGGTGCATTTAGGTAAGCTTCAAAAATACATACGCGTACTTGACGTCCGCCAAACCTCGCAAGCACCGACAAGACTTGTATTTTGCCCGCATACCTGGTATATTATGTTGGTAGGACAGTTTATCGCGTAAAGTTCGCATGTTAGGAAACCAGGTGTGATGTAACGGTGGTCGTGTAGTATTGCACATCAACAACGAAGCAAAGCGCTTGAAGTGGCGAGACGGGCCCCACTTTGTTGAGGCCGTCAAAAGAAAAATGTGTGGAACAATGTACACAACGATAAGCGTTGTTCGATTAATAAAAAAAATACACAGCAACAGCAAGAAATACACACGGATACATACACAAGAGGGATACCCACCGTAACCACCACCCACCCGGTGACAAATTTGTTAAAATAGTAGTCATATTTATGTTTTTCTACTTATTTAGCTCGAAGATCACGTCGGTCTTACAATCTTGAGATATCCGCCAAACCTCGCAGCACTGACAAAACTTGTATTTTGCCCACATACCATGTATATTATGCTGGTAGGATAGTATTTCGCGTAACATTCGCATGTTATGAAACCAGGTGTGATGCTACGGTGGTCGTGTAGTATTACACATCAACAACGAATCAAAGCGCTTGAAGTGGCGAGACGGGCCCCGCTTTGTTGAGGCTGTCAAACTAAAATGTGTGGAACAATGTTCACAACGATAAGCGTTGTTAGAGGATTAAAACAAAATACACAACAACAGCAAGAAATACACACGTATACATACACAAGAGGGATACCCACCGTAACCACCACCCACCCGGTGACAAATCCGTTAAACTAGTAGTTCATATTTATGTTTTTCTACTTATTTCGCTCGAAGATCACGTCAGTCTTACAATCTTGAGATATAAGAAGATACACGGTTTGAGAATTCGGGTGCAACGTCGTGCAGACGACTGATAGCAACGGATTATCATACACGACTTTCTACCGGTTTTGACGGCAACGCCCCCTGACATCGATCTCCACGCTCCCGAGCGCCGCTCAGTGTTACCGCATCTGTAGGAAAACAAATTGGAACGTACCTGGTAGACAACAAGCGTACATGCGTCACGTTTCCGAGGCAAGACGGGGGTGTCAGGGGCAAGAGGCAATCTGGTCTGGTCCGCCACATTTCGTGGCTAGACGACTTACTTGGTGACGTACTCCCCGAGCTGTCTTCGGACCGGGTAGTCAATAGGTGGATACACCACTGCATGCGTATGCATGTACGTCGACGTCGTCTCGATGCATGTACCTTGTAATGTATACTCGGATGCGATTACGAGATGATTCCCGTATTTTGGCTTTTCTCATTACCTGAATAAACAATTCGTGTAATCTGGGTTTTGTTTCCTGTTGACAAAATGCAAAGTTTCGAAACGGGGAACAAAAGTCAAGTCGGAACTATGTTTACAACGGAATATATTGTTTGCACAGAGCTCGTTTGGTTCATGTATGTGATATTCTTATTTCGGCGTGCTTTTGAGTCCTTAATGTTGAAGCGTATCCTACACATTGTCGGATGGCAAGCATACCTCAAATAATGGACTCATTTTTTCCAACAGCCTTGAATGTTTTATCAGTGACTTGCAGGTGTCGGCCGGATTGTTGAAAGTGCCAGTCTGCCGACAAGCAGGGCACCGGCAGCAGGTCCAAGAAAACAAAGCACTTGATCGTGGTTGGTCCGGTGACTCTTAGCATTACTAGTCATAGTATATGTAGTTTAGGGCGTCTTCTTCAAAACAATTGTTTGTTGCCAGATAGCGACTCTCGACATATGAGCGCACTAGCTGCATCTGCGGTCCTTGATTGACAAAAGGTGACCTTGAGGTGGCATCCCACTCCATCCCTGCACTATCTATCACGTGCGCCAGCTGAAATTAACACGGTACACTCAATTTATCCCTGGAGTTTATGCCTATTAATGTCAAACTAAATCCGTCGTTCTATGGTGTGCAACCTCAACAACATATCCGATACATTCGAATCTATATATTATTCTGTCAAATATTCGCATAATTTAGTAAGAAACCTCGCTCTTATGCCCGACCGACCTTCAACGCTTTTTCGGAACTTGGGCCGCCGAACTATACCACGTCACGTCACGTACGCCGTCTTGGTGCACGTCCGGCCAGAGTTGATCCGCCTCAACCATACACCGGCATCCCCAACGTGCGCGAGGTGCTTCCCCCTTTTCCCATGAATACGTAGCGCCTGCTGCCACGATAGCCTCAGTCGACCCCATGCCACCCCTGCCCCCCCTCACTATCTCACTCATTCATCACCACCTCCTTCTTCCCCGCCATTTTGCGTTGGTGAGAGACTCTAATATATCAGAGAACAATGTCGAAATGAGTGTACGCCCTATTGTTGATTGTTTCGGTGCCAGAAGACGGAGCGCGTGTTCGATATCCATTTATTACATGCTTCGGGTGTGTACCGGCCAAAATATCTCAGATGCATTGCCTTCGCACGGTTTGATGCCGCAAGTTAGAAATTATTGTCCCATAGAAAGTGAGTCCTCGATGCGGTTGCACTTATGCCACACCTAGCCCCCGGAAACGTTTACGAGACACAGGGCTCTGCGATACGCTATTTCGGTGAGTTAGCGCCCTTGTTGTTGTTGTTGTTATCTTCACATTAAACTCGTTTCAGTTGCTAATCCCTATATTCTGATCTAGCAAGATCACGGCCCGTGGTCACAAAAGTGATAGAGCCATCAGAGAATCCTAAAGAACACGTACACTTACACAGTTTTGAGTTTTGGGAATTGTTCGTCCACCATGATCATCAACTGCACAAGCCTAAACCTCCTGCACCCCATCGCGCCTTAACCCTTCTAGGACTGGAGTCCCGTTTTGGGGACAAATTGCTTAGAATTAGAGTGGTTTGTCCCTAAAACGGGACTGCAGTTCTAAAACCGGTACAAATATTGCAACCACGAGAACAAACTGTTGTCAACAGACCCCTAAGCATGTTGCTACGGAACGAGGTGAGGGGCTCACGGCTTTAGTACCATGTACAGCGTGCACGACACGACCCGCAGTGGACAGGAAAACATATGTCATTGTCTACGCGCCAAATAAACATAAACAAAAGGTCTACCGTGTCGTGACTGATGCTCGTTTGTCCCAACATTTGGGTGGACCGACCACTTCGGCGACCTGCCACTGTCACTACTCGTAGGTGCTTTGACGATCAATTGTGTCACCATATGTTTGTACTGTCCCGCAATCATAAAGTTTGCCGTGGATGGCCAAACCACAATCGCAGGAGCGTCCCATTCAGTGTAGGCCGTGCGCTCGGACCCCCTTTATTTCTCTATATATGTACTGCGATGTAGTGTCGCATTCGTATGTACTACTTATTACGACATGATTACGTCATGCCGGTAACGTCGACATATTATGTTATCACTACTCTGTGTTTTACAAGACCGCAAATACATTTTTTTTGCAGTAGCATGGACAACGTTCTCATTTTCGTCTGGTAAACAAACCCGGACAAGCGGTAGGTACTGATCGGTAGCCAACGTTTATTCCACGAGCCGACGTCAAGGCGTGCCGGCCCCAAACTCCCACGCCTAACTAGACGCATGCAAGTAGAAAACAGTCGGAAAGTATTCTCAACCATGGTATAGCATACGAATTCAACCAGTTGACGTGTTAACCTGTTGTTTTTTCGCTTTTTTCTTACTGCCTGTTCAAGCGATCTTAAACAGAAACGTACTGCCGTTTTTTCCTGCTGCTACAAGAATTTAGAGCGTACCGCGCACAAGATGTTCCAGCGGCTTCTCTTCGTCTTCGCGGCTTTGGCTGTTATCGGCGTCACAGCCGGTTCGATTCTCTCGTTCGCTGAAGCTGACAGCCGGTCCCTGATTGGTGAAGGTGAGTCGTTGCTCCTTCGTTTCTGCCGTGCATGCCGCTCTTCGGGGAACGGACGCGCCTTCTAGAATAAAGCGCCAAGTTGAAGTTGGGGCTCAACGTTGTTGTTTTGTTATCCATCTACTCATTGTCGGAACTGTAGGGTCTGGTTGCAGGTAGTATTACACGACACCCTGAGCACCGTTTATTCATACGTATCACGCATTGTATTGTATGACTGCAGTGCACGTTATTAATGGTGGGATAATGGGGGACTAGATGTTGTACGACCGATTACTTACGATTGCTAGCCTCCTCCATCGAAGCAAGAATCTACTGAACACCAGATACAGGCTACACTATTGCAACACGAAATATCCCGTGGACCCTCCTGGTCGTATTTGGATGCTAGTGTATTGGATGGTTCACGAGATAATCCCTGCGCGGGCGCATGTTTACGATGTCGGTGGTTTGCTTGTGTTTCGTGGCAATCCATAGGACGCCATGAACTGCGTTCAAACGGTGGAGCTTGCCGATCGCGACGAAACTTGAACACGGCCATAGCATGTATGGTTATAATTCGGTGGTCTTTAGCGCGCAGAGTAGCGAGGCCTACCTCGAAGGATTTTGACACATTGATGGAAATACCAATAATGCTATGTATTCGCACATCAGTCGAGGGCAGGTCGTTGGATTTCGATCCGAATGCATTGAATGAATGATTACACTTGGATTTCTGCTTTCATAAGGCGCCCGAACTATGATCACGCGTTGTCGTATGTTGGTTACAATGAATGTCATGCCGGGCTTGGTTTCAGACGCAGGTCTGCGAAGGCAGGACATATGAACCCGCATCCAATGATGAACCTGTTTTGCGCAATCGCTCTCCCCATCGTCCAACTCGACGCAGCGACCGCCAGCAAAAGTTCGGGCATCCGTGGGAGGCGAACCATGGGCTTTGGTGAAACGAGCGTGAGAACGAGTTTAAATAGCGTTGAGTGTATCGGAGGTGCACGATGTTTTTGTTTCACATCTCATTTATTATCCCCGCACTTCTGTCTCTCTCCCTCCTTCTTAGTCGTGACTCAGATCCGGGGTCATAAAGTAGTCTCTTCTCCCTCCTCTCTACTACGGTTAGCGGAACTCAACAACAGCGGTATTCATCTACACATTTAGGGACGTAAACTAATCATGTGCTTAGGCGGCGCACGTTTCGTTTTGACTGGTGGTAAATATATTGTAAAGTGTTCCATTGTTTTGTTTTTTCAGAGACAATGTACATACATAGTAGAAGACCGCACATTTGGTATTTGAAATATTTGAGGCACGACCACCGACTGCATAGGGTCGATGCACTGCGAAAATCCTGTACCAAATACACCAAGCCTTTTGTCGAGCGCTTATTCAGAGAGCTCTGTGTGATATTTCGAATCCAGGTGTAAGCTCTGCGGTGCACCCTAAAATTGTGGTTGGTGTGATCGAATGCATCGCGGAGGACAGGCCGACGTGATTTGTCGTCGTGAAGAACATCGGTAAATTACCCGTTACAACTTGGATGCCGTACGGTATCATGGGAACGTATAAACGAACGGATTATTTTCCCTGTTTGAAGATTCGCAAACAGTTTCGTCAATGATTATGTGTGTTTGTTTACACCACGGCCATAGTACTAGCCACACCAGGAAGAAGGCATTGTGAGCGACAACGCAGCCAAAACATGTTGACATTGATTGTTTTACGACCCCACCCCGCGTGCGCCCACATGACAGGTCTACTGCAACACCCAGGCGTGCACGCCACCTTCTGTTCCGTTTGAACCCGCGTCCGGGATACAATGTGACAACGATATCTGCACGCCGCAGCAGTGCTGTGATGGATTGTGCTTCGGCCACACGTGCCCTCTTGGCTTCAGCGACGTGGTTGACTCTGCCACCGTGTGCGCAGAGTCCGGGTGTACGGATGACCTCTGCTGCACGCAAGGTAAAGCCCAACTATGAACCATGGTCGAGAGCGCCCCTTGTGGTCTGTCGCTTTCGTAAACTCCGATACGATGCGTGTAAGTTGGTATTATATCCAAAACGTACCACGTCGACGTTGTTTTTCTTCTCCAACGTTTTTTTGGCCTTGGTTTTCCAGCCGATTAGAGCCGTGTCGGTAGTTTGTTTTCGCATTTGTAGTGATATATGTCGTTATATGTACCACCCTGAGAACTGTCGAATAGGCTGTCGGCGGAGCTACTCCACATATGTCGGCATGTGCAAATGGGTGTTTTTTCGTAGTACATTGTAGCATTGCATGATGCGTCCCTTCTTTGTATATCAAAACTATAGTTTGTTCATCTGGTCCAACGTTTCCCTGCTGTTCAAAATATATTTCTGTTTATAGGGCTCAACAGAGATCCTCGAAGTATTTTGACTCGAAAACGACATGTTACATCCCCGCCGCAGTAACTGTATTTACCGAAGTAATTCCACATCCTCCTCTTGATTTGCCGCGCCATGCTGCGATTGACCACTAAGACGCCCAGAGTAAAGACAAGAAAAAAGCAGCGAACGACTGCAGCTCCTTCGAATGCGGGCACGGGTTCACGTCAATCGAAGACGCTTCCGAGGAGGATTGCGATGACAACGTTTGCTCAGAGAGCCAGTGTTGCGACAAGGTCTGCTCGGGATTCGACTGTCCTCCCAGCCACATCCACGTTGATGACGCTGAAAACACAGTGTGCGACGGCGGCGAGTGCAAAAACCGCCAGTGCTGCCAGAAGCCGGGTGAGACATACCTGGTGTATCTTGTATGGGTAAATGGCACTGTATTTCGGCCTTTTTATCTTTTATGTTGAACAGCAGACGTATAGGTTTTCTCGAACCCCGCCAAGATGTATCTGTGGACGGCCTGTAACAGAGATAGCACCCAGCACTATCATTGTCTCTTGCACCGTTGTCATGCTACTATACACATACCTAATGGGCACTGACTCTAACTGGAGGTCCCCGTCGGTGCCGATTGTTATCTGAATTGAAACCCGGAGGACGTCTGCTCCGGATTTAAGTACCCTCACTACGTCAGCCTTGTTGAGGATGCCGACAGCACAGTGTACCACCACCGTGGTTGTTGCATACGCGAATGCTGCTAGAAGGACAGTGACACGTACCATAGCCCTTTGAAGCGTCTCTATGTTGGGATACGTTTTTCGTTGACTTGCTTCGAGGGAAGGGTTTTAACTCTGCCTCTCGAACCCCGCCAATATTTCCTCGTGGACAGCCGAATACGGTGGTTGCTACTAGGCTAACCCTCGCCATTTATCTTAGCTTGGTGCTAAATATCGTAGTCCATTAATGTTCCGATAAGTAACGTGCTACCAGGACTGCACGACTTTTACACCCTAACGATTACCTGTTTAGATTCAACGAATTATTTTGGCTTTGCGTTATGAAGCGGTGAAAACCTTTTCGTGCAACATCCGTGCAAAAACGCTAAGAACAATATATTATCTACAGAGCCCCGATCTGAAAACCAGACAATGTACATGCAGCAGCTAGGCAGAAACCTGCACCATCATGTTTTTGTGCCCCGTGATATTGTCGCTGACGGTTTCCTGTCTCCCTCGCTTGCGGTGTATATTTTATATTGCGCGTGCTTAATGACACGATCTGTGTTGGGCTTGTTGAGAGCCTAGGGTTTATGTTGTTGACGTTCCATCCACCCGTCACAGTTGACGACGTGTTCTCGTAGCGTTGCTGTTCATATCATATTTCAATCTCGACTCTGGCTAGCGTAGATGGGCTAACTGGTTTTCCCTCTTATCGTTTATGTCTAGAGGACTGGAGGGCGTAAATATCTCCATCGCTAGAAATCTGGACGTGTCATTTATTGTTGCTGACGGAGAATATCAATTCATTCCATGGCGCTGAGTATTGACAACCTGTAGTTTAGTTTTAACGTGTGCCTGCCATGCAATAGGGTAGTCGTTCAGCCCCGTGGCTTCGGACTTGACGCAAAGGCCGAGTGACCACGACATTTAAACTTACTGTATTGCGCGTGTTCTCTCCCGTCAACTGGCATCGCTCCTCGCTGTAATTGTTTCTCGAACGCACCTCAGCCAAGTTCTGCTCGAGCTTCACGTGTCCTCGCCACTTCAGCGCTGTTGACGACGCTGATTACAAAGAGTGCCCCCGGACCGGATGCAACGCACGCGACTGCTGCGAGAGCAAAGGTTAGGCACATCCCAAGCACTACATGCGCATTCACGGTAAAGTAGGTATTTGTTTTCACTGGAGCGGCAAACGTCGTCTAAATCCTCGCTATGAACGGCTTACATGAACAGATATACCCAGGGATACGACCAATACAAGAAAGGCTATATCTGCATACTTTCCTCGTTTAATCCAAACCCGATGTTGTGCATTCTCCGGCCAACTAGTATTGTTTCACTGTATTTTACGTATAGGATGCTGATTGAACCAGCCAACTCTGCATTGTTCTCCCGCACTAGGGAGCATGAACGTTTTACTCTACTGCAGACAAACAGTGTTCCCATCGATCGTCCTTGTGATACTTTATTGAATCATTCAACCTCAGAAAACGGGTGCTCGAGCTACGATTTTTCGGCCGACCCCTTCCCTGTCAGCGATACTGAAGGCACAGCGTCGTGCGACCATAAAGGTGCACCATGTTTATTCTGAGCTCCCCATTTAACCCATTCAGAACTGAAAAACTTATCCCACACTAATTCCAAGTAGTTTGTCCCCAAAAACGTGGGACCAGTTCTTAAGGGGTTAATGAGCGTAATACCTCACCGTCTAAATGATTTTGGAGGAAAATAAAAGTACTGCCGGATGAGAAATGTCATGACCGAAGTTTATTCTGAAACATGTTTCGTCACAAAAATGAAAGTCCGACGAATTTGGGTTAAGGAGCCCGATCGTTCAGAAAACGATTCAGCCAAAAACGTGCTATATCTACCGTAGCACGCGTCAGTGTGCGACTGCCGCCGTGGCTGCACCCAGGATCAGTGCTGCCATATCGGTGAGATACACACACACATACAAAGAGCCTGATATCAGCATTTCAAATCGCATACCCGGTCCTGTCTGTTGTTCGGGTATCATGAAGGCTGAACAACAATATAGCAATTGTGTTTTGTGATGGTGATTGGATATATATGCTATCTCTGCATATTCCTCTCGTGCTTTCGAGCATGAACGTTCTACTCCACGGCAGTCTAAAATGGTTCCCGTCGTTCTCCTTGTGATATCTGTTGAACTTTTGTACGTTCGATAAGCTGTGCTGAAGTGTTAACTGCCCCGACGGCTTCCTCCATACCGTCATTTCTTAAAACACCGTGTGGGACCGCCACGCTGGCTGTACCCAGTAGCAGTGCTGCGAGAACGATAGCGAGACACACAGCTACAAAAGCCTGTTATCAGCATTTAAAATTGCACACTCCGTCCCGTCTATTGTTCCGGGTTCATGAGGCCTGACCAGCAAAATAGCCCCGCGCAGACTATTTGCTGGACAAATTAAACGGTTCTTGTTGATCCCGGTACACTCAGACGGTCCATCCTCAGACCCGAAGTTTAGTTTTTCAAGCATTGGTTTAGTGCAACGTTTTTTTGCATTCACAAGAGCTTCGAGTCGCGAACATTTTGCAACCAAGAACTACACGGTATGTGCCGGTTTAAAACTAGATGACGCTAGTCTGCAAGCCGCCTTGCAAAAACAGTGGATGGTCAGCCCTACGAACAGTAGAAATATCTTGCGCATATATGTGTGAGTCCTACAAGCACGGAAATACGGTAGGTAGGAGACTCAGGACCTCCTCAAAGCGGCTACCAATTTCTCCGACTCACGACTAGGTAGAGTTTCAAGTATTTCGGCAGGCTGCGTGGCGCTGTGACGGCATCATACCTCTTGGCCCCCGGTGAATACTCAGATGTTCCACATCCCCCCTCTGTTTGATGGATACCTTTGCTTTTGAATACCAGCCAGGTTTCCTAACGATGCGTGCAGCTCTAGGGGTAGCCCATGATATCTAAACGTTTTTTTCTGAATGTGACTGGCCTCCCAAACTAAACGTCGTCGGAATGTCGTTTGTGTTTGTCAACCATTTGCAGAATGTGATTCCATGGTATTGTTCGTCCAATTTTTAATTCGTATTTTGTATCAACATTAGTTGGTTTATATTGGTTTTTGTTTGGGGGGGGGCGGGGGGGGGTAAAATAATATGTACCGTCAGGAAATGCAGCTCCGTATCATTACCTTACGCACAGTCATAAATCGTGTCCTTGAAAACAACTTATCCGCACTTTCTGTTGACTCCTTTTCCTGTGCTTGCTCAACGTAACGCATTGCTGTTAAACCTCAGGGAGACTACTCTGCAGCTCGCACACGTGCGCTCCCGGGACCGTCCTAATCCCCGACGCCGACGACACCGAGTGCAACCACGGCCTGTGTGCGACGGCCCAGTGCTGCTCACAGACCTGCACCAACCACGTCTGCCCACAGGGCCTTGCCCTTATTGACGAAGCTGACACTACCTCCTGTGGCGGCGTCTATTGCTCCGACGATGTCTGCTGCAGGCGCGACCTTTAGGTGAGACCTCCGTTTTGATGGGTGTCTTTGGGTTCGGCTATATCTGTCCCACTCTGCGAGCGAGCTACTGTTGGTAAGTTGTTTACGTCGTTTTCCTCGAATACTGCTGTGGAGAACATATGGGGCCAAGATGCCTTATCATGTACGTCGGTTTCAACGCTCTGAAAACACGCCGATGACACTGTAGGGTAGGGGCTGATGACCGGTTGATCTCTGCACGTTACAAACTACCTGTTAGCACGATGATAGTATAGAGTGTTCTGCGTTGCACGACTACAACATTAAATTGTTGATCGTGTTGGGCGAAAAACGTTTTTCGAGCGTCATATTTCGCGTGAGACGTTGAGCTGGAAACGCGAGGAGCTCAGAACACCAGGCACAACCTGACCCGTGTTATTTCTCGACAGCGCGTGGAATCTGCCTTCGATAAAGGGGGCGGGACCCGTCGAAGAAAGCAATATCGAAGTGCAAACACTCCGGCATGCTTGAGTCGATAACCTAACCGTCTGAAAATAGTGTGTGTTTTCCCTTGCATTCGTATGTCGTCGGGCCGCCGACACGTTTGTTTACGATCGCCTTTTTCAAACAAGCCACGCAGCAAAATCATGTCGTTCCGGTGTCATGATAAAAGCCGTTGTTGTCCACCGTGCTGCTTCAGGAGTAAATTTCCGGCGCTCCCTTTCGACGACCCCAAGAAACGACAGCAGGGTATCCCAAAGGCAACGAGACCTCTGCAAGGTCGAAATCGTGGACGAAATCACCAATCACGAAGGTCGACTTCTCCTACCAAAATCGTCGTGTTGTCGAGCATGGGATTGGAGGAGTTCGAGTTTCACCGCGTTGTTGCTGTGGGTACTGTCTACTGACACCATCAGGTGGTACACTGGGCGGGGTGAATGTACTACTTGATCATTCGGTCATGAAATATGTACCGTTTCGAAAGCCCGACGATGCACACGTCATGCCTTGGGGTATACTCGGTACTTGTACGATACTGGCATTTGTCGATGTTCATTGGCACAACATGGCCTGCGTTATCAGGCGTATATAAGCGTATGTTTGCTTTGGGTTATCCCCTCTTTGTTAGCCCCTATAATATACAGGGGGGATATAATATACAGGGGGGCTCCTGTCGAAAAACAACATTACAGATGCATATGCTGCACACCTCGCGGCAGACGCTGCCTCCTGAGCGCAATGTAAAGCACTCTGGAATTGCATTTTGTTGAGACCCCCGTCCATGTCAAACATAGGGGCGGGAAGAGACAATATTAATGAATTATTAACGGTAGGGCATAACCAAATAGCTCCCTTATAGCGAGATACGTCCTCCGAATTGGTGCGTACATAACTTGACTGGAGGATAGCTCCAGCTGGTCGGAACCTGGTATGAATGCGGTTTCTGCTTGAGGACGCGAAACACTCCGGCTGTCTGCTGCACCTATGTTAATAATGCAAACACTGCCTCATAGACGTAGTAAATGGCACTCTGAGGAACATGTATGATAAGAAAAGGTCGGGTTTTGTAGAAAGGGCTGGGGTTAGCTGTGGATCAATAAATGTTCGGGTTGCCCCTGCTGCACACCTAGGTTCAGACGTTGCCTCCCAGGCACAATGTCGGTCTCTTTGGAACATATGTATTTGTAGAGGTCCCGTGTGTGTCAAGAACGGGCGGGTCGTGACTCACAGAATATATGCATAATTGCCAGAAGGACAGAACTGTGCCGTTTCTTTCGTTTAGCGCAGTAAGTGTTCCTGATTAGCGCACGCGATGTGTTCGGAGATTGTTTGGAGAACTCGAAACCTCCCAGATATCCGCTGCACAAACAATACGTCAGGCACCTCCTCTTGCGCGCAGTATGTGTCATCCAATCTGAGACATAAGAAGTACGTAGATTAGTGTATAGGACCGGGCTATGCCAGTTGAAAAGGACAGCGATGCACGATATGCATGCACGAGGATTGGTGTGCTACAAGCGATTATATTTCGCTTGACGCAATAACGGTCTCCCTATTACAACGTATTCATGAATTGGCTGTAAAAAATGTCCTGGGCATCCGTGCTTGGCATGTGTAAGAGGTTGCCCTGCGAACGACACTTTCTATATATGTATAGCTTGTTGCACGCCTGTGGATTGGTTAGCTGTTAGTTGAAGGCTGGCAAGGCTGGAACACAATCGTACGCTCTCGTTTTCAATAGTCGATTTGCAGAAACAAAATTACAACTGGGATTGCCGTTAAGATTAAGCCGCGTCCGGTACTGTGGACGCGTTGGCTGAAAGACTCCCGGATCGATTCGATTATAACCTACAGTAGTACGGACCGGGATCGGGCAGTAACTCCATCATGTAGCTGAGTTTATGCTTCCTTTCTTGGTGCATGTTTCGCCAATTATTTGTATGTCATGAGGGGGTTAGTGGTCGTAAGTCGTGGTTACCGCAGGTTGACCACGGGCATGTACAATATACATATACTTCGTATAACATATATATTTACCCTCGCGAGCTTCCGGCATTAGTGTTGGCCAAATCATGTAGCGAACTTGGTGCTCAGTGTCAGCAAGGGGACTTCATGCTGGCATTCGAGTTTGTATTGCTTCCTGCGGGGCCAACTGTTGCCTACCGATCAATGCCAGTGTTGTCCGTGTTGCGACGGAAGTTCATCTCCATAGATGATATCGCTGTCAATAATTATACATTATATGGCCACAACATTTCGAGCTTTCTGGTCCGCGTCAAGAAATACCTGCTTCAGGTTGGTAACGTAATATGGGATATCTGGTCTGTGACCTCATATCAATATGTTCTAGACAGTACCCCCGCACCGAAACAGGTCTGCGCATATACGGCCCGTGCTACAGAATGACATGCGTGAAAAATGAGGCATCATCCAAACTAAAGACACAATGATTATTATCATTCCTGCTCGCTTTATACCGGGAACTCGTTATACCTTCAGATGCCGTGTGGCGCAACAATAACCTTAATATATGAAGCCGCGCCACTGCGGATACGCCGTATGCCCGGCTTTTCCCTGATTTGCTTTGCGTGAACAGAAAAACAATCACATACTTGTTCGATGTCGGGTCTCGGCGAATAAGGCGTGACAGAGGGACACCCACTGCTCGTGAAGTGTTTTGCGGAGGGAAAAGGACATGTCAAGACCTCACATATATATAGATTCGATAAAAATCCTCGATTTCACAGCTGTAGTTTTGTTGTTTTATTTGTTAATGTACTTGAAACAGGGTACGAATTCCCCAATCTTGATCAATTAAAACCGCGGTTCCACCGATGCCTAAATGTTATACGTAGCATTGCGCGTATGGACTGCAGTACCTGGAGAAAAACAACGTGCGGTACACTACAGCTTGTGTATTCACGGTGATAGCCTGTTGTTGCCATGCGGACTGTTTGTATTCCTAGAGGTCCGGCGTAAGAACCAATGTAACCCACATCACCGACTACCGAGGCGATCACATTCAGAGTGTTTACGGGCGACGACGAACATTGAAAATGCTCGTAGACTTTACCAGCTCAATATGTTGTTTCCAATGGGGCAATATAGCCATACCGCTCGACGTCTCTCCTCTGCGTCTTAGACACTACATATATACTTCGTATTATCCTATAGTCAGCCGCAGTGACAATCTTAATGTCGATGATCCTGTTGAGAGCCCTATGCTGAATTTTATCATCCGTCAGCCGCACGACAAACTTCGACCTTAGCAAAAGTAGCGACCATCCGCCCCGAGCTCACACAGGCGTTAGTACCTTGCGTGGTAACCCAATGTAGCAAGACACGAGATACGTCCACAAGCCTCGTTTGGTTTCAGCGAGTTTGCAGCGTGTCTGGGCCACTTATAAAAGGCCCAGAGGCTTCCCCGTTACGTGAGTTAGCTTCGTCTTCCACCTATACAGCATTGATTGTGTTGCAATTGCGATTATGCGGGTCACGACGTACAGGAAGCGTGCGAGTATGATTGAATATTATGATGTTGTAAATGCCGCGTGATGGAATATTATGGCTGAGGGCACCTCGTGACCGTGAGGTTATTTTTTGTTCAATAGAACAGAAGATAAGTTGATGGTTTGAAAGGTGACGCGTATGTGGCCGTGCTCTAGAGAGCAATTGTGTGCTGGGAGAGTTGGGAGAGTGAGCACCGGTGGGGAGCACACCTCTGGTACGACCACTTTGTTCGATTACCCTGATAGGTCGGGCACGACTTAGGCTACACGACCCGGAGATACGATCATGCTTTGATACCCCGTGTACTCGTATCCTATGATACGATATACTACGAATAGCCTGTACTCTACCAAGATTGTTTGTTCTATCGATTGCAATATCGTAGATCGTGGTAGCTCTACCTACATCGGACTAATATACTAACAGACATGACAGTCTTGCGTAAATTCTAACACATCCCCTCGATGGAGGTCTGAAAGAATGACGCGTGTGTCGAGGCTCTGTCTCTGTGGAGAGAGATGGCTGAGGTGGCACCGAAGTGTCTGTGAAGATCACTTGAGAAGAAGAAAAGTCATGGTTTGAAAAGGCGCTTATTTGGCCATAATGGAAAGAAGATTGACCTCAGGGAGATCAATGGAAAAGGAAGAGAGGAGAAGAAGAGAAGAGGGAAGAGGGGTAGAGAGTGGAGTCGAGTTGAGTAGAGTAGAGTAGAGTAGAGTGATCGAGGTGGGCAGTGCCTGCACCTGATCATCCCGGTACAATGCCCATGCTACGGGCAGTTACATTCTACCGCAGTGTATACTGTTCCCTGTAATTTTCTCTACAACGTTATAGGAACGTTCTAGCAACGTTCTCAGCATCGTTCCTGATGAAGATGCTTGGGACATAGAATGTGGCGCACTACGAGTAAGACAAACTCGCAATCTATCCGCATATTGCAAAACCCCGAATATCTAGACTAAGATACTCATATACTCGTATCAGTGCGTAGTGAATGCACATCACAATAGATACGTATGGATCTCAACGTCCATATGCTAACAAGGTCGCCTCATAAAAGGCACCCCTTCGACGAAAGTCTTTCCGTAAAGTCAAATAAAACAATAAAGCAATCAGTACGTGGACGAATATGTTCTGGCCTTAGCGGGATCAGCGGCAACATATATGTATGTGTATGTGTCCCTAATAATATAAAACAACTAACACGTCCAGTCCTGAGTATTTTCGGCGGCAACATGTGGATGATGTTCCAAAATAGAAAACTTTTACTCATATACCTAACCTGTTTAGTCCTCTTATAGAAAACGATTGCCGTCAATCACTATACGAGTAATAAAACTGTTTGATAGAAACAGCGAATAGTACTGTTTTGCTGTATCGACGAATACAGATTATTGCACATGCCACGCGGCTACTGAAACGTTAGCTTGCACGTGTGAAAGCATACATACCCGTACTAAGTTACTGCTACCGGATGTTCAATATTTTTGCAAAATCAAGAAGGAAATCGTTCACCAATGCCACTGCCTTGCTTAAAAAGCGTAACATTAATTTGCTAACTCCTAAAAATCGTTCGAATTCATTATAAATAACTCAACAGTCCGTTACTGCTCAATGATTTAAAACTTAGACCGAATAAACCGCAAGTACCTTACTCTCCGCCAGCTTCTTGATGATGATGGCGAATCGAGTGCTGGTGCTGATGCTGACACTGATGCCTTCAAGTATTTCCATAGGTCGTTTCGTCTGATATTTCCTGTAATGTTGGGTCCAGTACAAGCTTCGTGATACTCCGAGAAGTTTCCAGTGCAGTAGCATTGAATTTTCCACTAATATAATTGTATTGATGACTTCCTAGTCAGTTTTTTGTGTTGAACAGTTGGCGCGAAGTTCGCGGGAGGTCTGCTTGCCGTAGAACTTGTTGTTGAGCTCGTTATTGCTCGAGATGTGCACGTTGATCGTTCCTTAGTTTAAATCCATTTGCGCAGCGCTGTGATGTGAACTGCGACGAGCTTGCTTCTTGTGGAGTAAATGTGGAAGTGAAGTGCTCTCCGGTTCCTTGGTGTGATTTAAACGTTCCTCCTGCGATTGTTCTTGTCCAACCGTCTAAGGATGCTTGGGAGGTGGGTGTCGTGTTTGATACACGTTTTGTGCATCATCCGTTGGTCCGGGGCCAATGCCGACTGTCCCGGTGTTTTTCTTCATGCCGTCTGGGTTCGGCGTTGGTATACCCATGCCCCCAGACGACTGGGTATGTTCGAATGAAATATTTTTGTAACCTTTTGTATCGCCTAGTTTCGGCGCTGTAGTATTGCCCGAAACATGTTCATAGTCTTTGTAGACTGTTTTAACCTTTTTTTCCTTTGTGGTCCTTGTCAACCCGGTAGTCCTTGTAGGGTTGAGGACGTATCGTGTCTTGCTGTGTATGGTTACCGCGCAACGTACCCACGCCTGTGTGAGGTCGTAGCTGACAGAGGCTACTTTCGCTAAGATCGGCCTTGTCGTGCGGCTGGCGGATTATATTGCAACCTAAGTATTATGCAACCTTGAACACGGGGCCGTCAACAAGTTCGCCAAATATTGTTTTATCGCGGCTAATTGTGGGATTTTATATTATGTAGTGTCTAACGCAGAGAGGGGAGGCGTCGAGCGGTATAGGTATTGCTGCACTGGAGTGCATACGTTGAGCTGGGACACTCTACCAACGTTTTCAGTGTTGGTCGTCTCACGTATACACTCTGACTGTGATCGCCTCAGGAGTCGTTGTTATTGGTTACAGTTGTTCCGTACGCCGGACTTCATTCAATACGAACAGCCGCATGCCAACAACAGGGTATCGCCGTGAAGACACAAAATATAGTGTACCGTACGTTCATGTTTATCCGGGTACGGTATTCCCTACGTACAATTCTACGTAGAGCCTGTAAGCAGTCGTTCCTATGTACAATGCTGCGTAGAGCCTATAAGCACCAGTGGCATCGCGGATATATTGTTCAAGTTTTAGGATACTCGTATCCTGTTTCAGGTATATATGTGAGGTTTTGATATGTGGTTTTCTCTCCACAAAACACTTCACTAACAGTGGCTGTTCCTCGATACATAGTATTCGACGAAACCCGACACCGAACAAGTAAGTTACTCTGATGTTTACACAAAGCGAAGCAGGGCAAAGCCGGCAAACCGGCATATCCGCAGTGACGCGGGTCCATGTACTAAGGTGATTGTTGCGCCACACGTTTTCTGAAGTCGAAACAAGTACCAGGTATAAAGCAAGCAGCGATTCAAATATCTAGTGTGTCTTCAGTTCGGATGATGCCTCAAATTGCACACATGTCATACAACAGTACAAGCCGTATCTGGGCAGACCTGTTTCGATGAGGGGGTACTACCGAATAGGCAAGATCGAACGTCGGACATGCCGGTGGCTCATGCCGTGTTTGTTCGTACTCGCACTCGCAACTAACTGAGGTTTGTACAAATGTTAACTCGAACCGTCAAGGAATAAATGATCGGACGTCAGAGACCAGAGAGCACATGTTTTCTTCGACAACTGAAGCAGGTGTTTCGTGACACCGACCCGTAGGCTCAAAATGTTGTGGTCACATAGTATATATATATATATATTTCACACCGATATCCTCGATGGAGATGACCGCCTGTCGTTACAAGGCCAACATTGGCATCGGTCGACACCAGTTGGCCCCGCAGGGAGCAATTCAAACTCGGCAAAATATTGCCAGCATGCAATCCTCTTGCTGACACCAAACACCGAGTTTGCTACATTATGTGGAAAACACGGATTGTCGGAAGCTCGCGAGCGAATATATAATATATATACGAAGTATGTATTATATTTAGTGTATGCTCGTGCTAAGACGGCGGCAACCCAGACATACGCCCGCTGACCCCCTCGTGCCTAACAAGACAGTCGGCGAAAGACGCACCGAGAACTTGCACGCGAACCCAGCGATACACTGGGGTTACAGCCCGATCCGGATCAGTTCCAAGTTGAAACATAGCCACATCCGAGAGTCGTTCAGCTAGCGCCTCGACAGTACCGAACACGGGTTGACCTTAATGGCAATCCAAGTTAGAAAAGTCCATTTTATTCAAATCGCAAATGAAAACGGGGGTTGTACGATTGTGTTCCAACCTTGACAGCCTTCAACTTACTGATAACCAATCCATAGTCGTGCACTAAGCTACAACGATATAGAAAGTGTCGTTCGTATGGCAACCTGTTACACATGTCTAGTACGGATGACCCAGGATACGGTTTACAGGCAATTCATGAATACGTATAACATTGAGACCGTTATTGCGTCAAACGAGCGATAGTCGTTAGTAGCACACCAATCCTCGTGCATCCATATTATGCATCGCTATCCTTTGCAATTGGCATAGTCCGATCCTATGCACTGATATACATAATTCGTACGTCCCAAATTGAATGTAACATATTGCGCTCACGAGGAGATGCCTGCCGTGTTGCGCGCAGCAGGCATCTGGGAGGTTTCGTGTTCTGCAGAAACTCTACGTACGTATTGCGGCAGCCGAACAGGAAAACGTACTGCGCACAACGAAACATGAACGATACCGTTTTGTCCTTCTGGCAATGATGCATATATTCCGTGAGTCGCGATCCGCCCATTTAAAACAAACAGACGAGCCTTCTACAAATATATAGGTTCCAAAGTGCCCAACTTTGCGCTCAGGAGGCAACGTATGCACTGAGGTGTGCCATAGGGACAACCCGAACATTCGTGATCTACAGCACACCCCCAGCCCCCCCTACAAAACCCAACCCTTTTCTATCATACGTGTTCCCCAGAGTGCCACATATAACGCCTAGTATGCAATTTCGGGAAAATGGACTTAGGTGCAGCAGGCAGCCGGAACGGTTTGCGTCCCAAACCAAACACCGTACGCCTATTAGGTTCCGACCTGGTGGGGCTATCTTACAGCCAACTTATGTATACGCACTAATCCGGAGGACGTATAGCGCTAGAAGGAAGCAATTTGGTCGAGCCCTGCCGTTCATAATGCACAAATCTAGTGTGTACTTCCATCCCTATATTTGACATGGACGGGCCGCTCTACAAAAACAAAATGCAATTCCAGAGTGCTTCATACTGCTCTCAGGAGGCAGTGTTTGCAGCAAGGGGTGCCGCATATGCACCTGTATTGTTGTTGTTCGACAGTAAACACCCTGTACGTTTAAGGGGCCAACAAAAAGGGGATAACCCAAAGCAAACTGACCCATATATACGCCTGATTAGACAGACTATATTGAGCCAATAAACATCGACAAGTGCCAGTACCATACCAGTACCGATTGTACTGCAGAAATAAAGTGTGCATCGCCGGGCTTTCTAAACGGTACACATTTGATGACCGAATGATCAAGTAGCACATTTACCCCACCCAGTGTACGGCCTGATGGTGTCAGTAGACAGTGCCCACAGAAACAACATGGTGCTACCCGAACTCCTCCGATCCCGTGCTCGAGAACACGACGTGTGTTTGAACGAAAAGTCGAATTTCGTGATTGGTGACTTCTTCCAGGAGTTCGACCTTGCAGAAGTGTCGTTGCCTTAGGAAAATCTTGTTGTCGTTTATTGGGGTCGTCGAGAAGGTGCACCGCGAGTTTACACCTGACGCAGCACGGTGTTCAACGGCGGCTGTTATCAGGATACGGGAACGATAGGACGTTGCTGCGTGGCGTGTTTGCAAACCGTGATCGTAATATAACGTGTCGGCGGCCCGATGATAAGAATGCAAGGGAAATCACACACTCTTTTCAGTCCGTTAGGTTATCGACTGAAACAGGCCGGCGTGTTCCACTTCGATATTTATTCCTCGACTGGTCCCGCCCCCTATATCGAGGACAGAACTCCACGCGCTGTAGGCTAAATGACACGACTCAGGTTGTGCCTGGTTTTCTGAGCTCCTCCCGTTGCCAGCTCAACATTTTCCGCGAAGCATGTCGTTCCAAAATTGTGTTTCGCCCAACTCGACCAACAATTGAATGGTGTAGTCGTGCAAAGCAAACCACTCTTTACTATCGTGCTAACGGGTGGTTTGTAACGTGCGGAGATCAGCCGGCCATCAGCCCTTACCCTGCAGTGTCATCGGTGTGTTTACAGCGCGTTGAAACCGACGTGCAGGATAAGGCTTGGTCGCATATTTTCTCCAGAGCGGTATTCTGGGAAAACAAAGTGAATATCCTGCCTGGCTCTATCAATAGCTCGCTCGCAGAGTGGGACAGATAGAGCCACACCCAAAGACACCCAGACATACGGAAGGCTCACCAAAGTGTTGATCCTGCAACAAACATCGTTCGTGCAAAAGCTGTTGGTACAGGCGGTAGTGTCAGCTTCGTCAATAAGGACAAGGCCTTGTGGGCAGACGTGTTTGGTGCAGACCAGCGGGCAGCACACGGGCAAAGCACAGAGGCCGGTGGGGCACTCGGTTTCGTCGGCGTCGTCGACTAAGACGGTCCCGGGAGCGCACGTGTGGGAGCTGCAGAATATTCTCGCTGAGGTTCAACAGCAACGCGGTACGTTGAGCAAGAAGAGGAAATGAAGTAAACCGAAAGTGCAAAAAATAAGTGGTTTTCTAAGGACACGATTCGCGGCTGTGCGTAAGGTAAGGATACTAAGCTGCACATCCTGAGGGAACTAACTTTATCGAACACTCTCGATTTGCCCCCCCCCCAAAAAAAAACACAAACCAAATACTTTATGTTGGTGAAAATAATTTCAAAACAAATGGACGACCGATCCCATGGCCTCCGTACAAATAATCACATTCCGACAAGTTTTTGTTTGGGAGTTCCATCATTCACAAATAACGTTTTTGATATAATAGGCTACCCCTATTGCTGCACGCATCGTTAGGAAACCTGACTCGTATTCCACCAGACAGGGGGCATGTCGAATATTTGAGTATTCGCCGGGGACCAAGCGGTATGGTGCCGTGACAGCGCCACGCAGCCTGCCGAAACACTGCAGCTGTTAGCCGGGCTGACCCAAAGCTCCTATCTAGTCGTGAGCCGGAGGAATTGGTAGCCGCTTTAAAGAGGTCGAGTCGGCTACCAGCTGCATTTCCGCGCTTGTAGGACGCAAGCATATATGCGGAAGATATAGTTACTCTTCGGGGGGAGGATTATACACTGTTTACGCAAGGCGGTTGCGGACAAGCGTTATCAAATTGTTTGAACGGCACATACCGTGTAGTTCTTGATTGTGAAATATTTCAAAGGTATGTTCGGTAGGGTACGTACCGAACTGTACCGGGGGTATTTTCTCGGTAAATACCGGTACCCGACACTTCGGTAAGTTCGGTATGGCCTCGATACCGGTACCCGACACTTTGGTAAATTCGGTAATTTTTCAATACCGGTACCCGACACTTCGGTAAGTTCGGTATTTTTCCAATACCGGTACCCGACACTTCGGTAAGTTCGGTACGCCCGCTCAAATATACCCCAGGTACCGGTATACCCTCGACCGCAATACCGGGGGTACCGGTATTTGTTCGGTACCGGGCTCGATACCCTACCGAACACTTCGGTAAGTTCGGTACTTTTTCAATACCGGTACCCGACACTTCGGTAAGTTCGGTATTGTTTCGATACCGGTACCCGACACTTCGGTAAGTTCGGTACTTTTCCAATACCGGTACCCGACACTTCGGTAAGTTCGGTACTTTTCCAATACCGGTACCCGACACTTCGGTAAGTTCGGTACGTAACCCGAACATACCCCGGGTACCGGTATACCCTCGACCACAATACCGGCGGTGATCGGTGCGGCCTCGATACCGGGGAATCGGGTATGTATGCAATACGGACACACATTATGACATTATACAAGGTACCTGGTATTTATTTGTGGCAGCAGCAGCAGTCTTCTCTACATTCATGTATGTATCTGGTCCTTGGCTCTGGGGTTACACAACATACACATCTCACACCCACCATGATCGGCTGCAGACACAACATAACAATCGCTGAGAGTACGGAACGAAAGGATAGATGATATTATCACCAAGTCGCGCCGGTGGGGTTCGAGGCGCCGCCGAGGCGGTGCTATGGCACGCTCTGCGCAGCTTCGTGTAGTGGGAGAAGCTTCGACTGCTCACCTGAGAAATTACTCGTATCATGCATCCTGTGTACGGACTTCAACGCGACATCTCGAATCCATCGCTGCTCTAATTGTATCCAAACAGTGATGTATCAGCAGCAGCTGCAGCAGCACTACGCGAGGTGGCCGATGATCTAAACTGTATGCCGAGCTTCGACGTTGGGAGATTAGGGTATAGAACGGGCTTCAAGCGTAGCACTCGATGGCAGTGGCACGCGTGAACTGCATCAAATATACAGTAGAGCCCACAGCAGCAGCGCATTGCCCAAGTTGGAGCTGCTGCTTCTGCCCCTCTGCTGCTGTGTTCTGTTGTTGCTCTTGCTGGGGCTGGTGCTGCTGCTAACCGTGCTTCCGATTGCTACGTGGTTGGGATGGCGGCGGCAGCATTGCCATTTTCTCCGTCATTGGCGCCGCCATCTGTTTGCTGTTGCTACAAGTACACATTTATTTAGGGTATGTTCGGTAACAAGGGTACGTACCGAAGTATACCGGGGGTATTTCCTCGGTAAATACCGGTACCTGACACTCGGTAAGTTCGGTATTTTTCCAATACCGGTACCCGACACTTCGGTAAGTTCGGTATTTTTTCAATACCGGTACCCGACACTTCGGTAAGTTCGGTATTATTTCAATACCGGTACCCGACACTTCGGTAAGTTCGGTATTTTTCCAATACCGGTACCCGACACTTCGGTAAGTTCGGTATTTTTTCAATACCGGTACCCGACACTTCGGTAAGTTCGGTACGCGCAACAAATATACCCCCGGTACCGGTATACCCTACCGAACTTGCCTTTGAAATATTTGCTACTTGAAGCTCATATAAATGCGTAAACCTTTTCACTACTGGAAAGCGATGTTTAAAAACAACTAAAGGTCAGGGTTGAGGATGGATTTGTCTGAGTCCACTGGAATCGACAATAAACCGTTGAAGTTGTCCAGCAGATAATGTGCGCGGGGCTCTTTGGTTATTCAGGCTTCATGAATCCGGAGCATTGCTCGTGGGCGGGACGGAGGGTAAAATTTGTAACACTGATTTACTGATAACACGCTTTTGTAGGTGTGTATCTCACTGTCTTTCTCGCAGCACTGGTCCTGGGTACAGCCAGGGTAGCGGTCGCACACGGTGCTTTCAGCATCATCGACATGGAGAAAGCCGTCGGGGCAGTCGAAGCTTGAGCACAGCTTGTCTGAGGTTCAAAGGCACAGCAAGCAACACAATGAGAATCGATGGCACCGATTTTTAGACTGCCGTGCGGTCGAACGTTCATGCTCAAAAAGCACGATGGACATATGCAGATATAGCTTATCTAATCAGCATCACAAGACCATATTGTTATTGCCGGGGACCATGGTAAATAGGAGGACCTACGGTATACTCAAATACCTATAAATTGCTATATTGGTAGCAACACCACTTGGTCCCTATTTACTATGATCCCCCGTAATGTATTGTTGTCAAGGCTTCATCATCTACCGGAACGACAGACAGGACCGAATATACGATTTGAAATGCTGACAACAGAGGGCTTTTTCTACGTGTGTGTGGCGCACCTTCCTGGCAGCACTGGTCCTCGGTACAGCCTCGGAGGTGGTCGCACACTGTGCCTTCGGCATCGTCGACATGGAAGAGGTCGTCCGGACAATCGTAGCTCGAGCACACGTTTTCTGAGGTTGAATGATTCAATAAAGTATCATAGGGGCGATCGATGGGAACGCTGTTAGTCTGCAGTGGAGTAGAACGTTCAGGCTCACTAGTGCGAGCGGAAAATTCAGAGATGGCTCGTGCAATCAGTATAATATACATATATATAATACAGTGAATCAACGCTAATTGGCCGGAGTATAATACACTACATCGGCTGTGGACAGAACGAGGAAAGTATGCAGAGATAGCCCTTGTAGTATCCGTCGTATACCTGGGTATATCTGTTTATGTTAGACCGTCCATCGCGAGGATCTAGACGATGCTTGCCGCTGTACTGAAAAAGAAAACCTACTTTTACGTGAATCCGCACGTCGTGCCTTATATGTGTCTAACCTTTGCTCTCGCAGCAGTCGCGTTTGTTGCATCCGTTACGGGGGCACTCTTTCTGTTCGGCGTCGTCAACAGGACTGAAGTGGCGAGGACACTTGAAGCTCGAGCAGAACTTGGCTGAGGTGCGTTCGAGAAACAATTAAAGCGAGGAGCGATGCCAGTTGACGGGAGAAAACACGTGCAATAAGTTTCAATGACGTGGTGAGTCAGCCTTTGCGTCAAGTCCAAAGTGGCTGGGCTGAATGACTACCCTATTGCATGGCAGGCACACGTTAAAACTGAACTACAGGTTGTCAATACTCAGCGCCATGGAATGAACTGCTATTCTCCGTTAGCAACAATAAATGACACGTCCAGATTTCTAGCAATGGAGAGATTTACGCCCTCCTGTCCTCTGGATATAAATAATAAGGGAAAAACAGTTAGCCCATCTGAGGCGTGCTACGGTAGAGGTAGCACTTTTGTCTGATTTTTTTTTCTGAACGATCGGGATCCTTAACCCAAACTCGTCGGACTTTCATCCTTGTGACGAAATATGTTTCAGAGTATACTTTGGTCATGATATTTCGCATCCGGCTGCACTTTTGTTTTCCGCCAAAACCATTTTTCGGTGAGGTATGACGCTCCTTAAGTGAAGAGCTCAGAAAAAACATGGTGCACTTCTATCGTAGCATGCCGTTATCTACGCTAGCCAGAGTCGAGATTGAAATATTATATGAACAGCAACGCTACGAGAAAACGTGGTCAACTGTGACGGGTGGATGGAACGTCAACATATAAACCCTATGCTCCTCAACAAGCCCAACACAGATCGTGTCATTAAGCACGCGCAATATAAAATATACACCGCAAGCGAGGGAGACAGGAAACCGTCAGCGACGATATCACGGGGCACAAAAACATCATGGTGCAGATTTCTACCTAGCTGCTGCATGTACATTGTCTGGTTTTCAGATCGGGGCTCTGTAGATAATATATTGTTCTTAGCGTTTTTTCACGGATGTTGCACGAAAAGGTTTTCACCGCTTCATAACGCAAAGCCAAAATAATTCGTTGAATCTAAACAGGTAATCGTTAGAGTGTAAAAGTCGTGCAGTCCTGGTAGCACGTTACTTATCGGAACATTAATGGACTACGATATTTAGCACCAAGCTAAGAAAATGGCGAGGGTTAGCCTAGTAGCAACCACCGTATTCGGCTGTCCACGAGGAAATATTGGCGGGGTTCGAGAGGCAGAGTTAAAACCCTTCCCTCGAAGCAAGTCAACGAAAAACGTATCCCAACATAGAGACGCTTCAAAGGGCTATGGTACGTGTCACTGTCCTTCTAGCAGCACTCGCGTTTGTCACACCCACGGTGGTGGTACACTGTGCTGTCGGCATCCTCAACAAGGCTGACGTAGTGAGGGTACTTAAATCCGGAGCAGACGTCCTCCGGGTTTCAATTCAGATAACAATCGGCACCGACGGGGACCTCCAGTTAGAGTCAGTGCCCATTAGGTATGTGTATAGTAGCATGACAACGGTGCAAGAGACAATGATAGTGCTGGGTGCTATCTCTGTTACAGGCCGTCCACAGATACATCTTGGCGGGGTTCGAGAAAACCTATACGTCTGCTGTTCAACATAAAATATAAAAAGGCCGAAATACAGTGCCATTTATCCATACAAGATACACCAGGTATGTCTCACCCGGCTTCTGGCAGCACTGGCGGTTTTTGCACTCGCCGCCGTCGCACACTGTGTTTTCAGCGTCATCAACGTGGATGTGGCTGGGAGGACAGTCGAATCCCGAGCAGACCTTGTCGCAACACTGGCTCTCTGAGCACACGTTGTCATCGCACTCCTCCTCGGAAGCGTCTTCGATTGACGTGAACCCGTGCCCGCATTCGAAGGAGCTGCAGTCGTTCGCTGCTTTTTTCTTGTCTTTACTCTGGGCGTCTTAGTGGTCAATCGCAGCATGGCGCAGCACATCAAGAGGAGGATGTGGAATTACTTCAGTAAATACGGTTACTGCGGCGGGGATGTAACATGTCGTTTTCGAGTCAAATTACTTCGAGGATCTCTGTTAAGCCCTATAAACATAAATGTATTTTGAACAGCAGGGAAACGTTGGACCAGATGAACAAACTATAGTTTTGATACACAAAGAAGGGACGCATCATGCAATGCTACAATGTAGTACGAAAAAACACCCATATGCACCTGCCGACATATGTGGAGTAGCTCCGCTCACAGCCTATTCGACAGTTCTCAGGGTGGTACATATAACGACATGTAACACTACAAATGCGAAGACAAACTACCGACACGGCTCTAATCGGCTGGAAACCCAAGGCCAAAAAACCGTTTGAGAATAAAAACAGCGTCGACATGGTACGTTTTGGATATATTACCAACTTACACGCATCGTATCGGAGTTTACGAAAGTGACATGCCACAAGGGGCGCTTTCGACTATTGTTCATAGTTGGGCTTTACCTTGCGTGCAGCAGAGGTCATCCGTACACCCGGACTCTGCGCACACGGTGGCAGAGTCAGCCACGTCACTGAAGCCAAGAGGGCACGTGTGGCCGAAGCACAGTGCATCACAGCACTGCTGCGGCGTGCAGATATCGTTGTCACATTGTATCCCGGACGCGAGTTCAAACGGAACAGAAGGTGGCGTGCACACCTGGGTGTTGCAGTAGACCTGTCATGTGGGCGCACGCGGGTAAAGGGGGGGGGCGTCAAGCGATCAACGTCAGCAGGTTTAGGCTGCGTGGCAGCTCACGATTCTTTCTGGCTGGTTTGGTTAGTACTATAGCCGTGGCGTAAGCGCAAACACACATAATCATTGACGATACTGTTTGCGAATCTTCAAACAGGGAAAATACCGCGTACGTTTCTACGTTCCCATGGTACCGTACGGCATCCAAGTTGTAACGGGTAATTTACCGATGTTAGTCACGACGACAAATCACGTCGGCCTGTCCTCCGCGATGCATTCGGTCACACCAACCACAGTTTCAGGGTGCACCACAGAGCTTACACCTGGATTCGAACTATCACACAGAGCTCTTTGAATAAGCGCTCGACAAAAGGTTGGTGTATTCGGTACGGAATTTTCGCAGTGCATCGACCCTATGCAGTCGGTGGTTGTGCGTCAACTATTACAAATACAATATGTGCGGTCTTCTACTATGTATGTACATTGTCTCTGAAGAAACAAAACATTGGAATACTTTATAATATATTTACCACCAGTCAAAACGAAACGTGCGCCGCCTGAGACCATGATTTGTTTACGTCCCTAAGTGTGTATATGAATACCGCTGTCGTTGAATTCCGCTAACCGTGGTGGAGAGGAGGGATAAGAGACTACATTGTGACCCCGGAGCTGAGTTACGACTATAAACGAGGGAGAGAGACAAGAGTGCGGGGATAATAAATGGGATGTGAAAAAACAAAAACCTCGTGCACCTCCGAAACGCATGCTACGATAGAGGTGCACCATGTTTTTTATCTGAGCTCCTCACTTAAGGAGCGTCATCCCTCACCGAAGAAATGATTTTGGAGGAAAATAAAAAGTGCTGCCGGATGAGAAATCTCATGACCGAAGTATAGTCTGAAACATTTTTCGTCACAAAAATGGAAGTCCGACGGATTAGGGTCAAGGAGCCCAATCGTTCAGAAAACGATTCATCCGAAAAGTGCTACCTCTACCGCAGCACGTGTTCCGATACACTTAACGTTTTTAAAACTGGTACTTACGCTCGTGTCACCGAAGCCCATGGTTCGCCTCCCACGGATGCCCGGGCTTTTGCTAGCGGTCGCTGCGTGGAGTTGGACGATGGAGAGCGCGATTGCGCAAAACGGGTTCATCATTAGATGCGGATTCATCTGTCTTACCTTCGTTGACCTACGGCCGAAACCAAGCCCGGCGTGGCATTCACTGTGACCCCAAGATACGACAACGCGCGATCATATTTCGGGCTCCTTATGAAAGCAGCAATCCAAGCGTAAGGATAAATTCAATACATTCGGATCGAAATTCGACGACCTGCCCTCCACTGATGTGTAAACATCATTATTGGTATTTCCATCAATGTGTCAAACGCCTTCGAGGTAGGCCTCGCTACTCTGCGACCAACGACCACCGAATTATAATCATACATGCTATGGCCGTGTTCAAGTTTCGTCGCGACCGGCAACCTCCACCGTTGGAACGCAGTTCATGACGTCCTAGGGATTGCCACGAAATTCAAGCAAACCACCGACATCGTACACATGCGCCCGCGCAACGAATATCTCGTGAGCCATCGCATGCGTATACATAAACAGACAGCCGGGAGTGCTCACCGAATATTTCAAATTGCAATAGTGTAGCCTGTATCCGGTGTCCAATATACGGCTGCTTCAATGAAGTGGGCTTGTAATCGTAAGTGATCGGTCGTACAGCATCAAGCTCTATTCTTCCACGGTGAACAAATTACAGTCAAGGAAGAAACGGGGCTGTTTTAATAATAGTATGCGCTCCACTGCTGTACATCCAGTACAACACGCGATACGTGGACAAACGGTGCTCAGGGTATCGCGTGGTACCACCTGCAACAAGACCCTACCGTCCCGATAATGAGTATTAATAGACGGGTATGGGGCCCCCTTTGGGCAATTCCTGTTAGAGCAAAGAAAAAACAAGCATGTTTCTTTTTCAGTTGCCATGTAATTTCTGGTGTATTTTTTTCATGTTCATGACTCCATAAGGAGAACGACATTGCTCTGGTTGCAATGCTCAGATTGCCGACCGATAAGTAGTCGTAGATAGCGAATGGTGATGGTCAACAGTTTATTGTGTCTCAGGAGGCGTATCGATCAGGCGCCTTTTTCATCACGACTAGTGCCTCTTACTCAAAAACGACTCGCCATACCCCTGCTACCCGAAGACAAAGTTGAAAAGTTGCACCTTCTCTGGTTACTGATACTGATGTAACTCATATTTCCGAGGAGGGCGTCAAGCACTGGTGGGTGAACCTACCTGGTCCTCTAGTTCGACCGTCCGTAGCGTCCTACGATGCCACAGCAGAGTGTGGACACCAAACAGGAGCTCCGAAGCGATAAAGAGTTTTGCTGCGGATCAATTTCGTTTCTTGATACAAACACAGCAATGCCTACGCTCCCTTGCAGATCCAAGAGTCCCAACACCTCTTAGTTACTATAATGAACAACCTATACGTTGGTCGGTCGGAGGTCTGGGCTTTAGAACTGTAGCCATGCCGTGTTCCGTAAGGAGTACGGATATGGTGCTATTACGCGAGAAATAACACTGCTGTATAAAAATAACGAAAAAACATACCTGGTATTGTTTAACACCCAAGTACGTACTCTGTTTGTAAATGGCCGAAAGGGCCCCTTAGCAAAACAACAACATTGAGCCCCGACTTGCACTTGAGCGTTTTTTTAAACGACGCTCCCGTCGCCGGAAAAGCGAAATGCTCCGTACACGCAAAGGAACGGCAACTCACCTTCGCCCGCCAGGACGCCGCTGGCATCTTCAGAGGGCGAGAGACTCGAACCAGCCGTGACGCCGATAGCAGCCGAAGCCGCGAAGACGAAGAGAAGCCGCTGGAACATCTTGTACGCAGTGCACTTCGGAATCTTGTGACAGCAGGAGTACGGTAGTAGGTTTCTGTTTACGATGGGTATAAACAGGCAGGAGAAAAAGAAGGAAAACAAGACAGATGAATATGTCATCTGATGGAATTTCGTGTGTTATACCACGGTTGGGCACACATTCAGACTGTTATCGATTTGTACGCGCCGCGTTAAACATCGCTATGTTTAGCCCGGCTCGCGATGGGAGAAACCTTGGCTGCCGATCAGGAAGTACAGACTGCCTGGACCACGACGGCACGAGGTTGTTGGCCAGAACAAAACGAGAATGTGATGCATGCTACTGCACGTATATGTGCCTTTGTACGTATTTGCCGTGATATACCCATGTGTCTACATTCCCAGCATGATATAATTATTTCGTATGTACACCTGCAAGTGCGAAAAAACATTGGAGTACATGTATAGCGCAGAGGGTATCCGAGTGCACCGCCTAGACTGGATGGGCAACTTCTGCGATTGTGCTTCGGCCATCCGCGGTAAACATTATGAGTGTGAGACAATACCAGAATTTGATAGCATACTCGATCAACAGAAGCGTCTACGCGTAGTCATGAGTGGCAGCGCGCAAAAACGTACGGGCTGCTCAAAGGTTGGGACAAGCGGCTATCAGTCACGACACGGTAGACATTTATTACGTTGCAATCGGTGCGTAGACCATGACCGATCATTTCCTCTCTTCCTGCGGGTCGTGCCGTGTATGCCGTACATAGCAGTAAGGCGGTGCGCCCCTCACCTCGTTCCGCAGCAACACGCTAAGGCGGCGTTTCACTAAACCTTGTGCGCGTGGTTGCCATATTTCCACCGGCTATTAACGCGCGATGGGGCGAGGGAGGTGTGGGCTTGTGCAGTTGGTGACCTTTGCGAACCAAACATTTAGCAAGCCAAACGCTGGAAGGACGCAAACTCTCGTCGGTATAGCGTATCACAGAGCCCCGTGTTTCGTAAACGTTTCCGGTGCCCATGTGCGGCATCAATTGCAACCGCATCGAGGCCTTACTTTCCATCGGAAAATAATTTCAAATTTTGCGGCATCGAACCGTGCAAAGGAAACACATCTGAGATACCTTGGCAGGGTACATGCCCGAAGCATGCAGTAGGTGGATATCAAACATACGCTCGGTCTTCTGGCACCAGCGCAATCAACAATAGAGCGTAAAACAATGTCGACACTTCCCTGATTACATAGAGCCTCTCACCTACGAAGAGCGGCGGGGAAGAAGGAGGTGGTTGTGAGTGAGCGAGGGGGCCAGGGGTGGCAAGGAGTCAACCTAGGCTAGCAAACTGCGGCAGCAGGCGGTACGTGGTCACGGGAAAAGGGGGTATCGCCTGTCTCACTTTTGGCATGTCGGTGTAAGGTTGGAATGGATCAACTCCGAGCGGCCGTGGACCAGCATGGTGTACGTGACGTGGCGTGGTATAGCTTGGCAGTCCCTGTTCCCAACAGGCCATAAGGGTTGGTCGGGCATACGAGCGAGGCCGTCTAATAAATTCGGCAAAGCTTTAACAGAAGAAAATATTTGAATTCGTCCGATATTTTGCTGAGTTTGCTCACCATAGACGACGGATCTGTCGTACATTAATAGGCATAGTTTCCAGGGATAGATTAGGTATAGCATTTTTTCGCCGGCAGGGACACGTGGGTGGGTAGTGCAGGGACGGTGTGGGGTGCCACTTCAAGGTCTCCTTTTGCTAACCAAGGGTGCAGATCCAGCTAAAGCGCTCATCCGTCGACAGTCGCTATCTGATAACAAACGCACGTTTTCCAGAAGACCCCCTACACTACATGTAATATGATCAGTATGATAAGGGTCACCCGGCCAACCACGATCAAGTATTTTGTTTCCTTGGACCTGCTCCCGGTGCCCTGCTTGTCGGCAGACTGGTAGTTAAACGATCAGGCCGACACCTGCGAGTAGCAGATAAAACATTTACGGCTGTTGGAAAAACGGGAATACGAGGGGCAACCCAGTCCATTGTTATAATAATCTTGGCCGTGCGATAACGTGTAACATTAACTTGAACATTGATCACTCGAACGCACTCCAAAAAAATATAACAACATGAAACAACAGGGCCCTCTGCTATCACTATGTTCTGTTTTATACATACTTCCGACCTGAATGCTGTCCCGGTTCGAAATGTATACGAAATATTACATCACATTTTGTCAACAGGAAACAACACGCAGATTACATGATATTCCTAACCAGGTGTTGAAAGGAACCAAACTACGGACAGACTATGGTATTTGCATCGGAGAATATATTACAAGATACATGTATCAAAAGTACGTCGACGTATATGCATATGAATAGAGTGGTGTATCCACCTTTTGACTACCCGGTCTAAAGACAGTTTGGGGTGTAAGTGACCAAGAATATCGTCTAAAGCAGTCACGAAATTGTTTACGGAACAGACCGGATTGGCTTTTGTCCCTTGAACCCAGTCTTACTTCGAAAACGTGACGCATGTACGCTTGTGGTTTAAGTTCCAAATATATTTTCTATTTATGCAGTTCCACTGAACTTCGGTCGGCAGCGTGGAAATCTGTTTCAGGGGACGATCAAAGTCCAAACCGGTAGAACGTCGTGTGTGATGCTCAGTTGCGATCGGTCGCGTGCTGGACTTTGCACCCGAACTCTTAAATTGTTTTTCTCTTCCATCTCGAGATTGTAAGACCGACGGAGCTTCGAGTGAGATAAGTGAAAATCAAGAGATACGACTTGTTTAGCGGGTTTGTCACCTGGTGGTGGTTACAGCGGGTATCCCTCTTGTATACGTATACCTGTGCATTCCTTGTTGCTGTGTATTTTATCTACTTATCTCACGCACATTTTGGTGAACGTTGTTCGAGTTCTTAGTTTGGAAGTACTCAATAAATTGGGACCCATATCGCCACTCCAAGCGCTTTGATTCATCGATGTGCAATACTACACGACCAACTTAACATCATACCTGTTTTCTTAGCATGCGAAAATAGGCGACAAAGTATCTCACCACTACATACCTGGTATTTAGGCGAAATACGTTGCGTCTATCGGCAAGTCTCGTCAGTGTTGCGGAGTTTGGCGGGCGTCACGGAGGTTTAGGGTCGAAGCGTACCTAAATGCACCATGAAGGATATAATGACAGACACAACAAAACGTAAGTTTGAGCCCTGGAATTTAATTATTACATTGTTTCCCCATCACGGTCGCTCGCTATAATCGCTGACTTGTTCACTCGTGTTGCGTGTGTCTTCCGTAGTTTTCGGATGCTCCATATTCCTAGAATGTTTTGCCTCCGCCCATTAAGCGTTGTCTGGTATTCCGACCGGAATTTGATTCGTCTCGAAGCTGAAAACCACGGACATACCGGAATATTTGGCGAATGGAAATTGCCTACAACGCGATAAAGGGTCGACGTGGGCGATTCGAGTAATAATGCATAACTCTGACCCTAAGACAATCCCACCCGAATGGAGGCTCGTTTCAAGGTGGTAGATGTTTCACATGATTATAGTATAGGCTTTAATTTTGTTTGACCGGCGGATCTTCACAATTAGGTAACTACCGGTTACAAGGTGACGCGTTTGCTCCTCTTTAAGTGTTATATAGCTATTAGTAGCTCCAACACATTTTTGGCCGGGTTCTGCGAGTAACCTTTCTTCGATAGCATGCATCGGGTGATATTTATATATGTACAAATTAATTTTCATGTTGATCTTGTCGTGTGAGGAGCTCAGACAATACACCGCCACTACTCTTACTATGGAATTGCTCTAAAAACATCGCCAGCCTTAATGTGTATTCTCTTGAACCCGCGGTGTACTAACACGACCATACATAGGAACCCCCTACCCCCCTACCCCCCTATCCCCCTATCCCCCGTCCCCCTGTTCCCCCGTCCCCACCCTCGTCTAACAACACATTTTGTGGTATAGATGTACTCGATTACTTTACCAAACATGATGCTTGTCCCCTATATTCGGGTTATGTAGTAGCAGAGCGCAGAATGATCATGGGATACCCTTGTTACATTGTCCTGCTGACCCGGGTAGTATCTAGGGGAGTCACTGGACTATATATTTAACGAGGATTAAACACATCACACGCGCGAACGGCTTCTTATAAAATCGAGTTGTAACTACCAGGTTCCTAGTACATCACGAAGCCTACACCAATACCACAAAGAAAACATAGGACAAAAATTATACGCAGCTCGCAAAATTGAGTATCTACTATTCAACCGGTTGAACTCACAGCTGACGTATTTATCATAATTTTAATTAAATCAAGAGTTCGTACGTACGTACGCGTTGTTTACTTTAGTTTCCATCTTCGTCGAAACGATTTGTCCGCACTCCTCGGGTTTAGGTAAATATGCATCAGTCTAGTGGCTTCTGTCGTTTTTGCTGCTGCTGCTGTTGTTTTCCTGCAGCTGCTGCTGCTGCTGCTGTGCGTTGTGTTGATGCTCTGCTGCGGTCGAGGTAACCCGGATTTCTTGCGTCGCCCTTACTATGACCACTCCGCAGGAAAGCCTTGTATTTAATAATATATATGAATCAACATCATCGCGTTTTCTTCTCTGGCCCTCATGGGGATCACAAGCACCTTCCACCCGTTCGTTCCTGCGATGCAGCCATACCCCGTATACGAGTTGTCCCATTGTGTCGCATAGCCATACTAAATGTTATGTTTTCATGTGCCAGTCTGCATGGTTCTACGTATTTGTTGTGGCCATTCTAACCATTTGTTTCCCCAGCGAGTTATTGTCAGCATGCAAGAACGAGTTCGAGTTTAAAACGCGTCAACCAAGTTCCGCGTGACAAGACGAACATGGTGGACGATGAATATTTCCGAAAAACGCGTGATGAAGTAACACACGATTTTCATCCGCCTGGAGAAGAATCCGGCCGAAACAATTGAGTTTCAATGTATTGTTTTTTATATGGTTGGTGTACTCCAGTCATCCGGAACAACGCGACCTCCGAAAAGGTCGGTAGTTTTCTGTAACTTTGTCGGACGGAGTACAGCAGTACCGCTATTGTAGTTGGTGGCACTGTTGAGACGACCTTATCCAATGTGTAACTTTCGAGGCCGTTCAGCGGAGGGCGTGCCAACGAACGTTTATAAACCAGTTAATCACGTGTTTTACAGTATCCTTATTATTGAATACGCTTCGGCAGTGACGATGGTGATGGTGACGTCGTTTCGGATCTTCAGGACTATGCCGGTTTCGGTATGCCCCGCGGGAGACTGGCTCCTTATTATTTAATACGCTTCGGTAGTGATGATGGTGATGGTGACCTCGTTTCGGATCTTCAGGACTATTCCGGTTTAGCCATGCCCCGCGGGAGACCGGCTCTACCGCACGCCACCCGACCAAAGTCGGCCCTACACCACCGCCGCGGCAGCCTCACGCGTCGGCCCTCGGCGACCCCGGCGAGAGAACGGGCGACGGTCCCGAACTCGGCGAGCGGGGGGGGGGGGAGGCGGCCTCCCGGGGACGGCTCGCTCCGTCCCCTAGAACGGGGCGGATCAGTGGCAAGTGAGGGTTCCCAGCGTATTCGAAGGGCTTTGCGGCCCGGGGTCTAACACCCACGCTAAAATCGAGTCAAATATCCACACCATTCACACTAATTTCAAGATGAAAAATCTCCAAATTAAAATCAATTCTCCATATTAAAATCAATTCTCCATATTGAAATCAAGAAAATTTTTTTGACCGTACTAAAATCAAGTATTTTTTTTCAAAGAGTCCCCCAGGTGTGATAATAGGGATCTCCAGAACTTCGGTCAGAATCGAAATCGGCCCATAACTTCGCGAGCTAACGAATTTTGCACTTATTTCAAGAAACAAACGCCAAGCCATAAAAACACCGATTGAAATAAAAGGGGCACTGCTGTACATACAATGGCTGCGCATCCATGCCGGCGTTTTGTTTGTGTCCGCTGTACGTACGTACGAGTACGTGCTGTTATTGCTGCTGTATATGGGTTATATAAGGACTACTACTGTTATTGCTGTACGTACTGGTGCTGCTGTACACTGATTTCATTCTGATGTTGTCGTAGTTGGTATTGTGGGTGGGTGGGTGGATCGGTTGGTGCGTGTGTGTCGATCGGTTGGTGCGTGTACGTACGTGGTTGCGTGGGTGGGTCGGTGGGTGGGTGGGTAGGTGTGCGTGAATGAATGTCGGCAAGTACGTGAGAGTGGGTGGGTGGGTGGGTGTGGGTGGGTGGTTGGGTGGGTGTCGTCGGTTGATACGTGGTTGACTGCGTGTGTGTGTGGATCATGACCCAGTTCTTATTTTGAATTTTTGTTTCTGTCCGTTATTATACCGGCCCCGCCCTGGCATGGTTCTGGGTACCACTAGTGAAAACACAATGCTACTGAAACGAGGGGGCCCGGGGATTCGGATACCAAACACCTAACCCCCCCCCCCCCTTCCCCTGAGGGGTCGGATAATTATTTTTCTACATTTTGTTTTGCTCGTGTAACGCACGTGTAGCAGTGTATTTGATTAGTGTGACAATGTCGGAGAGGAGCAAACCCTCACATCCAGTCAAATAACGCAACATGACACCATGTCCCTCGTGCAAAATATTATACCTGGTATGATAGTTATGATTTTCGGCGTGGTTGAGTTTCCCTGGTGGATTATCGTTGGAAGGGTATATTAATTTGGTCCATCCCATTTATAATCTTCGCTATTCCTTTCCCTCTCCTTCCTGGTCGTAACTCATATCCGGGGTTAGAAAGTAGGCTCTTCTCTCTCCTCCCCCACTACGGTCCTTGCCAAAGTCGTTTCCACAGCGACAAACCCACGCGAACTCTCCCTCCCTCACGACCGTCTTCAGGCAGTGCTTATCCAGCCAAGCCTGCTGATCCCACGGCTCGTCGGGGCTTACTGGTCCACCTTCGATTGCCATAGCTCCTTTGTACCGCTCACTACTGCTGCTGCTGCAGTCGCTGTCCCTACCCAGCTGCGAGGGTCGCAGTGGCCGCCCAGTAATAGTATTGTAGTACTATGGAAGGCCTTATATCGAGCAGGGGGGGGGGGGGACTACTTACCGTCCCCTATTTTCAGTTTATATAGTTATTGTTAAGGGTTAAAGGGAAGGGACGGTGTCATGGACCCCCCCCCCCCCTGTCGCGAGGGTTGAAGTTGAACAATTCGACGTGAGGTGTCGAAATACAATTCTGCGGGCCCCCCTGACTGAAATACTAAAATTGCATGACGTTTCCAAATATTCCACCAAATGTGTGACATTAAGGACCAGGAAAAAATCTTTTCTAACGTGTATAAATAAATGCTGGAAAGGATATTCCAAAAAACCCTCTCCTGTAATGATGGTCCTTCGTAGTTTGAATGCAGATATTTGGTCGAAAGAGGCACAATATATATGGATGGTTACGTACCTGACCAACTATGGTGTTTATTCTTATAATTGACATGGTTTTAGGGGACGATATTGCCAACCGGTTGTAGAACAGTGACAATGTAATAAGTGCACCAGCGCGTGCCTAGATAAATAATTTGTGTGAAATTTTCTAATCGGTCGTGCCTGATGGATGTTGTTATGGGACCTTGCTCAGTTACCTAGGTTTTCCCCTCGCCTACTCGTTGGCTATTGTTTTTTCGTGACAACGGGCTAACGTATGACAACGAACGAGCAAATCTAATATTTCAGCAAACGCCAACAAGAAAGTGAAGTTTGTTCGCCACAACAACAACAACAACAACAACAACACTTCAACAAGGCAACAACAACTACCACCAACCACCAACGTCATCAACAACAACATATATATACAACAACAAAAACGACGCCGGCAAATAACCGTAACAACGAAAACAACAACAACGCCAACATCAACAGCAACAATAATAACTAAAACAACACCAACAACAACAACAAAATGTAATCTTGGTTGGTACAGTAGTTATGCCGTGATGTTATGGATAACGATACGTGAATATTCAAGACTACGAATTCCATACCTAGTCTTGTTTTAGGTACGAGTTGTTCGCGGTATTGTATTGTATTGTTTTTTTCTCCCATCTCATTTATTATCATTGCTCTTCATTTCTCTCTCCTCCCTAGTCGTAACTCAGATCCGGGGTCACAAAGTGGGCTCCCCTCTCTCTCCCTCCACTACGGTACGTTCCTTGCATTTTTATTGCGAGAAGACTTCAGCTTGTTCTTCACCCTCGTCGACTCGCATTGAATTGTGCCTACCAACGCTACTCCTACTAATAGGCGCCCTCAGAAGTAGATTTCGTTTTTGAATTATTTAGTGCAAACAAACGTAAACGTTCGACCCACGTGATATTCGAACTCCGGACATCAACATCTAGGAGCGCTCGAGGTTACCACTAGACCATCGGGGCGACCGACACTGAAGGAGGGGGTACAATTAACTATTATAGCGAAATATGGAAAATCTATTGTTCCTCCCCTTTCGCTAAATTACCTTAATAATGTACTTCGTCTGTCCCATAAGTGACGTCGTTAGGGGTTACAGATCGTATCTACCCAACCAAGATTCCCACGATTCCATAGTTAGGTTCGATGAAAACCTACAAACAGCGATGTTCATTATAAAACAAAACAAATGCGTGTCTTAAGTACGTAGTGATAATTATGAGGTCGAAAACTCGGACTTTTGGCTGATGTTTGGGAATATTTTGATAATTGGTTTGAGAATGTACTAGCAAATTTCTGTCATTTTCGATGTTTGAACGCCCGGTACCCACAACAACTACGATGCACACCCCCGCAACTCGTAAATGAGACGCCGATGTATCGACAGGGCCACCGTTTCGTTTTAGTGGTGGAAAGAGTGCTGGCCGTTTCCCCAGTGACGGCGATGACGAACAGCGCTTTTGTTTGTTTTTCTGTTGTATATATTTTCAACATTTTTTCGCCCCTGGAAACAGGGCGAAATACGGCCTTTTTTGGGCCAACTGATTCTGTTACGGCCCTTCAAGCATGTAGAGAGTGGTACTTGCGTAAATTGAAGTAAAACTTTGCTTCACCTAAAACAATTGCGAAAATAAAAAGGCATTGTCGCCTATGTCATCAGACACGGGTAAGGGTTTGTGTCATTATGACGGACTTTACATACCGTGTTAGTTTTCCACTGTTTATTATTGAGTTTTTGCGACAAAGTTATTTCCGGAAAATACACGTTGTCAAATTATTCCCTGAACATACAAATTGAAACGAATGAAGAACAAACGAACTAAAAAGGTCTTGCAATCGTGACTTCTGTAGATGACTTTCTACTCCTCCGTTAGATTATACCCCGAGGAAAATTGTAGAACCTTCGTCCCTGTGTCTATGTGTTCTTCACATTACGCCTGTACAGCAGTAGTACATTGTGCATCGGACATAAAGCTCACATCAGTAGACACACAGCACTGGTGATACACATTCGGATCCTGAGACGTCCCATGTAAATTGGACGCCCATAGAATGTGCCATGGGATGGATAATATTATGGCCCCACGTCCCACGCCCTCGACCGTCAGTGAATAGAGCAATGCTAATAGTTGCCGTTGAGCTCGGACCGCCTTGGGCCCGCGAATGACACATGGATATATCAGACGATTTTGACATGTCCAATACTGCAGCAATCAACAAGAAGAATCGTTTACACGTCGGATGTCTCAAATCCATGCAGATTGTTCTGAACTCATTTAGAATTGCGTTGAACACAAACATATACTTTGTATAGTTGTAATTGTTCAAGTCATATTGTCCCGAAACAAGATTATTGTGGTGTTCAAATGAAGGAGTAACATTGCAATTCGTTTGTTTTTTATTCGCATGGCATATTTCACTCGGCCATCCGATTACGAGAACGCCTTGCCATGTCTTCGATATAATGATTGCCAGGTGTTACTCCGCCCTCGCTTCGTCCACTTCGAAGCAGCGACCACTAAAGATGAGCTGCGCATATTTCAGAGTAAAACCAAGGACACGGTGAGTACCGGTGGCAACCCGTTGTTTGAAATGAAGGAGAATGAACACTGGCATCCTTACATAGGATGCGCATCAATCGTTTGAGGTATACAATATCCACACCTTCGGCCAAAGGTCACGCACTCCTTGCACGTGATATAGGCGTGACAGCACCCGCGCCACAAGAATAAACCCAGCACCCGCATGAATTCGTGGGGGTTTACGCAGCCTGACCCGATGCGCTTTAATCGTTTGATGCCCTCGCCCTTCCCTGCAGGAGCTCTCCTGCGCTCCGGAGGTTTGCGCCTTCCCTTCGGAATCGATAGATCCCGACGCTGATGTGAAGTGCGACAATAACATCTGCACGCGAGAGCAGTGTTGCCATGTGCTGTGCCGAATGTACGTATGCCCTATTGACCTCATCAAGGTGGAAAATCATGAAACCATCGTGTGCGCGCGACAACGTCGATTGCACCGTCGACAAATGCTGCACAGAAGGTGATATTTCTGTAAATACGCGTTTGAACGTTTTGCACGTCGTGAAAACAAAAGACGACGAAATCCGGCGGCATTTTGGGGCTGAAGTGCGAAGCCCATAGAACCCATCTCCGTCGAAATCCCATAATGTATCGTATAGTCGTAAGGTTGGTGCTACAATACAGGTAGTACTGGTTGGCGGCTGAAGAGTAAGGAGGACTCGTCAATTTTAATGGCTTTGTTTATCAGAGACTTCAAGTCGCTCTGCCTATAGTCGCTACCTTGCCTCGTTAAAAATATTATCTGAAAAGTATATGCATAAAAAAAAGGTGAAACACTGCACCCTGTCACTGTTGGTCGGCCGCAACAGTTGTGATCAAACGGGGTTTGTTTGTCGTCGGAGGAACTAGTCGGTACCGGTGGAATTTCTCTGTCATAAAAGTTGGACTACAATGCAACATTGTGCGGCATTTCTCCATTCCGTCTACCGTAAACCCTGCCCGGTAGAAAATTTCATCCTGCTGAACGTTCACGGTCGCTAAACGCCTTGGTTTGATTTGTAATCCTCGGAAATAGAGTATTTAATATTTCCCTGTAATATCTGTCTTCACCATAGCATTCCCGTGTCCGCCTCCCTGTCAATTGGCCGTTTCATATTGTGACTGACCACTACGACGCGAATTTTTAAGACAAGACATACTGCAGCTCCTTCGAATGCGGGCACGGGTACTCTTTGATCTAAGGTGCTTAGGAGGAGGAGTGCACGGACAACAACTGCGAAAAGAGCCAGTGCTGCGACAAGGTCTGCTCGGGTTTCGACTGTCCTCGCAGCCACATCCACGTTGACTATGCTGACAACATACTGTGCAGCCGCGGCAGGTGCAAGAAACGCCAGTGCTGCTTGAAGGCTGGTGAGACATACATCATGCGCCAAAGACGTACGGGTACTGCCGTTTGATGTGATTTGTCCATGTTGATATTGACGGCAGGTGTAAATATCGTCTCGAGCCCGACCATTTTTTTTCTGTGGGCAGCATTTTACGGGCATTGAAACAACCACCATTCCTCCTTATTTCACGACTACTCTGTTTTAAACATACAAAATAGACACTATCGTTGACCGGAGGTCTCCGTCGGCGCTGATTGTGATCTGAATAACACCCCAGACGAAGTTTGCTCTGGCTTCAAGTGCCCTCACAAAATTCGGCCTTGTGGAGGATGCCGACAACACAGTGTGCCACCGGCGAAGGTGCAACAGACGCGAGTGCTGTGAGAAAGACGGTGATACCTACCATAGCCCCTACAAGCATCTAACTAGTGGAACCACATCTCTACGATGATGCCGTTCCAATTGCTGTTGCTGGGTGTTTGTGGTTGACTTGTTTCGAACAGAATGTTAAAACTCTGTCTATAGCCCCACCAAGCAAACCTTGAGAACTGTCACATACAGAGGTTGCCACGACAACTCTTACTGTCGCTTTCGTCATGCTGATGAAACTAGTCCGTCTGTACACCTCCGTTAAAACGTTCGTTGTTGTGGCAAATTGGTTGAGCCGGATTCTGAATCCATAGCGCCATTGAACACGTTTTTAACGTCAGCAAGCGTTACGCTCCTGTTATCAAAATGTTTAAAACCTAATCAACAGTAGACAAAGTATTCAATTCGATGAGGGGTTGTTTTGCGAAAATTATCACGAACATCATCGAGCGGACGAGTAATTACAAAATCTAAAGTATAAGATGAAATAAACGTACGTGCATCACTTCCGGATGTAATGTATACCAACACGTAGGTAAACGAAGTGTGACCGTCACCAACGTATTCAGCGTTTATGGTTGTTGGGAAAAATTATTTGTGATCGTGTGATACCTGGCCCGCCTAACGTTCGGCGTGTCAGGCGCATGCTACGATAGAGGTAACACGTTTTATCATAAATAGTTTCTGAATGGTCGGGGTCCCTAACCTTAAACCGTCGACCTTTTTTCTTGTGTTGCCACACTTATGATTTTATGCTCAGGCCATTGAGATGTGCATCGGGTAAAACTTTATATTTTCCTCAACAATCAGTTTTTGATTGACGTATAGAGCTCCTCGAGCGACGACACGCATTAAACACATGGTGCACCTCTACCGTAGTATGAGTCGTCAGGAGAATAGAGTTTGTTCGTCGCACAATTGCAGTTCGAGCCGCCCCTAATATGTCCATAGTATGTGGTCTAACTGCAGTCTGTAAGTCCGACTGGCTTTCGATCGCTCCTACCACAGAGAGTGGAAACCCCCATTTTCCTGCAACGTCTAGAACGCTTGATGAGGTGGCTTTGCACTATGGAGTGGGTTGTGTTTGCTGACTCAGTACGACCAACCATACCTTACTATGGCGATGTATATCGCGGAACATTATATCATAGTGTGAGTATGAGTCAACCAATCAGATGGCTTTGCTCAATATTCGTTTTACCATTTTTTTAGATATCGTGTAAGTCAAAGGGGAACACTAATTAATTTATTAACTTACTACTATTAATAGTTCAATAAAACGTGTGCTTCGAGGGTCAAAACCAAATGTTGTGCCCCACGTTTGCCAAAGTTAGTTCATCCACTCAATCGCAAGAAATTTAAGGCATACTTTCCTCCACCCGTATCCGCACATATATCATTTTGTTTATTTTCGGGGATGATTTTAAATGACGAAGGTCGAACGATTTGATATTAATTACTAGATTATTGATGTTGCTTGCCAAGGTTATCGTGAACACTTACCAACATGATTACTTCGATGGGGACGGCATTCTTGAACCTCGACACGCCCCATAAGCCGCAGATAACCTCCCTGTATTGAAACATCAATTGAATACATATACCGTACAAAGAAGGCTCTCTCCTCCCCCGTCCTCACTACGGTATTGTTTGTCTGCATGAGTCCGCAAATCCAATAATATACTGAAATACCGTAAGTTGAAATCTAGTATATACCTTGTGGGTATCACGTTGAATATAAAATCGACAACGCCAACACGTCTAACAACGATGAAGACGAAAAGTAGAACTCCATCGCCACTACAACTGCCACCACCGCCACTACCACCCCCAGCAGCGGGCAACAATATGTGTTTGCGTTAACATGTGTGTAATGCTACACCACCAACAAACACTGCTACTGGCGTGTTATCTGTTCTGAATTGAACCTCAGCCAAGGTATCCTCGAACTTCAAGTGCCCTCGCCATTTCAACGTGGTTGACGACGCTGAACAGAAAGAGTGCCGCCGCAACGGATGTAACAAACGGGACTGCTGCCAGAAAAAACGTGAGACGTGCGCTCTACATGAGGCTTTGCACTTCAACCTTGTATTGTTTTACTCGGGACGTAAACGCGACCTCGGGCTGCGGTATGAAAAGCTTCGACACACCACCATATTCAATGATTGTTCCCGCGGCTATATGTCTAAACGTTAATATCAAACAATAGCTGTGAGATCGAGGATTTCGTCGCAACTCATACTTGCCACCTATGCGTGATACTTCGAACTCGCGTACAATAACTGTCAACCTCTTTCGTACCATTGGAAACCAATGATACGCATACTCCGGCCGACTTACTTTCTGTTCCCCTCGATTCTCCTTGCAATACTGATTGAATACGACGCGTGCTACGGTAGGGGTAGCACGTTTTGGCTGAATCGTTTTCTGAACGATCGGTCTCCTTAACCCAAATTCGTCGGACTTTCATTTTTGTGACGAATAATGTTTCAGAGTATACTTCGGTCATGAGATTTCGCATCCGGCAGCACTTTTATTTTCCTCCAAAATCATTTGTTCGGGTAAGGTATGACGCTGCTTTAGTGAAGAGCTCAGAAAAAAACATGGTGCATCTCTATAATAGCATGCGTCATCCGCTATCTCCGAATATTCCCCTCATACTATTGAAAATCAAAGTTATATTGTCCGGCCGACTAACATTGTTTCGATTGACTCTCGTTGTGATACTGACTGAACCTCAGAAAACGTGTGCTCAAGCTACGATGGCCCCGACGGCCTCCTCGATGTCGACGATGCTGAAGACACAGTGTGCGACCGCCGCCGTGGCTGCACCGAAGATCAGTGCTGCAAAGAGGAACGTGAGACTCACACCTACAAACGCCTGTTGTCCTGTTTCCTCGTTTCCTATCCTATCCCATGTACGGGTTCGGAGTAATACCACGTGATCAATATGGTAGCTGCCACAAAACCGTCGTTGGCCGGATGACAGGGGTATTGGTTACTCAGGTTCCCTACGTAAGGTGATTCACAAATATACCCCAAAGTTGTGTTTAAGCCTCGGTGTTAAAGCATTGATGTGCACCTGTGCATTTCAGTAGAAATCTAAGTGGACCAATATGACTGGTATTCAAACGGAACATACATGCCGTTAGTCAACTGACTGACTTTCGTCGACTTGTCGGTTGGCAAAATCAGCTGCTGACAATCCCACTCGCCGGTGTAGATACCACCTAACCGAACAAGCATTTCCCGACCAAGGGCCCCCCACCTAAACACGCAAACGTGCCCCCCGCGTTCACAAGATCCTTCCTTGAAGTATGCAAACCCACTACCTGGTACATCGTATCGCGGAAACCGCTGCGAAACGACCCAATACTTACCAACGAATACCAACGAGTTGGTAATGTAGCTCGCGGCGACTTAAAGTTGTAGTATTTCGGCGCAGTATGTTTCTTTGCGTCAGTGTCATCACCCCCCATCGCCCGTAAATGCTCGCAAGTACTCTGTGCTCGTTGGCGTCTGGATTCCGTTGCTGTCAGACAGGAAATGCATCTGCCTAATAAAATACTTGCGATAATCGTGTCGTTGTGATAGGGTTTTGTTCTCTGCACTCACAGCTTACTACGTCTCCGCCATCCGCCTAAATACCGCATGCATTTATTCCTCAGCCAGAGCATTATGCAGCTCCATCAGGTGCCCCGTCGGGACCGTTCAAGTCGCCGACACCTCTGAGACCGAGTGCAAAGACGGCAAATGCTCGGTTTCCCAGTGCTGCCCGAAGGCCTGCACAGGCTATGGCTGCATGAACATCAAACAAAATATTATCGACGATGCCGATACCACCGCGTGCGGGGACGGCGTCTGTACCGACGATGTCTGCTGCTGTTACACTAAGGTGATAACCCCGTTATACGAGTGTTTCTACAGTGGGTTTGGTTTTCTTTTTCCTATTATCGAATATTTTCTTGGTGTCTAGAATACCCTTGAAAACGCAAAGTGCGACTAAGTCTAGAGGTGTGAATCTGCTTCCTCGCTCTACACAAAACCCTCCGATTAGTGTACCACAGAGGCAGACCACAACGACATCAAGTAGAGTGCTATAGGCCCAGGAGTAACAACAGATGCGGTCGTAAGTACTTTTCATTTTAGTTATATGCGTTTACCTCAGAGCGCAGGTCTGTGCTCGTCCAATTGAACAAAAACAAACAGTGCATGTATACGCTCTAACAAAAGGTACCAGATTGACGACCGTCGACGTATTTCGTGACGTAGGGCCCATTTGGCCGCCCGTGCGCTCGACAGGCTTGGGACGCAGCACGATGGTTGGACAGACGATATGTCGTTGTTTCGTCACCACTTCCAACAGAGTAGACCATGCCGAGGAAGAACACGTTGTTCTCTTGGTTGTCTTGTTCCCCGACAGATGCTTCAAGAATGCCGCTTGTGCTGTCGAGTGCGTCTTGATTTAAGGTGTTCGGAAGGTGAAAAATCTGGTGACGGTTAATATGATAAATCGGAGAAGATGACTCATCGCGTCGGTTGAGGTCCGATCGTTGAATATCGGTCGATCAAAGCACCACGCACAAAAGCGGCCGGCCGCTTCACAGGTGAAATCAGCACGTCATTGAGACTATCAATCGGTACGGAAAACTGTCTTTGAATTTTTTTAACCAGTCTTTGAAAACAATTTGATATTGTGGAGCAGAACAATTGTTTCAACGATCTTACGCCGAGAAATTTTGCCTCATGATCTCATAACTGCCTTGGTTGTCTGCTGTGCTGCTGCAGTAACAAACCTCCGATGGACACCTTTGATGGCGCCAAGGACGACAAAGACACACTCCCGCGCAAACGGTTTCACGTTCAGGCCCATCTCTACCACGACGTGCTTACTCAGCGAACGCACACTTCTACAGTAGTCTTTATCGAGGAATGTCGAGTTGTCGTGTATGTGCTTAGATGTGTTGGGACTGACGCGGTTTCGCTGGGGCGACTCCTTTTTGAAAAACACCGTGTCAGACTTTGATGTGGATGTATTGGTAACAAGCTTCATATATACAAGCGCAACAATCGGCGGGCTTCATGAGGCTTATTTTTTCTTATTGGCCTGGGCTAAACGAAGGCTGTAGATGGCGATCCATGTGGAATGACAACTGTTCCTAGACAAATAGGTTTATTAGATCGGGTTTAATTAACTTGCTGAACCTCTTTGCTCCCATTGGTGGATACGCTGGCTTGACGAACGTCAGCCCACAAAGCCAATCAGCTACGAGCCAACGATATTTGGGTTTCCACACCGCGAAACGCGAACCGGGGATGGGGCCGTATCATACCCGCGTGGTGCTGGAATTATTTTCGAGCGCCAGCCAATCACCGACCGGCCGGTCGGGCTGGGGTTTCCACACCGTGCGGGGCGGTTTCGACCTGGGGGGTCGTTTTTTTTCGTCCCCGGGTCGTCGGAGTTGTAGGTATACCGAGGAATTTCAAAACCGGGGATGGGGACAAATCGTCCCCGGGTGAGAAGTTGTGGATTCATGGGGAGATTTCCAATCCCGAGATGATACTCTGTCGTCCCCGGGTGTATATGACGTTGTATACGAACCCCAGCCAATCACCGGTCGACCGATGTGGCTGGGGTTTCCACACCGTGTGCGGAGGTGTCGACCTGGAAAATCTCGACTTTCGTCGCCGCGTTGTTGGAGTTGTACATGTAGGGAAGAATTCCCGAACCGGGGACGGGGCTGTATCGTCCCGGGGGGCCTGGATTTATTTTCGAGCACCAGAATATCAGCGATGAGCCGGTCGGGCTGGTGTTTCCACACCATGTGGGGCGGTTTTGACCCGGGGAATTAATATTTTCGTCCCCGGGTAGTCGGGGTTGTAAAGATACCGAGGGATTCCCGAACCAGGGATCGAGACCTATCGTCCCCGGGTGAGGAGTTATGGATGCATGGCGGGAAGTCCGAGCGGGGGATAATAATATATCGGCCCCGGGTGGCGTTGGCATTTTTTCGAGCCCCAGCCAATCAGCGATCGGCCGGTGTCGCTGGGGTTTCCAAACCATGCGCAGAGGTGTCGACCCGGGGGATCTCGGTTTTCGTCCCCGCGTTGTTGGATTTGTACATGTATGGAGGGATTTCCGATCCGGGGGTGGGACCGTATCGTCCCCGGGTGGCGCTGTCTTTATATTTGAGCCCCAGCCAATCAGCGATCGGTCGGTCGGGCTGGGGTTTCCACACCGTGCGGGGCGGTTTCGACCCGGGGGATCGTTTTTTTCGTCCCCGGTTGGTCGGAGTTGTAGATATACGGAGGCATTCTCAAACAGGGGATGGGGACCAATCGTCCCCGGGTGAGGACTTGTGGATTTATGGCGGGATTTCCGATCCGGAGATGGTACGCTATCGTCCCCGGGTGGGTCTGGCTTCATTTCGAGCCCCAGCCCATCAGCGATCGGCCGTCGTGGCTGGGGTTTCCACACCGTGCGCGGCGGTGTCGACCCGGGAGATCACGGTTTTCGTCCCGGGACTGTTGGAGTTATAGAGGTATGGAGCGAGTTTTGATCCGGCGATTGGTCTCTATCGTCCCCGTGTGTCGCTGGCTCTATTTTCGAATCCCAGTCAATCAACGATCGGCCGGTGGGACTGGGGTTTCCACACCGTGCGAGGCGGTTTCGAGCCGGGGGATCGTTTTTTTCTTCCCCGGGTGGTCAGAGTTGTAGATATACGGAACCATTTCCAAACGGGGGATGGGGACCAATCGTCCCCGGGTGAGGGGTTGTGCTTTCATGGTGGGATTTCCGATCCGGGGGTGATACTCTGTCGTCCCCGGGCGGCTCTGGCTTTGTATACGAGCCCCAGCCAATCAGCGATCGGCCGGTGTGGATGGGGTTTCCACACCATGCCAGGCGGTGTCGACCCGGGGGACCCCGGTTTTGAACCCCGGGCTGTTGGCGTTGTAGATGTGTGGAGGGATTTCCGAACCGGGGATAGGGCCGTATCGTCCCCGGGTGTCGCTGGCTTTATTTTCGAGCCCCAGCCAATCAGCGATCGGCCGGTGGGGCTGGGATTTCCACACCGTGCATGGCGGTTTCGAGCCGGGGGTTATCATTTTCGTCCCCGGGTGGTTGGAGTTGAAGACATACGGAGGGATTTCTGAACCGGGGATGGGGCCCTATCGTCCCCGGGTGCGGCGGGACTGGGGGGTTCCCCTGAGGGGTAACTCTCGCCGCGCGCGCCCCGGCCCCTGATTGGCCGGGGGCGGGCTGGGGGGCCCCCTCGACCAATGGGCGTTGGGCTCGGAAAACGCAGCGATGAAATGTAATCATTATTATACTATATATGTCAGCTGGAGACCACGAGTGTAAATGATAGTGGAGCATTGTTTCAGTACTGGACGAAGCATTATAGTAGATCTTCCTGAGGTAGCTATTAAAGCACTCTGATTGGCGAATGGTATTTTTTACGCGGCTCGATCAACTTGGAGTCTTACCCAGCCACAGCATCCCGAATCACCCTAGAGTATTTCCAAGTTCACCATCTACGGCGGCCGAGTCAACCTAGAGTCTTACCAAGCACAGCATCCCAGCACTGACCATTGGTATAGGGTTCGGGTTCGGGTCAGGGTTCGGGTTCGATTGGGAGAGTCGGCTTGAGTCGCCAAACACAAAACGCCCGTTAATATCTACTCTTAAGGTGTGTCCACCCCTCCAGTCTTGTACAGGTATTATACTGGTATCCTGTCTGGGCTTTGCTAGCTCCAGTACGGTTGTTCTCATTGATCCGTATGCGGACGTCTGCAGTAGATATCCTCATCATATCGGTACCGGGGTAGTACTTCATAAGTTTGGGTTTCGAACAAATCGAGTCTACATGCGCCTGCTGCTTCGCGAAGGTCCATGCGTACCTCTGTCGGGAATACGTGTAAAGGGGTAGACTATGTCACAAAGCGGAGATTACGACCGATATGATACTTGAGGGTATCTTCTTCGGCACGCTACGATCTCCATTTCGATGAGTGTTCATGTTCTCGATGTAGAATTCCCCCTTTGCACCGGCACCTCGTATGTTTAGGAAGTTGTATGTAGAACACATAACGTATCTGATTGCTGCTGCCCGTCTTAATGCACATACCTTCCTCCGGAGTGCAACGTGTGGCAGTCTGGATCGGGTACACTAGCGACAGGCCCCGTTAATTATTTTCTGCGATCGCATCGATACACGATATCAGCGCACCACCATATGTACGATACAACTTGAGCATATACCAGGTATCATTTCTTTGGGACGAGAACGTCCCTCCGCGTGTTCGTGTGTTTCCGGGAGAACATGCCCACATTATGAGTATCTGAAGGTGCGTATAGTGGTTTTGATCTATAAGACCAAACTCTTTAGATCCTTGTTGAACACTAGACGCACCTTCGCCCGTTGAACGTTTATAGCGAAGATCATAACCTAGAGGGCAGTTGTTGGTTTTAATGTCGAGGTTCTGTAGCCGTTTTATCCGTCGGTCTTTATTTGAAGATTAAATATAATCGCTCTAGTCTGTGCATAGGTAGGCTAAACGTTTGCTTGCTCCGTCGTGTTTGAAGTTAAGTTGGGTCGAGGCTGGCGTCATGTCTATTTCGTACGTGGGTTTGGATTCCAGTTTTTGGGGACCCTCTTACTCATTGTACAGAGTAGATAAAACGTTATGGGGACCGCAGCGTTTTGTGTTCTGTTGTTGACGCAAACCGAGGACAAACACGGAGCCACGCAAGCTTCCGATGCTCGGGTTTCTTAGCAGATAAGGCTATGTCCTTCTCTATAGTAGTATCGACGGAGGCATTTTGAGACTGAAATTACATTGGACACATTGCAAAGTTTCCTCGGGTGCCAATTGGAGTCAAGTGTAAGGCTCACTCGGGCCACTGCAAAGGACACCCACACGCTGTAGACCATGTCGCCATCAATGCGTAGTACAAAATGTCAATATTTATTGTTTGAACCACACCAAACCATGTTTTAAATTGTCAAAACACTACTCAATGTTCTCTCAACAGAGCATTGAGACATTCGATTCATTGTCATCGATGGTTCTAACGGTTGTCTACACAATTTTCAATTGCGTATGCCTTTTGGATTAAGCACGGCGGCAGCCAACGGCATGTCCGACCATGCTCCTTGCTCGTTGGGTGAGTGTGTGCAGTACCGCCGCATCAAAGCAGCCCGCGCAGGACCGGATGGTATTTGATGTGCAACCTGCGGCAGGATAGTGCCAAAATCTTTGAGCTCGTGTCAATGTAACCCCTACACGCATGTAAGTATGTGTATTCCATTTTACGGAAATTTTGGTTCTAAAATTTCCTAGAAATACACCAGCCTCCTGGATTTTTCCTGCTTCGCACTGTAGGTATATCACACCAACCTTAGTGTTTAGTTTCTTGCTTAGGCCCATTACAATGAACAAAGAGAGAAGCCCACTGCTCGTAGAGTGCATTGCGTAATTCAAGGCAAACCTCAATACTCCATATATGCGCTGGGATACCTGTGACAGCTATAACGGCGATTCCACTGCTGGTTATAAGTTGGAGCATTGTACATAGCTACTACAGTAGCAGCAACCGCGAATCTACTTATGGTAAAATTGCCCTCTGCGCAATCGCTGTGTCGGTAGTAAAATTGGCGGTCTTGCCGACATCAACCCGCGGAAAATTGTGTGGGAGCGATTGCAGCCACCACGGTTAAACCGGGTGACGACAAACACTGTTACAAGTATTCAACTTCTCAGCTCGAAATATTCCTACGAATACAGTAGCTTCACCACATGGGGTTACGGACAGCTACGGTAAACGCCCTTTATGAACGAAACATTTATCCAGCCCCAAAGACATATAATCCCACCTCTTGAATACCCCGTTTTTGGCGATTATCAACATCCCTGTCCCGTTGTCACTGCCCATCATCATATAGAACAACGCTAGAAAAATAATTATCCACCAGGCTTCTGAATGGCCGGCTGAGCAAGCTTGCAGGTATTGAATTTAAAAGTCATGCTGTATGTAGTCGTAATTGGAACGTAATAGGTATAGCGCGGAATACAGTATGGGGTTGACCAACGTAGTCGACGTTTAAATATCTTCAAACCCCCGCGACCGAAAAGGAGTGCATTCACGCTGAATCTGCGGTCTTTTGGATTGGAGAGCGTACAAAAACCGGTATGAAACCCTAAACTAGCAGACACGTTCCCCTCGCTACCTACCCCGTTCGTCATGGAAGGCGCCAAAGGTCATCCGTATAGCCGTTATAGAGCAGTAAAGCACCACTAACGGGATGCGCAGGGCGAACTTGTGTATTCACTGACGATTGGGCGACATTAAAATTGGCATTCGACGCTGCCCTTCAAAGCCGTCGATGTAGAAAACGTTTAACCTGTTCGAACATCCACCTCGAATTTTCCACGTCCAAACAAGATTTTGCGGTAATACTGAAAGATCGCCCTTTTCGTGCTAGTCTTCCTCCCCAGAAATTGATGACGACCGACACCTGGCACGATCGCGGCTAGACGTTCAACAATATATGTCTTTGTACGTCTTGCACGTTTTCGACTAGGACTACGAAGACTCCTTTACCGACACCGAATAGGCCATGGCCACATGCAGCTTGTATTTCCAATGGACGATCAAGACGCACGTAGCTGAGCATTATTTACTCGATGCCTAGTAGTAGTTGACTGTCGATGAAATTACTCGATGCGCCGCTGTCAGCAGTCATTGAGAAGCTTTTGTCGCTTGTAGTTGATTGTGCAACGATACAGGAGTAGCAGATGTTCTGTGGAGGTGTAGGTGTTGATTCTAATCGTGCTCGCAGTAGTCTCCAATGGAGCTGTTGCTGTCGCCGACATGTTATATATGTTTCCACCAGTGTTGTATATAGAACAGGCAGTTATGGTCGTGTTGGCTTGATCCGGTGCAGTGGTACCACCACTTCACGTGTTCACATTGATGTTCGTTGTTCCGTTAACCGTTCCGGGTGTTCCCGTAATTGCCGCTCGGCTGCTGTGGCTGATTACGGCACTTGGAGGTATGATGTCACCAGGTAGGTCGGTTCAGTGCAATCTACACCATAATGCGTTCGTACATGTCATCAAACTTTTACCAGGTACGATTGATTGTACAGTAGTAACCGTTTGCCCAATGCCCGGCTTTATTGCAAATATTGGCACTTCCCGTTTTTACTGCAAGTTGTTACCATAACCTATTCTCGCCCCTTCTGGTTGCGGCCTGACTCTTTATTTGCTGTTCGATTTACATCGTATTGCACGTCGTAAGTATAGCCCTTTGCATCATGAGACTGTCATCCGCTTCAGCATTGTGCTTGATCTGAAAATATACATCCCACAGTCCTGGTATTGGTAGTACGATATCAAACAGACCCCCGTTAATGACTTAGCCCATCTCAACCGATTCACCTCGTATATGAATAAGTTTTTTTTATCAACACGTCAGGATATTGACCTTCTTCTATCACCATAGCGACAAGTTGATTTTTCATGATGCGTCTTCCTGGCGCGTCGAGGTTTACTACTTTTCAATCATACCCATCCCAATCGGCTTTTTTTATTGGGTATTTCATCTTGGTTGGGCTTGTACCGTGGAGGAAACTTGCTGTTGCTCCGGTCGTACTCAGGAACAGGACGTTATAAATATATCATCCAGTTGTTGTGGTGACATCCGTTCATTTCTTAAGCATGTTCGATGCCAAAGCCTACATACCAAAATAATGATGTCTGAACGGCTGCTGTTGATGCTGGAGCGTGGGGCGAAGACCATGCTGTATCTTTGGAAGTTGGAGTAGTTTTTTGTTGCTCTCCGGCTTGAGTTCCTTCTTCATCTTCATCTTGAGCTTCGGCCGAAGTATGATGTTCCGTGCCGTGTTTATGTCCACGACCCCTGGTAGTGGCCGACGACATTCTGGTTGGGCTCCTTGCCCTTGATCGGATTTTAATTATTTTAGGGCATTTCGTCCGTCGATGATGTAAGCCACCTCTGGACGGCGCATGCTGATGATTGATTGACCCATTCTCCTGCATATCTCGAACAGGAGGCCGTTTAATTTGCCACTCACGGTCTTGACGAGCTTGCCCGATGCACTTGCTGCTCTGGAATCCCCTGTAATATTCGTGCAGCAGCAGTTGTTGGATGTCTCGTCGATATATGCTTGCCTTGAATACAGCTCTTCGCGCATGACAGCAACTTGGTGTTTGTACTTGTACGTGCCATTACTTGATCACTCGCCTTTTCAAAAAGCCGATTTGTTGCACACCAGCAGCAGCTCCTCCCTTGACAGCAAAATATCTGCCCTGTTACTTGATTTCGGCTTGATGGCGAGGGTGTTGCTTCACGCTTGATGGTGCGACAGCTGTCTTTTATTTTTATGACCCTTGCTATCGTATAGATCTTCGTTGTTTCTGTGCCCTTGGTTGCGAGGCTCATAACCTGATGGGATACTGAAATATTGTGGATCTCTCGTAGAGACACACGCAGGTGGCTGATGGCCCCAAGTGACACTGTTGTTCAAAATAAAAGAAACAAAAGAGATGGTTTAAAAGGTGGGGTTTATCTTACCGTGCCCTAGAGAGCGGTGGCATCCTGGGGGAGTCGGGAGAGTGAGCTCCGGCGGGGAGCATACCTCTTGTGCAATTACTTGGTGCGACCACCCTGATAGGTCGGGCGTGACGTATGCTGCATGACCCTGATATACGATCATGCTTCGGTACCGCGAGTTTCTGTTTTTTATGATGCAATATACTACGAGTGGCCTGTACTCTATAATAATGGTTTGTCCTACGTACCGATAATGTTTCCTTAGATCGTGGTAGATCTACCGACATCGGACTAATGTACGAACGGACATGACAGTCTTGCGTATATTCTAACAAACGGTATATCGCGGCCTGTCCACATTAACCGCCAGTAAGTCCTACGGAGTGCCAGCATAGTCTTGCACAGACGGGCCGACACGCATGCACACGCACCATCCACACGCATACGCGATGTCCACACAAACATATAGAGTGCCTGTACGTCTCACTCCCAACTTATAAGCAGGGAGAAGCATTGTGACTGGTGTGGGAGGGAGGGTTGGAATGCGGGTGTGCATTGTGCTGGCAGTCCCTGGCTTTGCAGACACATAGTCCGTAGTTATTTGCTAGATTTCGGGAATTTGAACCCAACCCCACAGCACGTGTAACGGACCTCGGTTGTTGTGAAAACATGAGCGGTGTGAGCAGGCGGGCCTCTTGCGTGCCCCGCATCCGAGGGCACAACAAATAACCCACGGCCGAAGTGTAAACTCAATCTGATAGGTTCACATACAAGGCTTCTCCTTCGGGATGCCATTGACTTGAAATCCCGGGGGTGTCGAAATATGAAAAGAAGAACATCATCATCATCAGGCGTCTCTACCGTGTTTACTACGGACGCCAAGTACTCGAACTGATTCATACTGCTGCGTAGCAGGATGAAGATCGACGACGTGTTCCCGATTGCATAAACCGTACGTGAAAATGTGAACACAATTACAAGCATCTCCTCGTGCGTGAACACTACACACACCTATGAACACGAACGCACCGTGGTTGTGTCACAAATAATGGCTAACGTGTGAACCCGTGGGGCTTTGGTACAGTTGTTCCACCGGTGCTGGTTTTGTAGAGTGTACCGTGGCTGTCAGGTTTTTTTAAAATACGAAAGAAGGTTTCACTTGCATCATCATTTTGCTGCCCCTGCTGACGTTACGTATAATAATAGGTGTTTGTTATTTTCTAAGACGACAGGCACCACAGCACACACCCACACAGATGTGCAACGTCCGTGACGGTCACAATCGGAAGAGCTCAATATGCGACTCCTGCTGTTTCATGGCAACCACATAATTGACAGCGCCAGTGACAGAGTATTCGGTCACAATATACAGCAACAGGGGCCAGCAGCAGAGCACCAGGGCATAACCTTTGAAACGTGTAGGGTTCGCATTGTCCTTGCAGGCGTCTAGCTCGGCGGAAAAGGATTTCGTCGTTACGTTTCGTGACTTCAGAACGCCTATACCATGCGTCACTGACCTCGGCCGGCTCTCAAATTTGAGACGTGTGTACCCGCAGGCCTACTGCGTACCAAGCGGCACAGGCCGCGAGAAACGCCACCTGACCGGAAGAGAAAATAAATGATGGGCCAACTAACAATATGGTTGCGGCTAGTTCTACGATTTGGGTCAAGCTCAGGATTTCATCCAGATATTCGGATCGACGAAACTTATGTCCCTATATAGGTTTGTTGGCAACACTACATAATGCATATATACAGGGGTCCGCATTTGAGATTTCCCGAACATTATGGAATGTACAAAAACAAAAAAACAAACAAACGAAGAATCAAAAATGGAAACGAACAGGCCAGAATGAAGATACCAAAGGCACGTTCGGTAGGGTATACCGGTACCGGAGGTATATTTGTTGCGCGTACCGAACTTACCGAAGTGTCGGGTACCGGTATTGCAAAAGTACCGAACTTACCGAAATGTCCGGTACCGGTATTAAAAAAGTACCGAACCTACCGAAGTGTCCGGTACCGGTATTGAAAAAGTACCGAACTCACCGAAGTGTTCGGTAGGGTATTGAGCACACTACCGAGAAAATACCGGTACCCCCGGTATTGTGGACGAGGCTATACCGGTACCCGGGGTATATTTAGGTGAACGTACCGAACTTACCGAAGTGTCAGGTACCGGTATTGGAACAATACCGAACTCACCGATGTGTCGAGTACCGGTATTGAAATAGTACCGAACTTACCGAAGTGCCGGGTACCGGTATTTAAAAAATACCGAACTTACCGAAGTGTCGGGTACCGGTATTGAAAAAATACCGAACTTACCCAAGTGTCGGGTATTGCAAAAATACCGAACTTACCCAAGTGTCAGGTACCGGTATTTACCGAGGAAATACCCCCGGTATACGTTGGTACGTATCCTACCGAATATATCCTAAATAATGTGTACTTGTAGCAACAGCGAACAGATTGCGGCGGCGACGGCGGAAAAAACGGAAATGCTGACGCCGCCATCCCAACCGCGTCGTAGGACGCGGCAGCACGGTTAGCAGCAGCACCAGCCCCAGCAAAAACAGCAGCAGAACACAGCAGCATACGGGCAGAAGCAGCAGCTCCAACTTCGAAGTTGGGCATACAGTTTGGATCATCGGCGACCTCGCGTAGTGCTGCTGCGACCTCGCGTAGTGCTGCTGCGACCTCGCGTAGTGTTGCTGCAGCTGCTGCTGTTACATCATCAGTGTTTGAATATAAGTAGGGCCATTCCTAACGAACGAAAAAAACACGATTCGTGAGGTTTTTGTCGTGAGTCGTGATTTTTTTTGTCATGATTCACGACAAAAACTGTAGGTTTCCGCAGGAAACCGGCGTTTGTGAGGCGGTTTAAATTCGAGTAACGGAATAGTATTTGTGTATTTGGCCGACGTGAGAGCCCGTCTCAGGAAGCGTCCAGTCTCCGTCGGCACAGGACAGTGAGGGCAGCGAGCTCGTACGAGATCACAAAGGACACGAAGGAGAGAGCTGACCTGTCTTCACTCGTATAGCTGGTACCTCTGGTTTGGGTTTTATCGTGACTTCTGCGTGTAGACGACAGCGAGACAAATTTGTATTGATCGACTTTTTTGAATCGATCGATTTCCTCGCCGGACTCGCACAGCAGCATGGCCGACGACGTACCCAACGAAGACCACGTCGACGTGGGAGGAGGCGATCCACCCGAAGACGAAGCAGCCGCAGCCCCCTCAGGCGGGGGACCGGGTGTCGCCCAGCCCGTCGTCGCCCAGCCCGTCGTGAACCCTCAATCCGTCGCCGCCGTACCCCAACACATCCTCGACGGACTGGTCCAGCAGATGCAAGCTCTCGCCGACAGCCAGCAGGTCGTATTGGGCCGCATCGACGTCTTGGAGCAGAACCCGGGCCAGCAGCAGCAGCTACCGCAGCCGCTCCCACAGGTCCTGCAACCACAGCAGCAGCCACACCAGCAGCAGCAGCAACCTCCAGCGCAGCAGCCCCACCCACAGCAGCCTCTACAGCAGCAAATTCAGCAGCAGCAGCACGGTCCCCAGCCCCCTGGCGGAGTCTTCGCCGGGGCGCAGGGGATGCTGCCGGGAGTCGGGGCGATGGGCGCCCTACCGCTCGGGGCGCCGCTCGCACCCGCCCAGCTGGCGGCCGCCGCTGCGGCTGCCAAGGTCAACGCCAAGATGGCGGCGGAGCTGTGGAGGTCCCGCGCCGGACAACAGTACTTCGTGGCGAGGGGCGGCTTCCACGTACCCGAAGAGCTGACCAGCCCCTTGCTGGTTTTGATCCTAAAAAAAGTGGCAGGCGTGCCGGCTGAAGTGGTGCGTCAACTTCAGACACTGAGCGGCTGGGACGTGCAAGCTTTCTGCCCCCCAGCACCAGCCGGGGCCACACCGATGGTTCTGCCCGCCGAGCTCCACTTCAGCACCTTCGTGGCGGCGTTCATGACCGTGCTTGAGTACGGTATGGAGGACGCCCCGCCCGCTTGCACCACCACGGTGGCGACTCTGCGTCACTCGCTGGAAACCGTAGAAAAGTCGGTGCGGACGTACCTCCGGGGGGGGGGGGGGGGGCAGGCGGAGGGAGCGAGCTCTTCGCCGACGCTAGGAGGTCCGTGGGACTTCACAGTGCACCCACACCCGGATCGGTTTCGCCGGCCCTGTTTCGCGGTGAGTGTCAGTAATTTTTCGCAGGCGCCTAAGGAAAAATTAACACAGGGCAGAATCGCGCGTACTCGTCACAAGATCATGACCACCCACGCTCGCACCACAGACACCCCTCACCAGACCCGCGGGGGGAGGCATACACCAAAGGCACGTGCGTACGAACCGCCGTCCCAGTACATGCGCGGGGGTCGTTACCCTGCCGGTTTCTTATTTTCTTGCCGGCGCGTACTCCGAAGTATATACTGCTATCTTTCATTTTGTCGTACTTATTAATTTATTTATCACACTCAATGTCACGTGTAGGGGGCCAGTTACCCCACCTGCGTAGTCACACGCGTTCGTACACGATAAAAGGGGCGTAGCGTTTTGAACAGCGGGCCAGTTCCCCCACTTCACGGGCAGTCGGTCAGTGCCGAGAGTTTTTGCCGAAGGTTCATTCGTTTTCTGGAGGCAAGGGGTGAACAGAGGGCCAGTTACCCCACTTCAGATTGAAGAGAAGGTTCACCGCCTTGCCGCTGTTTGAGTTAGTGGGCCAGTTACCCCCTCCCGCTGGCGCCGTCAGTACCGGCCAAGCAGGAGGCTCACTCAGTTCCCGGCGCAGTTTTCAGTGGGGCCAGTCCACCCTTTCAGTACACGCAGCGATAAAAGGGGCGTGCGTTTTGAACAGCGGGCCAGTTCCCCCACTTCACGGGCAGTCGGTCAGTGCCGAGAGTTTTTGCCGAAGGTTCATTCGTTTCCCGGAGGTAAGGGGTGAACAGAGGGCCAGTTACCCCACTTCAGGTTGGAGAGAAGGTTCACCCCTCGCCGCTGTTTGAGTTCGTTGGGCAGTTACCCCCTCCCGCTCGGGCCGTCAGTTCCGGCCGCGCGGGAGGCTCACTCAGTTCCCGGTGCAGTTTCAGTGGGGCCAGTCCACCCTTTCCGTGCACGCAGCGTAGCTATGCTCATTCCGCATCTTTCAGTCACATAACTAGACCTCACTTCGCATCCCTCCCGCGTACCTCGGTTAGTTAGGTAGCCGCATACTCACTTGTCAGAACCACACCAGCTTCCGCAACCCCCCGATAAAACACCGGGGGCGTATCACTCCAACAGTACGTGCTTGATCACACACACTCGGCAGGACCGCGTCGGGGGCCTGCGGAACAGGGCCAGACGGAACCACGCTGGCCACGGGTAGCCCAGTACACGTTCGGCCCGGTCGATTCGTGGACGGGTAGCGGGTCAGCACGCTTGCGGCTTCCTGATGGGGAGTCGCTCAGTCGGTCACGGGCCGCATCCCTGGCACGCAGAAACAAAAAATCTCGATACGGTCGACTCGGACCCCCGCGGTCGACACGTAGTATTATACAAGTTAGCAGATATTTGCACCACCCTGACGAGACAGTACCGCGGCGCCGTAGGCGATGTAGCAAGAGCTCTGGGGGGAGCTCTGGTAGCCCCCCCAATAGACGCAACAAACACACGACGGTATTTCGGCGACCTAAATGGCTTCGGGGCCATTAACGACCTGATCACGATAGTCACGAGGGGGGTGCCGGTGACGGTAGCCCCCGCCGGAGCCGGTTTGGGACGCGCACTGAGGTACGGCAACCATCGAAGCGCCGCCGAGCATTTACCAGCAATTTGGGAAAAGCTCAGCGAAGATGTACGGCGCCAGAAATGCATAGTGATACGGAAGGAAGCCGCGCATGAAATCCCGGGGCTTCGGGTGTCGCCTCTCGGGGCGGTTGTCACCCACAAGGTCCGGATCATTAACGACTTTTCGTTCGAGGCGCAGAGCAAAGGAACGAAAGGAGGACTCAATGCAGACACAGATCCAGACACCGTACCACAATGCCTATGCGCCGAAGCCCTCCCCAAATTCCTCACGGAATTAGTCAGTCTGAGAAAGAAATACCCGAACAAGCGCATTCTGATGAGCAAAGCCGACGTCTCAGACGCGTTCCGAAATGTTAGGGTAGACCCAGACAAAGCCCACAATTTCTGCTACACAGTAGGGGAGCTGATAGTAATCGATTTTCGCCTCACGTTCGGGTGGTCCGGGTCCCCGGGTTTCTGGGGCGTGATGTCGGCGGCGGCCGAGCACGCCCACTGTAACACCACGATCCACACGGCCCAATTACTGAACGAGGGAGTAGACATGATGGCACACGTGAAGATTGTGGACCGCTGGGAGGAAGGAAAACCCACGCCCGTCCCAGACGATGCACGCGTCACGGCGCACCGAGGGGGAGGGGTGTCCGATCCCTTCTTCGCCACGGTGTACGTGGATGACTATCTATTGATGCGGGTGCAACATTCCGACGACGACGCGACGGCGTTAACCGCGTCGGCGTCGCTAGCCTCGGACCACGTACGACTATTCGGGCCGGGCGAGACCGGCGTCACGCCCATCTTAGCGCCAAAAAAGAGCACTGACTGGAACACCACAATCGATGCCCTAGGTTTCACCATCAATTCGCACACCATGAGAATCTCGTTGACACGCGACAAGATCGAAGCCATCGCTAACCTCCTCCACGACCAGTGGCCCTCGAGAAGGCGTTGCGCCAGAGCAAGGGACGTTCTCAGTATGGCAGGGAAGCTGTGGAATCTCACATATGTAGTGCGCGCCGGCAGATATTTCGTGTGGAGGCTGTTGAGACTCACAGGCCTTCACGACGAGCGGCACGCCAGAAACCAGAACGTAGTCCCCCTTGGAAGTGAGTTCCACGCCGACCTCAGTTTCTGGAAGTGGGCTATCAGCCAGAAACTTCTCCGATCAGGAGAAGCAGTCTTCGCCCCCTGTTACACAGCGCTAAGACGCCCGGCTAAACGACACTATCTGTCCGACGCCAGTTTCGAAGCGGTGGGCGGGTACTGTATCGAACACCGGATATACTGGAGATACGACCTACCGCCCGAGCTGACGCAGGAGCTAAAACAGAAGGCCGAGCGACACGAAACGTGCACCATCACAATCAACCTGCTAGAGCTTTTAGGAATGGTAGTGACCGCCTGGGTAATGCTGGAACTGAGAGGTGACACCCCAGAGGCTGTAGGAGATCCCATCGCGATGCGCGGCGATAACGTGGCTGCCGTCACGTGGGTCAATCGCTGCGGCGGGGCCAGGGACAAGCGAGCATGCCTACTCATGAGAATGCTCGGTCGCCTTGAAATCAAGGGGGGTTGGAGCCACGATGCAAAGCACATACCGGGGGTCCAAAACACCTTGGCAGACGGTATATCGCGTTGGCCCCGCGCCGAAATAGCAGAAAGGGTCCGGGACATGACTATCAGCCATGCCTGGGCGGAACAGCCTATCGGTCCCCGGGGAAATAAGATATTTGACACTGTGCTCCAAACCAAGAACCTGCAGACCCGACACGACGACAGCCTGTGGCGTATCATGGCCAATGAGGGAGACCATGCTTGACTACCATAGCTCGCCCGGGTTTTACTCGGGACACACTGCCCCCCCCCCTCGTTTTATCCTTTCCCCATCCCACTCGCACGGTACTGGCCCGCTCAGGAACAGGGCCCAACACGTCGCGCGACACGGGCGCGGCGGCGCGTCTGGTGGAGACGCTCGCGCTCGCCTCAGTGGGGAAGAGTACCCAAAAGCTCTATTTGGCAAAGTGGAACACGTGGGTGGCGGAGAGGGCACCACAGGGCTAGGAAGCGTGGTTGCAGTACAACCCCGATAATCCAAACCAAGTGTTGTACGAGCTGATGGAGTTTATGGCGTGTCGTTGTTACGTGCACAACAATCAGCAGTCGACCGTAAGGGGGTACCTTGCCGCAATCAACTTTTCCCACAAGATGTACGCAGGCTGGGAGCTTCCAACCTCACATTGCATGATAGTCGCGGTGGGGAAAGGGATCGATCGAGCGCACGGAATGTCACAGAAGAAAGCACAGGTCAGGCTGCCGTTGACCTGGGCCCTTCTATCGCAAGGGAAGCAAGTAGTTTCCAGTATGGTAGACGGGGGACACGTCATGTGGTTGGGTCTGGCGTTGTCGTATTTTCTGCTATGCCGCGCGTCTGAGTTGTGGGCGTACGCGGACGGAAAGGTTCACCCCGAATTCTGCTTGACGCGCAGCTGCCTTACGTTTGTCCGAGGGGAGCGACGGGTTGCTTTTGAGGACAGAGCATCCGCGGACGCGGTGCAGGTGCGGTTCGTGGCGTCGAAGACGGACCAGAAGAGGGCGGGGTGTACGATCACGCGGACGCGCTTGGCGAGCGCCGGGGAGGCTGGGGCAGGCGCGATGGGCGCTTTCGAAGTTTTGCTGGAGCTCCTCGCCGTGCACCCCTCGCTCCCGGGGGGATCCCCCCTAACGGTCAGGTTGTCCCCGCTCGGCTGGAGACCGTTCACCCGGACGGAAGCTGTAGCTGCGTTGCGCCTCATGATCGGGAGCAGCGGCCGAGACCCGGCGCAGTACGCACTGCACTCGGGGAGAATCGCAGGGGCAACGCAGCTGGCGGCGCAAGGCGTGCCAGAGCTACAAATCCAACGCGCCGGCAGGTGCAAATCGCGCGCGTTCATGACGTACGTTCGGGAGGCCGGGGAAGGGGCAGGCTCGGTCTCGGCCGCGCTAGCGAAAACGGGGTAGACGCGATTCTCGGGCCGCATGTGTAGATGAGACCAGTGTTATGTATGGACAGGCTGGCCTTATGGTGTGAGATATTACTTAGCCCCGCCGGGGAAGGAGCGGGGCATAAGTTTTCGGGTTAGCCTGTCTCTTTAATCTTCGGGGGGTTTCCTATGGTAGTGGTATTTATTAACGTGGGGTTGTTGGCGGGGTTTCCCACGGCCCTGGCAGGCCTTTTTAGCACGACGGTGAGCGTGCCTTGCCTGCTGTAGACACATAACGTATTCCAAGAATTCTTGAGCTATAACAAACCTTACGATTCACATCATGGCGCCATTTTTTTTACAATTTAATTTAAAAAAACAAAAATTACGATTCACGACATTTGTCGTGGCTCAAAATACGCCTGATCAAGGCACTACGTAACCCACCCGACACCAACGGTATCCGATGGCCGGTATATGGGCATGTCAGGCCCTGCTTCGTACGCCGGTTGTGGACAGCGAGCGGCTGCCTAAATACACTGCTGGGTGCGGCCTAACGAGCACGCTGTGACCTCGAAATCTCGAGGAGGAGGAGACACAGCGTGAAGAAAAAGCAAAAATAGTCTGAAAATCTCATGGGCCAGGCAGAGCAGACGACATGTCAGCGAGATTGGAACCTCGCGCGGACCTGGCCTGGCCGACGGCGCGTGAGGTTGGGATATCAGAGACCGTGTCGGGCCTCTGCCCATGGTTTGAATCACGAACCGGATCGGGCGCCGTCGGCCCAGCACGGCCTGGGCGTGACCTACCTGCGAGAGTTGGCCCCACCCTCAAATACCGTTGGAGTTGAAACTATCGGATTTTTGACTATTTGAAATATCACGAAACGTGACGAAAAAGCACCTATTTTCGTTAGGAAAGAAACATCAGGAATCGTGATATTTTTTCATGCCAAAACGTCATGAATCGTGATTTGTTTTTGTTCGTTAGGAACGGCCCTTAGTAGAGCAGCGACGGATTCGAGATGTCGGGTTCAAGTCCGTACATAGGATGCATGATACGAGTACAGGGGAGCAGTCGAAGAAGCTTGACGCGAAGTTTGCGCAGAGCGTGCCATAGCACCGCCTCGGCGGCGCCTCGAACCCCACCGGCGTGAGTTGGTTATTGTTGTGTTGTGTCTACAGCCGTTCATGGTGGGTGTGAGATGAGCGAGTTGTGTCCCTCCTGAGCCAAGGACCAGATACAGTACAGGACACCTAATAAGAAACAGGAAATCTGGCCCAGGCTGGATTTCTTATTTGAGAGAGGGTGTTTTCCACACTAACTTCAACACAACAACTCCCAAATTTCGTATTTTCCTCCAAATCTCAGCCTGGCTTTCTTATTGGCCTGTTTCTTATTAGGTGTCCTGTACTGTTTGTACATACCTGGTACGTAAATGTATACAAGACTGCTGCTGCTGCAACAAACAAAAACCTTGTATAACTTGTGTAGGATGCAAGTATGATGTCATAATATGCGTCCGTATTACATACATACCCGATTACCCGGTATCGAGGCCCCATCGGTCACCGCCGATATTGTAGTCGAGGGTATACCGGTACCGGGGGTATATGCGGGTAGGCGTACCGAACTTACCGAAGTGTCGGGTACCGGTATTGAAAAAATACCGAACATACCGAAGTGTCGGGTACCGGTATTGGAAAAGTACCGAACTTACCGAAGTGTCGGGTACCGGTATCGAAACAATACCGAACTTATCGAAGTGTCGGGTACCGGTATTGAAAAATTACCGAACTTACCGAAGTGTTCGGTAGGGTATCGAGCCCGGTACCGAACAAATACCGGTACCCCCGGTATTGCGGTCGAGGGTATACCGGTACCTGGGGTATATTTGGGCTGGCGTACCGAACTTACCGAAGTGTCGGGTACCGGTATGGGAAAAATACCGAACTTACCGAAGTGTCGGGTACCGGTATGGAAAAAATACAGAACTTACCGAAGTGTCGGGTACCGGTATCGAGGCCATACCGAACTTACCGAAGTGCCGGGTACCGGTATTTCCCGAGAAAATACCCCCGATATACAGTAGTTCGGTACGTACCCTACCGAACATACCTTTGGAAAGATACGTATTAAAACCAAAGGCATTTTACCCCACCTATTAGACATAACGGAAAAAAAGGCCTGCTCGGTAACACAAGGAACTGGACCTCCCTTCGACCCAATCCCGGCGTCATTTGAGCCCTTGTCGCCGGCACTCTGCTCTCCGATCTGCCGGCAAGGCGTGTGTCTCCAAGCTGCTGCAAATCTGCAAATCGCTCGTCCCGAGTACGCCCTGTAACAAAATTAATCGGCTTCGAGCCAGCATCTTAGCCCAACGAAGCCGGGGTTGGTAGGCACGCCACAACGTCGGCCGTTTCGAATTTCGTTGCTTGTATCGCTCACGAGGCCAATCTGCTTGTACTCGGTCGTATCAGGAGTGAGTGGAGTCGCGACGCGTCGGTTTTCGTCTATATCATCCTCGTAGATCAGAGGCTGAAACCTCACTGATGGAGGCTTCTTTTTGGCTGCGACTACTTGAGGCCGTCTCCCGAGGTCAGAGGGACCACTTGAGAGGCTAAAGCTGGTCATGAGGTGCCTTGTCGAGGGAGAACGAGCTGCTGTTCGAAGCTGGTCCTTGGTTAGATCTGTTGAGATTTTCGGGGTATATCTCTGGCTTGGCGAATATGGACGTAGGCTAGCCCTACCTCCGAAGGGCGAGACCGTTTGCGTCGCCGATTGCTCTCCTTGAACCCTCTTCTGGTAGAGGACAACAGCAACACCAAATCTCCCTTGCGCCCCTCTTCTCTAGGTCGAGTACGAGTTGCACCTACAAGCAGCAGAATTTGCGTGAGTTTCCTCGATCGGCGAAACGATATTATTGTAAATATTTTGGTTCGAGGACTCGTAATTTGTGCCTTCCTTACAGCAGTACCTGCACCGAACGAGTACGAGGAAATTGAGCCCGCGAACGATAAAAGCAACGAAATTGGAAACGACCGACGTTACAATGACCCTGTGGGTTGTGGCGTGCAGGTCAACCTTGGTTTCGTTCCGCTGAGATGCTGGCTCGAGCCCCATTAATTTTGTTAGAGAGCGTACTCGGGACGAGTGATTTGAAGATTTGCAGCAGCTCGGAGACACACGCCTTGCCGGCAGATCGGAGAGCAGTGTGCCGGCCACAAGGGCTCAAATGATGGCGGGATTGGATCGAAGGGAGCTCCAGTGCCTTGCGCTACCGAGCAGGCCTTCATTTTCGTCATGTCTAATCGGTGGGGTGGAATGCCTTTGGTTTTGATCCGTATCTTCATTCTGGGCTGTTCGTTATATTTTTATGATTCCACGTGTTTTTTTATTTTTTAATATTTTCATAATTTTCAGAAAATCTCAAAGGCGGACCCCTGTAGTGCTTCATCAGCATGTCTCCTATCCGCGTACGCACCAACAAAGAAAGTTATCTACGGAGATAAACGCAGGTGTTGTTTCAATTATTTCCTGTCAGCGAGTTCGAGCCCCGCCGAGTGCATGCTCTTGGGCACTTTTTCTCGCAAAAAATATCTTGACTCGCAGAAAGCGCGAGAGCGTGAGTTAGCAAAATTCGATGAAAGTCGACGAGCGTTGGGAACGCTGAACCCTCTGCGCGATAAAAATCAAGGCAAGAACCGTAGTGGGGGAGGAGGGAGAGGAGCCTACTTTGTGACCCCAGATCTGAGTTACGACTAGGGAGAGAAAGACGGAAGTGCGAAGATAATAAATGGGATGGAAAAAAAAATAAAACAAATGCAGGTCAGTCGCGACCCATATCCTGCAAGGTGCGGTTTTGATCCAAGTGAGTTGTTATTTTCGAGCAAACCAATAATCCAATGACGCGAGGACGTTACCGCCATAGTCCACCAGCTAGCGTGCAGCTTCGCGAAAGCTTGCCTCACCAAACTCTCACATGCTATCCTTTTGTGAACGGCGGATATTTTGAGCTCTGCTTCAATCTTATTGACCGAAACATTGTCCAAGACAAAACCCGAAATCCAGCGAATAGTGGATTGTCATGCATTTCAAACAGTGCTGAAAGAGGACGAAGGTGACATAGGGAGCCAATGCTCCCAATGATCTGAAGCCAAAAGCTGGAGGGGGAACTCGGTCCTCACCAAATATAGGCAATCTACAATGTTGATTGCAGTACGGCCTTTCTGCACTAACCGGTTGAAAGGTCCAATGCATGTGCGCAACTACATTTACGTGGGCATTGAGAAACAAATGGCGTAAACACAAGGCCAAGAAACCTACGCACCGAACGAGAGACGTTTTGAGGCAAACCCTCTTTTTTTTGTACTTGTTCTACTGTAGTCATAAATCAATTTGCCTACACGAAATGTTGATGATTGAAGATAGCATGTCCAGAATAGAAACAAAACCACAATACGCGACGGTAGACATGCCCCAAACAGAACGGGGCTGTAGATAGCCCCCCCCCTCCTTTCAGAAGAACAAACGCTCTATGTGAGGTCTACTTACACAATATCTTGGATCGTCTTGCCCTTTCGCAAAACTATAAGGCTACAGGGCGCGAAGTGTAGATAGTCCAATCATTGGCCAGGGTACCCAGAGGAACGACAATAGCCTAGACCATGATGGCGTGCACACGACTCGCTACTCCCGTCCCGAAGTACATCAAACCATACCACCTGATGACAAGGCCTCCAGGGGGCTGAACAAGTCACTCAAAATACAAACGATGAGTGTCTTCAACCCAGACAATGTTATGAATATACAATGTAATAACATACAAACGATGATTGTCTTCAACCCAGACAATGATATGTCTGACAAACCAACAGATTCTCGGGCGCGTCACGCGAAGCGAACAGTCAGTTTTTGCTATAGCCCAAGACCTGTGTGGCAAAACGGGCTTGTTCTCCTTGATGCTATCATGGACAAACGGTCCGAGCTCATTCTATCAACGTACTGTCGACGAAGTCCTGCAAGGGAACGACCTCTCAACTTCCACAAACAGGTAACAATGATAATCGTCTACGCACTCCCCGACACAAGTGTGTGTGTGTGCTTCATAGACTTCCCCAGAAATACATACACGAGTACTTCTTCCCCCATACTAGCCCGAGCCCCACCGGACGACGGGAATGGGTCAACAAGATACCCATCTAGATATGGTGACAAACATTTGCAAGGAAGCCCGCTGTTGAACCTAAACACAGAACATTTGTAGAATCGCACCGCACCGAGAGGCTGCTGCGCAAACCAGCAGCACCACTACCCAAACCACATGTTGATCATTGTCCGGGACGAATCAAATGCCGAACCACCGAAGGCGAGTGGAGCTCGTCGCCGCGTTCATGGTGTCGTGAGGGCGTCAGTCGCCGCCCGTTCACTTCCTTCCTGGTGACAGGGTCCGTCCGGTGGGATAGTAAAGTCGAAGCGTTTAGATGTACATAGCATGGGCATGTCGGCCTGCGGGTTGCAACTTTTATCTCTCAAAGATGGGTTTGAACAACATTTTCTAAGAGCCAGTCGGAGCTGGCCGGTTTCGTTGTCCTCGATATTTCTGCATGTTGGAAATCAATATGTGTACACATAGTAAGGTGTCGCAGTGCGGTAGACTCGCGTGCTATGCCAAGCTGGAGACCGTCCGCAAGCTCCGTACGCGCATTGACTGTTGTATCACAGTACAAGCCGGCATCAAGCGTAACTCTAGGATTCATACAACTGTTGTTCACTGCATGTTCGTCCACCACATATTGTTGTATAGAGCACCAGAAGGCGTGAAAATTTTCAATGGTGCGTCGGTGGCTGGTCAACATAAAACAGCTGTGCCGTGCAACGCTCACTATCGACACGTGCTTTCAACCATACATGACGTCGTGACACCGGAGTCGCTTGTTTGAGGACCTGGACGCACAGCACTGCGATCCCGCCTTTAGTCTGGGCCCTCTGCGGAGGGAACTCTAAGCATACTACTATATATAGTACTCCACCGTGTTCGGGTACACGATTCACCACCGCTGCAGCCCAGCGTAATGGTGCATCCGTCGTCGTGACAAGATAGTTGCTACTAATCGAGCGGCATCCACATACTGTGCGTCTCATGACGCGTGCTACCATAGCGGTAGTGGCACGTTTTAACTGAAACAGTTTCTGAATGATAGGGCTCCTTAACGTAAACTACTGTGGTCATATATTCATTACGGTGTTGCAAAATTTCTCATTTGATACACAGGCCATGGGAAAGTTTGCATCGGGTACCACGTTTGTTTTGCCTACAAAACATGTTTTTGAGTGAGGTATAGACCTCCTCTAGTGACCATGTTCCGAAGCAACATGGTGCACCTGCATGCAAGCTACCGTACGTAGCAGTCGTCTCACCGTTTTGGCAGCACATGTATATGGTGCACCCGCCGCCGTTGTCAAACAGGATGTTCTCGGCGTCCTCCACAGAGAAAAAGTCGATGGGACACGGATGGTACGACCAGGACGCCTCGCAGCACTGTGACGACTCGCACGTGTTCCCCCAACACTTGACCTCGTCCGCGTTGGCGATCGGAGTGAAACCGTCAGGGCAGTCAATGGAGTCACAGTACACGTTCTGCGGCAAGAAAGGGGTGATATGATCGAATCCACGTGGAAGGTTAGGTTTCAATATTGTACGATTTATCCCAGTGTCAGCAGGTAATACCCTTACAAAACGTAAACAACTGAGCCAATACAACGGTAGCTATTTGTTACAATCTAACGGCTGCAGCCTGGGTCCCTCGCTGACATGTCAGGGAAGCGAGAGAACATATATTTCCCGGGTTCCAGGCATAAATGATTGAGCACCTCGCCGTTGAGCGAGAGGTGGTGAGCAATACCGTATACCAGGCGCATAACAAGCGCAATACTGCATGTGATTGTCATCACAACGGTTGTGGGCAACAACTTCGGTCAGGGACGAAGACTGCACGGGTTCTCATGCGAGAACGGGTTGGCTGCAGCTAGAAGAAGTGCGTCAGAAAATCTATAGCGCACTCGATGATGAAATATGCACGTTACATTCTACGAACGTTTGATGTTTAGACACTATCGTGCACAACAAAACATGGTGGAAAACATATTTTTACAAATCGTAGAACTCAGGCATCTTGGAAAATCCCAAGTGCCTTCATATGTGTTCCTTTCATTATACAGCATTGTTCTTCAACCTGAATACATGGTGACTGCGGACCCACCAACGGCTCATAACTCTTACTTACCAAGCATTTACAGTAGGATACTCGTCGACCACATCTGTTGGGTGGGCGCTACTGTTTGTGAGATTTTAAAAAGGGGCTCGCTTGACCAGTACACTCCAGAGAAGATGACATGCTAAGTATATCTCAGTCGCAGCTGTAATTCAATTGAAAACAAAATATATTATCAACCACATCAGGCCGGTGCAAGTTTTCCACGCGATACGGCTGCGTAGCATAGGAAGAGTGTAGTACAGCACAGTACAGTACCGTACAGTACAGTACAGTACAGTACAGTACAGTACAGTACAGTACAGTACAGTACAGTACAGTACAGTAAAGTACAGTGCAGTGACTGGTACAGTTTACTCTATTGAAGTTTATGTGCAACGAGTAGCCAGTACTACGCTCAGTAAATTTCCGGTCTGCGGGCAGCAAAGATCCTGGAATGTATCCGACAACGAGGCTACCATTACAATATTCCATTACCAACCCCTTCGGTTCGACGACTTCGCACCTGATAACTTGCGCGCAATCCGCGGAAGGCCTGCTCGATCTTCTCAGCTGCTCCTGCAAGTTCAAACCCCCAGTAAGGAAAAAACACACACAAACGATATATGTTAACCGTACGGTATATCGATTGGTTTTTGCAGCTTAACGTGGACGGTCCACGGTGCCAGTAAGAGAGGAAAACCTATTGGTTGCAGTCTAATTCATCATAAACATGTACTCACGTCGCAATGCCAGAAACGCTACTATTTGATTTCCACTTTGTCAGACTGCGACCCCCGTGTATGTAGTCTCGCAATGTCTATCCCTATCCGGTAAACTGTTCGGCTTTCCTTCTGCAGTTTACGCGTCGTTTCGTGGGCAGGTGTTGGCTGCGAACGTTCGCGAGTTCCGTCACTAAAACCATTGACATGTTAGTGTACACCGCAGCTAAAAGTACATTCACCTAGGCTATATATGACGGCAGTATCCGTTTGTGGATTATTGAAGATTCGAAGACTCGTTCGTGCGATATCTAGCGCTTTCGCAGACCAGCCGCAACAAGTGCTGCCCCCAACGTCAGCCGCAGCAGACATACACGATGTCCGACGAGAGGCCCTTAAATAAATGTGCTTCAATAGCAGGCCTATAACTACTGTATACAAACAAATGTTATGCCCGTCGACGCCGGTTGTAGAGTCTGGATCGAGGATGGCACCTGCTCGCTTCGCTCCCTGCATTTAAACCTAGTCATGAACAGTATCTGAAACAGCCATCCCTACAGCATGATGCGAGGCAACGCCAAACCACCCCACGATGAACGTAAAGGACGCTCTCGAGGACAACGGCGACATCCGGCTCACCCTTGGCGGTCGGGAAAGGAAGGCCGCTGGCCGTGCCGAGAATGCCCACAACGACGACGACGTTCATAGCGCGAGTCATCCTCAGCTCGTGCTTTCTTGGAGTGCAAATGCTCAGCACTTCTCGCTGCAGGGGTTGAATGCTGAAATTGAAGTAGTGAGATCTACAAGAGATAGCGAAACCAGGCATAAACAGTTAGTGCGTACCACTCTGGGGTACATTATAGGGATCATGGGTTCTGGACGTGTTGTTGGTACAGTTCGTCGTTTTGATTCTTAACAGGACGGCGGCACAACGTCCTAATTAAGTATATTTTTAATGGTCAGATGTCGGTAGAACATGTTTGAGGCTATGCAGGGGAAATAAAAATGAAATGCCAGGATTTTCGTTTACTTTGTGTCCATGCCGACACCAGATAACGTTATGGGAAAGTATGAAAACCAAATGGTTGTCCTCAAATCGGATGTTTTACAATCGACATAAACAGAACAGCCTAGGCCGTGACAGCGCGCTCTACGAGTCCAATGGGGTACCTACAACTCGCTGTTGCAACTGAAATTTAAATTTTGCATAAGGTCGGTGGTGGCAAGGTGGTGGTGGAATAATTATGCTACATGTTTCGTTGTGGGCTCTTGGAATCGGGGAGTCAGTTTTGACTCAAGTCTCTTCAACTTTGTTCGATAATGAACCATTTCGAAGGGCCTTCAACTGGAGCAATTGTATCAAAAGCTGCGAGTCCATTTGCCCAGTTAGACCGGGTGAGGGTGACTATGCGGTCGATTTTATATCTGTTTGCGTTGCTTTGCGCCGCCAGCTCGCCTCGTGAACACGTTAAAAAAAACGAAATGGCGATTGTTAGGTTTGTCGCGAAACTATTACTAATAGAATAAACCCTCATAAAGTTCCAATAACGGGCACACTTTATCGCGGAATCTCTGAGCATGAAAACCCGAAACGTCTCGGTAACATGCACCAGAGAGTTATCCTTATTCTGTAGTGCGCAGTCAGTCCTGAAATACACACTTTCCTATACATCTGGCCCGAGAATGGAAGAAAGAGAGGTCTAACCAACAACTACTCTAAAAAGAATCGGAATTAAACACGACTTGCGTTTGTTTTGTCTGGCGGTTGTGTTCGAGTATACGGTTCAGAACCTGCAATATTATGTGTATGTAGTGCTGCGGCCGGTGTTACGGTCAGTTTCATAATATCGTACGCCCGAGAGAACGGTCAGGGCAATAGGTTTCGACTGCCAGTATTTTCTTCGTATAAAACGAAGGACGTGGGGAACGTGAGTCTTCACAGAAGGCCCATAACCTGCTCGTAGCATTGTCCTAGCGATATCAGACTATATAATCGAGAGGGTACATACGTTATTTCAATTTGTCGGGGTACACGTCAACTGCTGGCACGTCATTTCAAGGACGCTTTGCGTTGGTGTCAACCAGCATCCCAGTCCAACGTTCCGACGTGAAATGGTACGCATCACTCGTGCAGCGCGGCGTGTCCTGTCTTACACCAGCCCCTACACCCCGCCTAGAGAAAAATCTAACCTATGTGCAGTAAACAAACATGTTCAAAAGACACGTCGGATGTCACCCTCAAGGTTATGCTAGCAGATGAATACGATCATCGTGACACCATCATCCTTCGTAAGCGAGCATGCTCGTTTTCAGATATATAAGATGGGAGAAAGTGGCGGGTGAAACATATTGAAAATTTACTTGAGTTAGTGAGGGAATACTTTATTCACACCAATGCAGCACAGCCAATAGTTTTGTCGAAAACGGGACGCGATATTACAACAGTAGAAACATCTACGGTATAGGGCACATACTGTGAAACATAAAATTGGATCCAGACTGGAATTCTTGTTTTTAAATGAGTGCGTAATACACTGACTTCAGTGCAACGAGTGCCTCATTTATTATTTCCATTCAAAGCTCAGCCTGGTTTTCTCATTGGTCGTATTTTTCGGTATTGACAGGTGTCCCGTTGACTTTTGTGTTTTCACCGTGCTTTTCCTCGTATCTCAACACTAAACCGCAGAGTAAGCTTCGAAAACACCCGTGCTTCTTGCTTTCTCCAGTACAGCAGTACTGCTGTTTTCTTGCTGTTGTGCTCGCTGTGCTGCTGCGTTCGTCATATTGTGCATCTGTGCTGTACCAGGTATAAACATTAATTTGAACTGTGCTGCTGAGCTGTACTACGGCCGTACTGCTGTGTGCTCTCATTTCTTGCCATCGTGTCCAACGTATGCATCCGCGTGGTGAATTACCCACCACGACCAGTAGCGCGCTTAATCCAGCCACCAATGCTCTGGGGAATATAAGGCTAAGATTCAGATCGAGCCTAGGGTACGCCCAGATGGTCGGTGTACGAGTCGGGATCGAACACTAAACGGTAAAGCAAAAAAGGGGAAACAATATGATATTAGTACAGTACCTGGTATGGGTTTGGGCGAATGCTATCAATCAAGTACTGACGTGAGCTAACTTGGTCTAGGTTGGATAGTATTGCTAAACGGATGAAGTACACGTCCGATATCGGTTCCCTTTTTCATCATAAGTATTAAAACCCCACTTCCATACTAGCTCAAGTAAATAATATGTACAATTTCATCTACCCATATCATTCACAAACTTATATTACGTGTTGACACAGCAAAATCAACCTCATTCAGAACTCACCCAGGAGATGTGTCCAGCCAGGGGAACTGGTAGGAGTGCTAGAGGGTGGCGGGGTGGACGAGGCGCGAGTCGGCCACCTTGGCAGGCGTGGGCCTTAAAGTTGTAGAAGGGACTCAATTCGATGATATATACATACCGTACACGGTAGTTTCGTTGGAACGCGTAAAAAGTGTTCAGCGGAGGGACGGTGGTACCGGCCACCAACGGTATAGCAGTGCATCGTCCTCTCGTATAGGATATTGTGGTATAGAGGGGACGAATACACTCGACAAAAGGGTTATAGGTCCTCGCTAAAGGCATATACCAGCCGGAACGGCGCCCTCCCTGCGTCATACAGCCCGGAGGTATCCCCAATACTCCCACATTGACGTGGCATGTCTTTGAGAAGCACATTAAAAAGGCATGCCTTGGAGTACCTGGAACCGCACCTTTGCGAAGAATAACGTTAAAACATGTTTCTTTTTACGGAAACCCCTGAATTGTTGTTGCCCTTCCGTAAGGCCCGTGTTCGGGCAGGACACGTTAGTGCCACGAGGGCCAGCCCAAGGGTCTGAATTAAGCAACGGTCATGCCAACCTTTTCTACCGTCCGTGGCCCGATGTTTAAGAAACTAGAATGTTTCTGCTCAAGCAGATTGCTGCTGCGGGCGCTCGTGAGTGAGATCATTTTCGTATTTTAACTTGAACCAGCTCGTAGTAAGTTAGCATGTGTAGGCAGAACAGAACAAACTGCAGAAAAGAACGTTGCCGTGGAAATTGTTCGGGATGATCTTCAGACGAGGAGCATTGTTTATCAGACCCGTCGCGTTAGAATATACCCCACCTTGCTAGCATACTGCATAGCAGTAGGTACGGTTTAGGTACGGTCGTAGTGCATCAAGAACGCACCTATATGACCACGGATACTTGGCGGTACTACAGGCGGGATGCAGCCACAGTAGTACCGGCTAACGACCCCTTACTGGCAAAGATGTGGCTACACCACGCTTTTTAATTTACCCTGTGCAGCTCCTACATCCCCTCCCCGACAGATACCAGGCCAAGGGCACGGATTATTCTTCCAGACGTTTTTCTGACTCATGCCAGGACAATGACCCGAATTATTATTCCAGAATTGTTTCTGAGTGGCGGGACTCCTCGAGTGATGATCCAACTGGCACCGTTGGACCCCTGCTCGTCGTTTGCAATATAAGTATTCGTATGAAGGAGCCATCGGGTTTGTCGACGGGCGTGCGTGTCAAATATATATACTATATGGGTAGGGTGTAGAGCTCCATAGGTGAGAGTCCCGAAACTATTAGGTACACCCCTACAAGGCGTTGCCACGAAACCAAGGAGGAAGGACCTTGTGTATTCCCTGAAAACGGTTCAGCATGTATGGTGCAACCCTATTCGACAGGGCCTGCTACGTGGGTTCGGTTGGCGACTATCCTGACCACTCGTGGGGATATCATTATACTGCATGGCTGTTGTGTGGTAATTGTATCAAGCATGGACTGACGCCCGTTACGCAAAACTGCTCTCAACAGGTCTGTTTTTGTTCACCAAGCACGTTAAATTTCGTGTTTATCAACAGCCAACGCGCTTGCTATAATCGAATAGCCAGTGGGGTACTCTGAATTTACTAGGAATTTGGGGACAGGCATTGCTGTTCATTTAAACGTCAGTTGTGTAGGTGAACAGGCCACCCTCACTCGATGTATCTTGATAATAATACTCGTACGTTTACATAGTTCAGGCTGTGGTTTCTGTAGCGGCGTCCGAGGTAAAGAGAGGCCTCAGACAACCACGACCCGGTGAGTTCAACATCGACCGCGAAAATCACTCGCTGGGCCGTTTAATGTTGTTCCTGACAAACGATAAACTTGGCATCATATACCGTATAAAAACCGTGATAACAGACCGTCTGTGGTGTATTGTCAGAATAATTGTTGTGTTACACCAAGGTGGGGGACACACCACTAAAACGCGGGAATTGGAAAATATATCATCGACAGCTTGGCCGAAACATATCGTATTTAACTACGAGCTGGTTCCAGCGACACCCAGAAGATTCCTTCTTCGCAATTTTGCACTTTGGGTTTTGAGAGTTGGAAAACGAAATTTGGCATGGTTGTGCGTCATGGCAAGATGAAAAAACTGACTGCTGGTCTTTTTTTATTTTTTTGTTTTTTGGTTCTTGATACATTTTTCTGTTTTTTCTGTATTTTTCGGCAACTTTAACCCTCCCTAATTCACCAAAACAATAATAAATAAATAAAAGACCAGTGGTCAGTTTTTTTATCGTCTTATGATGCACCACCATGCCAAATTTTGTTTTCCAACTCTCAAAAACCAAAGTGCAAAAATGATTCCCGTGAAAGTACTCGTAAATAGTTCCCGGTTCATGTTAAAGTCTAGTACTTTGGAAGGCGGTGAATAAAACAGCCTTGCATGTTTCGCAGAACAAACCAAATGTCCCAAAAATCTTCCCCTTGTTGATACGATCATGTCAACACTTCTAGTGTCGAATTATTGGACGTATTGGCCGTTTTATGGCCTAAATACGAATTTATATGAATTTTAGTATGGGCAGTCTCAACCCCTATACAACAACGCCTCCGCAAGTAATACGAAAAATGTCCATATCTCGCGAACTACAACTCGTACGCCAAAAATCTCTTCAGCGATGTGTTCCCCTTGTTCATGCGGGCATGTGGATATCTTTAGTATTGAAAATATCAACGTATTCCGTCTTTTAGTGCCCGAAGGTGGAATCTCACGCTTGTCGCTGGAACCAGCTCGTATATGTCTTTCCTATGATATCATCCTGGAAGTTCGTCCGCGGAGGTATGCCATCTTTCGGGTTATACGGGTTATACGGAATGACTCGGGTTCGGGTCAATTGTTTTGAATATATATTTCCGACGGCACGGCGGATGCTTCGATGTGACGCCCGAGTAGGAAACGGCAAACTGTTGGTATGTGCGGACCCGGTACGTCGCGTGGTATATCGTGTTCGGGCTGGGTGCATGCCGTAGTAGTCTAAGATAGGGGAATGCCCGACGAGTATGTATTACTTGTTTGGTATGGGGTAAAACAGGTCTGCGTCAGATGAGGTAAACATATAAATACGTAAAAACATAGTGAGCGCTTTCTGCCACTGGCAAACTAAATACGACCTGTAGCAGACTCAACCCGATTACGAGTAGGCGTGCGTTCACCCATATACCAAAGGCAAAAGAGCTGTTGTGAGATCAAAGGTGCGGTCAAAACTGAATTTGGCAAGCTGTATGTGGTACTTATGCGTGACGCGTTATAACATACTGCTGTATCGTGCGGAATTCGTCTCATGACAACAACAACAACAGGCTTCAACGTATAATACAAAATAGGTATAGGGATCTGCAGTAACCGTACCATGGAGGGGTAAATAATACACCGACATTTACAGATTACCGTAAGTATACCCGGTGATACTACTTGTTAGTGAACGGAAAGTTGGGAGCACACGGTTTGGACTACACCTACGTACTGCAGTTCGGCTTCCAACTCGCCCTTTACCGAGACGTTAGTGCCGGCCACCCGCTAGGAGGATGAACACTCGTCGCGAATTCTCTGGGGATCGGCACCCAATTCTGAGACACGATTATGATGGCGGATTGTTAAATACACGAGGTACCTCAAGCCTTGGAAGAACGCATTCTTGTTTGTACATCTCTGATACACTTGCGCCAATGAGACCCTGTGTAAAGTACGTACCGGCCGAAACGCAAGGAACGGGTCTTTCAAACATAATTTTGTTGTGGAAGTATTTGCCGAAACGATCTGGGACGACAGCTTGTATGGGGGATTCCCTTTACAAGGAAGCTTCGGGGTATACGAACCTGGCTGTGATTGCAAATTCGCTTGCCCATCCAACCGGTTATGACCAGACATAAAACATACGAACTGCACACGGTTGAACGGAGTTTTTAGTCGTGCAAAAACTGTTTGCTGACCGCATTCTAATGTTTCAGAGATTTGGGGGGTATCCTCATGATGCCAGCAAGGTTCACATAATACGTTAGTACGTCGCGGAAAGTACGTAACTTATTTTCGAGATACCTACATGCGAGGCAACAAGGCTTCAATAAATCGACAAACTGTATCCCAAATTTGAACACACCAACTGACGCGTGTGACACCAGCTATTCATTACAGGGGCTTCTTTCAATTTAGTTCCACTCACTATATTGTCTGCACTATTTGTGCACAAATGTATTCGATGTTTTGTCACCGTATGTGTGTGTTCGCCATGTGGCATGGTTAGAACAACTGCCCTCAAATCGCGTTTATCATAGGCGCCATGCGTACATTCACCTCTTGTGGTAGGTCATCATAGACATTGTTGAACTCTCCGTGTAATTGGTATTTTGAGTTCAGTTCACAACCTGGCTTCATTTTTTTTATCGCGGGTGGATATGAACTGCTCGAACCGAATGAAACATACATCCGCCAACATATGCATTTATTGATGTTGTTGTTGTTGTTGTTGTTGTTGTTGTTGTTGTTGTTGTTGTTGTTGTTGTTGTTGTTGTTTGTTGTTTTTTTTGTCCATCCCATTTACTGTAGTATCATCGCACTTCCGTCTTTCTCCCTCCCTAGTCGTAACTCAGATCCGAGGTCACAACATAGGCTTCTCTCCTCCTCCCACTACGACGGTTCTTGCTTTAAACTTTTATCGCGAGAAGACTTCAGCCTTTTCTTCCCTCGTCAACTATCGTCGAATTTCGCTTAGGGTTAGGGCTAGGGTTAGGGATATATATATATATATATTGCGTGTATATCTCAGTTCAACACGCGCCTGCACACGATGGAGGTGTCAATCCCCGCCTGCTAGGATTATACCCCACGCAGTTTGCATTCCCGTGGAAGGGGGGTAGACATGCACAAATACCCCGGTTGAGTACGACAACAAATATACACGTTGCGAAATACAAAACGTATTGCGTGAGGGCAAGAAAGCAACATGACACAGCCTACCTCTAACATTCTCGCCATAGGAGCATATTCGATGTAATCGCGATACACGCATCAACGGGGGGTGCCGTGACCAATACTACAGTGTTTGAGAATTCCGGGTCGGCTGCGGATCCGGTCATGCGCCAAGGAAAATATTAGTCAACATACTACTGTACCTCCCATCAAAAGCACGTCGTATTCAGCAGGGGGGTGGAAGAACGTCTTGCAAGACGTTAAGGTCGATCTCCGTTGGCCAAAGTAGAGCCATAACAACACAGGAGTACGACGTGCGTGGAAAAGCGCAGTTGAGAGGTGCAACTCAGAGAGGAGATAATATACGGATGTTGAAAAGGGCGTTTTCGGGACAAACCGGGGGGTGGAGGGGTGGTGAGTAAGCCCTCCGAGTTATCACATGAATGTGATACGATGCACATATCATTCCGTGCCAACCCGGCAAGATGCCACGCTCAACAGTTTGGTTGACTGCCTGGGTCAGTCGCCTGGATAGCCCAAAATTACCCAAAACACAATATGTTCCCATGGAGACCGACAAGCGCCCGGGGTAAGTTAACTGCTCCTTTATATGCTCGTTATTGATCGAAGTGTGTTCTACAACCTGCTCGTCCGCCATGCGTGCAACAACCAAACAGAGAACTACCGTTTTAAACAAAGTGCGCCGCCAACAAGTATCGGATAAGTTGCGAAGTTAATCGAAATTAAAATGTACACTGCTTGCCGGCTGTCGGGGATTCCAGTCAGGAGCATGATTCCAGCGTAGTTTGAACGTTTCGGGCATGGCTGGAAACAGTGTGTAGTGCATGACGCTGAACAGATGCGTGACAACAAGTATAATACTTCGATTTATAGTATCACCGACTAGGTACACACACATTATTAGTCGGATGATGTTGTCAATGTTCACAGCAGTGGTATTTTGATTGCGCCGCCGAACCTTCCAGTGAAACCTTCTTGAATATAAATTTCGTTTGGCTTGATCCCAGCATACTCAACGCCATCCAAACTTGTTCTGTTCAGTATAAACAATCACCTTCGCCACTCACGATCACTACTAAAAGCAACTAAGTTTCTGCCAACGCCACATCTACTCTAGGTGAGATATGTATTGCAGGATGAGGGTCCTCTTGGGAGCTTCGTATTGCTGGGGTATTGGACGAGGTAAACCCACCCCACGAACGGTACGTGCTATTTAGTTGTGGTGCGGGTATGTCACGACGGTGGGGCTGGCATAGGGGCTTGGGCTATAGACGGACAACACCAGTACGTCCTTTCCTGATTAGCGTTCGTTACGACGAGCCCAAGTATTCAAGAGACATGTAGTCTTGCTGGTACACATTCTGTAAATTGGACTCGGACGAAATGGTCCCCCCAGCGCCGCGCGAGAAGTGCCCCCTATGAAATGTATAGGTAATATGCTTACGATGTTTAGAGTACAACATAATATTCGGTTGTTGTGAGATTATCGAATTTTCGTTTGCACGGGTACACGCGGAGCAGGAAACAAGTATACGTAATGGGCGCTTGCTTGAACGCTGTGTATTCCCCTGACGAAAAGTTGGGGTCGAATAAGCTGCAGCCAACACAAACGGGAAAGACAGATGCGGCCCAAACAATTGCGAACTGTTACCGCGGGGTTGAATCGTGTCGATGGCGATGCTAGTGAATATATCCTGGCTTCAGCACACGTTAGGATCGCTGGATTAGTCCCCGCTCCTTGATATGTGTGGTACGAAATTCACCACGACCTATTCGAAACCCGCGATGATATTACGTATACATATATTCGATCGTGGTATCGGTAAATACTGCGGAACGCGGTGGTACGCCGGTCATTTTGTCTTGCGCCATCGGGATATAGTTTATAGCTAGCCCGATTAGCTCGGAAAATGTAAACTGTGTGAGTTCATTTATATCGCTTTTGTTCGCCCCCAAAGTTGCCACCAAGGGCCTCTGCTACTTTTGTAGGGCGTTTGACTAGTATTTGTTCGATCAGTCGGGGGTAAATGTTTTCCCCGCAGTAATTTCGTTGGCGAACGCACTCGCATTCAATGCGGTTGTGTATCCTGTAGGACTTGTCAAGACCGTGAACAGCTCCTTGAGCGAAGTGTTTTGGGCCCACCGCGAGCACGCTTCGGCAGTGGGAAAAGCACAAGTGTATGTATGGTTATCGTTAAGAAGCCGTTAACTTCATGCATTTCAGTGCATGTGGTTTCCCTTGATGTGGACTCGGGAAACCGTGGGCGATAAATTTCGTCAGTTTTCGTCTATATTTACATGTTGGGTAGGGCTGCGGTAGGGGGCACAATTTGCGTCTTGGGTGTGCAGCCCCTCAGAGCTACTTGGTCCTGAAGTGACTAATCTATTGCTTTGCAAGTTAACGCGTTGATGAGTTTGCGTTCGTGCGATCTGAACCGGCATGAGTTTATTTGCTGCCCTCTTGCGCAAACAAGATGTGCTCAATATCCAATTTTAAGTGGGGTACAGGGCAGCTCGCTCGAGTAGCCTTGACGCGTTAGCGAACATGTCGGTAACCTCCTTTCCGGGACACCAATCAAAATATAGGCAGCGAAATCCGCCACCATTACCACATGGACGTGGTGGTCACCCAACTCGCCCGTATACTGTTTGCTGACAATCCACGTTATAGCTTAAACTCTCGCTTCAATGCCCGTCGTTTCCCAACGTTCAGCAACGACGCAGGTTTATTGGCTTGAATACCCAAAATCAAAGAACGATGGCCCGTTTCCTGGTAGGGGCGTTGACCCTGGTTGGTATGTGTGCTTCTACGACCGCTGCCACAGACACAACCGGAGGTGAGTACGAGCATCGTTCTCTTTGACTGTGAGTGCCATGGTCCATATTGCGTAAGTTCGTCGTGGCTACAAAAGCCTGTATACGCGGCGTGCACACCCGGTGGTGGAGGCTGCTATTCACGTGGAGTGGTAGACTAGGATTGTTCTGCGCCTCTCTTAGACCGGCCTCAAAGTGGTAGTGCGCATGAGTCAAGGGGTGGTTTCTCCCGGAATGTACGTTCTGCACGCACGCATGCCCATGATTATCTGCATCCAAAAACCATCCAGGATCGATTGAAACGGTCATTTTGGCGGTTCGGCTTGATTCATCGGTATCGGCTGTTGTCGTACGCCATCTGCCATGCTTAGCTTGTTGGTCGCAGAAAGCATAAATATACGCGCTGTGACGCATGTCACGTTTAGGGGCAAGCTCCAGATTGCTTGGGCACATATCGCATCAATTTATCTCTATATCATCCATTACAGCTGAATAAATATGTATCATCATTATCAACGCCATAGCAGAAGCAGAAAACGATACCTAGGGTAAACCATGAATAATAGTACATGCACGTTTGAGTAATTTCTCGTTTCAGGAGCCCTGTCCGCCAAGTATGTTTTGACAATCTAGCGCTGCCTCAGTTATAGCGCGGGCCCGTGCTACGTCCTTTGTTTTTAGCTCACCGTGAACATCGTCTGGTGCCTTGCAGCTCGCGTAATGGACGCGGAGCGGCCTCTTCGGGGCAGGCGCCTTCAAAATGAGGGAGAGGTACGGCGCGGAAAAACACGTTCCTTCTTACACCTTTCATATATTAAATCAAAATCTCGTACATCGGGTTTTAGTATTTCAGACAATGTCACGGCACGTATTTCATGGCGGAGATACTTGTTACAAGCGTTATCCGTGACGATTCCATTGAGTAACAATGAATGACCGTGAAGTGAGAAAGCGTGCAAAAGTACAAGTGATATGTGTTCCTCTTTACTGTATAAGGGATTTGCCCCGCCGTTTCGCCGTGTGAGCATACTATCAACAAAAGACGCACATCAACCTCCGAACACGACGTGTTTCTCGTAAACTTCTGTTCAAACGATATCGCCACGATGGTGCTAGTAGCTAAGGCACAGTTGTCGCAGGTATGGTTGGGTTTGAGAACCCATGCGTACTTGAATGCTGACCATAAAAGCCGCAGGAATTGCGCTGTTCAGATCAGAGAAGCGTTCCCAGGTCAACATCGATCGCGGGCTTGGGACAACGAATTATTATTCGGACGAAATGCCTGACATATTTTCATGTCATGAAAAACCACACGAACTTTCACTTTTTCTTTCCCTTGCCGTCACATGCCTCGGGCCTCCACCCCAGTACGACTACTGCAACTCCATCGGGTGTTCACCAGGATTCACCCCCATCGCCAACGCCAACACGGTCCAATGCGAGGACGACCCGTGCGAAGAGTCTCAGTGCTGCGAGGCGTTCTGCTCGTACCACCCGTGTCCTGAAAACTACGTCCCGGTGGATGGAGCTGCAGACATCGAGTGCGACGACTCCGGATGTACAACCGATCTGTGCTGCGAGTACGGTAAGCCATGTCCCGTATCCGTCTCCTTCCATGATGCATTGTATTGGCGTGCGTCGTAGGGTTATTACCCTATTATGGTGTGGGCGAGCACCCATCAGGTTGCCACCAGGGCTTTGGGCCACAGATACGGAATATATTAATTGTACGACAGAGTTTTACCTAGTTTGTTTACGGTCGTCGTTAGAAGAGCGATATCAAGCTCTACCCACTCCGGACGTTTGCATATTAGGATAGAGTTTAACCTATCGACACCTGACGTTAACATCATTTGAAACTCCGACCTGATCAATGCTCTCATGGCCTAAGTATTATAAAACCGTTGGAACACCACAAAACGTAAAGAGATGTCGCCAATGGCCCAGTTGTGGACTCCCACCTGTATACGTAGTTTGACGATGGAAGGGTCTGTGATATCAATGTTTTACTTGTGACTATACCTGAGCCCGATCGTTTGCGCGTGTTTGCCTCTATACAATATCGAAGGCGGTGACAACACGGGGATCGTGTATTGCAACTCGATCGGGTGCTCCGAGGGGTTCACCCCGATTGCCGATGCTAACACGATCGAGTGCGAGGATGACCCATGCGAGGAGTCCCAATGCTGCGAAGCCTTCTGCTCGTACTACGCCTGCCCCGAGAATTACGTTCAGATAGACGGGGCTGCGAACATCGAATGCGACGACTCCGGGTGCACCACTGACCTGTGTTGTACATACGGTGAGCATAGCTTTATATGTTTGACGAGGGATGACGAGGCTTCGTTAACCGTTATCGTACCTACGAAGACGTTTTCCATTAAAACGGCATACCATCGCGCGTGGTGTCGTCTAGTTGAGGACGGATGCTACGATAGAGGTGCACCATGATTTTTCTGAGCTCCTCACTTGCGGAGTGTTATACGTCGCCGAAACAATAATTTTGGAGAAAACGAAAGTGCTGCCGGATGCGAATCATCATGACCGAAGTATACTCTGAAACACTACGTATTCGTCACACCAATGAAAGTCCGACGTATTTGGGTTAAGGAGCCGATCGTTCAGAAAGTGATTCAGCCAAAAAGTGCTACCTCTACCGTAGCACGAGTCTGAGTGTGGTGTCCTACGTGTCCACCCTCTATAGTGTTTTGCATGACGCAACAACGCCCCTTTCCGGGATAATTTTGAATGACGTACCTAGACGTACCATGCAGTATTGTACTTCATATGTCGATATTGAATATGTTATGCTCATAAAATCGTAGGTCGACCACGTCGATTTCCCCCGTCATTATGCGTGGGTGGTGCCATTGTTGAAGAGGTTGCATGCCTCTCCAATAAATGGTATTGGTAGAACTTCCACTGTTTGCATTGCACTGGTTGAGAATAAGCTTGACGTCTATCTACTCACATGATGCTTTGTTTCGAGCGACGGACGGTTTATATAATATGTGGGTCATTCCATTCCAATCGCAGATCGCTGTCCCGAGGGCTGTTTTGTTTACCATGAGCCGTCCGCGCCTATAATGGCAAGACGAAACACGCTCCCATTCCCCGGCCGATAGCCCACGTTCCCCGGCCGATAGCCCACGACCCGACATAATCATAGCCTCGTCTAGATGGAACCAGTGCTCCACACCAACTAACGGTCCTGAAACGACCACTCCTCGTTTCCTCTTTTGTTTCCTCTACGTTAACTACGAAGACGCCAGGTAACTCCTGAAGTGAACATGGAAAATGACGGTACCAGATTCTCTGATCGGATCTGGATGGAGATACTCGTATCAACATGTAGCGTGCAGTAATGATGGAACCCTTGAGACGGGTGTAACATAAACCACGAGTGCAAACGTTTGCCGTACGGTAGAATGGATTCCAGTTGGACCCCAAACGGTATCGAAGCAGTCCTCATTGGCCACGAACACATGAAGAGGTCGACAACATCATGAATTTCTCAAAGACCTCGAATATCCGTACTCTTCTTTTTCTATTTGGTGTTGTTTGACACATCATTTGCACTGGTCCTGGAGACAGCGGCGTTGTTTTAGTGCAAGTCTTTTAATAGATGCTGCCGGGTATATCCAGTGGCTACCAATTGCTTCTTTGCTATTCAACAGGCTTTGTTGAGTGTATAGGCTGCTCTGAAAAAGAGCCCATGTGACGCTTGACTAGAGTAGCTCGTCATATACTAGTATCCGAAGGGCCTATTATGTCAAGGCGTGTTTTGGTTAAAACTATGCATTTCCTTTGTCTTCAGGGTACTTGGTTTGTGATTTAGGTATACTCGCCGGGTTGATTTTGCTAATATGGATGATGAAACGCAGGATGCTCTGCGTTGCCAGAGCGGCTCCAATTTGTATGGTCTGTAGAGTGCTCGTTTGGTGCACCAGGCTTAATCGTGGGATTGGTAACATCGCTATTGGTGTTAGAATTCGAGACAATTTGATGGTCTTCCCAAAAACTGAATGAAAGTTCTGGAGGCTGCATAATCGTCACTCGTCAGGCCTCGAGAGCCCCAATCAACGGTACATCGAACAATGTCCGACGTGGATGAAAGGCGTTTGAAGGGGGATGTTCGCCACTTTTTATCTCGGGTAGATGCCTTCGTACATGAACAAAGTAGTTAGTAATAGTTCCGACCGTGAAGTTCGAGTGTGGTGTATGTAGGGCACGCTGTAGTATATTTTGCACGATTTCGGGCCGCCTGTGGTGGTGCAGTCGAAATGTAAGTCGAACTGTCACCGTAGGAAGGTTCCGCGTCTGACAATTGTACATGTTGACTCGACCAATGATGGGATTGCCGACGCGTGGAACGACAAGGACAGCACGATGGAGGGGAATTGATTGCGACTTGGATATTTTTCAAGAACTAATTGAACGGAGAAAGCTGAACAATATCGGTGGAATTAAAGTTGTGTGGTATCGTACACAAATTGTCGATGTTTACTTAGGACGTGGTCTTATCTATTGAGCTTCCCTCGTAGGTTATTCTTCAGGTCATGTTACGAGTGATATGTAGAGATTCTCACTATCTTTGGTCTACTCCCGGCGAAAGCTACACATTGTATCGTGGGAGTCTTGATAGTGCTAACTTCTGCCACTCGGTATGAGCCGACATTCCTCGTCGTCCTCCAGTGGTACAGATCGTCCCGTTCATTGTTATGGTAGGATATCTCATCGGAAATGATTGGCGTCGGTGCAGACGTTGGCGTCGTTGCTATTGTCCGCGTAGTCAGCAAATACACGTACGCCGCACGGCTGCTAACGATTGGTGAACCCCCATGGGAGCTTCGCGTGGAAGAACCGATAACGCAATTGCGAATGGTGAACACATCGATCCAGATGGTATGCCATGTCCATAAATGTGCTGATGTTGGAGGGCATTTCGATTTGTTTTGCGGAGTGTTCGACAATATCATATCGGCTGCAGGCCTGTGTGTGGTGCTGACGAGCGCAACATACTAACCGGTAGGCACACCTTTTGCACCAGCGGGATGGCGGAGATGTTAAGCAAACACGTTTTGACATGCAAATACCTGGGAGGCGATGGAAGCGGAAGCAATATGTCGCAATGGAACTATGTCGAAACAAATACAATGTGCGTGCTCAATAAAGGGTTTCGGTGTGTGGAACTTAATTCCCAAAACCATATCTGGCTTAAGCAATAGCTTCCAATTTAACGCCCAACACCTTCCCACTGGAAGCGCGCACTTGACCATAGGGCGACTAAACAAATTACCTTGTGGTACATTTCGTATATCGGAATGGGCATGCCATCAATTGACGTAACAAACTTGTGGCCAAATATATGTCTCCCTGACCAGGCCCCCTACCCCAATAACGTCATAATGTCGATTGTGTTGAACAGTATGTTTCGTGATATACATTGGCTTTGAGGGCATTTCAACGGGTGGCACGTTCAACTTCTTTCTATATCAGCTGCTGTAACATAGAGACCAACCCAAGAGCCTCATAAATAGACGTGCTACGACAAGAGTCGACCTTGCCGTTTTCTGGGACTCTCCGTCTGAAGAGCGACTACCACTGCACCCAGCAACTGCTTAGAGGAAACACGAAAGCGGAACGGCATGGCCAACGTGCAACGAAAACTGTGCAAGGATATTGACACGTGTGGTGTATCCACGATATAGCGTAGTGAGCCCGTTGAGGGGACACAGCGATGACAGAACGTTTTCGCCGAAAAAAGAGACCCCTGCAGTAGCACGCGCCATTGAGCCGCAACAACCAACAATAACCTAGTGTTTGTTTTATATATGTCGAATTGCGTTGTTGATTTCCTATGCGTTTTGGTGTCGTGGGGGGGGGGGTGGTGCTGGATATCACGTCCACAACAATATGCACCTCTGTGGTGTGCTCACATGTCTTGTCTGCACACAAAACGCATCTCCTTCCACTTTACTGTATGGGGCTCTACTATACGCATTCCCGAGCTACCGAGATGATAGTGAATGGTACAACCACATGACACTCCCCCGCAGCTGATAGTGTCTCGAGATATTTACTGTTCGCCCTATACAGTATGCTGGCCGCATTTTCTAAATTTAGTCCGTTAGTTGTCGGCCTCTGCTAGTCTAAAACTATTTGGTTAGCCCTGCACGGTATCACAGCAGTTGCACCATGAGAGTTAAGTCTCCGCCCCCTTCACCCAATCGGGGACACGAACCCCTAACCCAGCTCGGTGCATATATCAGGATGCCAGCGAAAAACATGTGGTGTGTTACAGACGCCTCAAATGACGGACACCGAAAGTGACCCCACATGAACCACTTCGTGTGATATTATCGGTGTGCTTCGTACACCACATCAAAGCACCTATCGAGCTCCTCATCTCACCTATAATAGCAATGCTTCACCAACCCCCCCAAAGAAGGTACGAGAAATCACGAAATATGAAATCGCGATATGTCTGGCCCAGTAACGTCTGGCCAGTACCATTGCCGGTTCGCGTGTACTACCAGCCTACCACCACAATCCCGCGCTGCATCCACTTGGCAGTTCTACCCCACGATAAAACAAACGATGTCAACCATGTGTCAACCGCAAATACGTTCATTCATCAAACAAGCACATATAATTGACACAACATATTACTTTCGCTCTCACGAACGAGCCACGGACTACTCTCGGAAGGGTCCCTTTCTCTAATAACCCTCTCCAGTTTCGATTTTGTTGCCACCCAAACCATCGAGCTGGCAGGTTCAATAAATCAATGTTCACTTCTGAACACGTGCGTGCAACCCCTTGAAGTATACGATTCCTTCAACGGCTGCTGGGTGTACCAAACGTGTGCACACGCGGCTGTAGTAGTGCTCCCTTAATCGACTACTGTGCTAATTTGTACGAAGTATATTCCTGATAGGTGAGGGTTAGTGAACAGCTTATATCCGTCGGGGTCGTGCATGATATGTGTGTCCGCGATGTCGTAACGTGACGATTTAAACAGCAGACTGTATGTGTGTGTTGCAGGCAGAATCTTCAAAGCACGTACATAACCGGAGTACTTGTCGTCAATGGGCGGTTGAAGCGAACAAACGCCAGGCATTACGAGAGTTTGCTAAAGTAATAGATACGGGATTTGCACTGTCACAGCGTCAAGTACAAAACCAGTACTAGATACTAGCTTCATGCTGATTCGACAAGCGTATTTGCACACCCTAGGTACGAGACGAACGCACAACGTCCTTGCCTTGGCCTTAGTAAAGGCTAGAGGCAAGGCAAAATGGGTTTTCATTGTTCCCTCCTTCTTGAACTGTGCGTCCATTATTTCGTCCTCTAAGTGAATACCTCAACTGCTTGGGTTACAGGCACATCGCGATCAGACCAATAGAGTTAACAGCCGTCTCTGACCTCGCCCCTGGTATTGCCACGCTTTGAACAATATTGCCAAACATCTCACGTGCATTCGGTAGTTACTGCATGCTAAATTTGGTACATCCTACGATACAGGTGTCACGTTTTGTCTCAAATACGTTCGGCATGGCGGGGTTTCTTGACCAAGAATCACCGCAACTTAATCGTTGTTTTTTATCGGTATTACATGTTGGCATACGTAGTAGGCGTGAGATTGTTAATCGGTGTGCACTTTCACTTTTCTCAAACGTTGCTTTGAGATGGGCTCATTGGGCTCCCAGTGGCACTCTAAACAGAAGAGGGTGCGCCTCAACCGTAGCATGTGTGTGTTGCAACGAGCGACGATACTCAGTCCCGGTTAAAACGATACCTGTAATCCAACCAAACGTTTTCGCAAGGGGCTTGCATATGACGAATACGTTTTAACGTCCGGTTTTCGTCTTGAGGATGCCATACGAGCAATACACACAATAAGAGCACTACTGTCCTTTCCAAACTCAAAGCCGGGTATTTAATTTACTTCCAATACGCGTACTGCTTGAATAATGTGGACCTCTGATGACTCCCTACCTAGAACTACATTCTCCAGTTCAAACGCTCGAACCATGTTTCTAACCTCGAGTAGGGAATAGGCAATACCTTTGTCACAGGCGCCGGGTCGATCCGACGCCATTTTCATCACGAAACGTGCTTCGTACTAAACTTCGAGTTTTGCCAGACCGCTGATACTGATTGACCTCGATATTCGTCCACAACGGCGAGCACTGGTATGCCAACGGATCTGGGTGTCTAGTGTGACTGTCCGTTGCGCTCTGCGTGACCAAAGTGGGTTGTAATAGCTCGGGAATTACCAATATAATTTATGCTGAGCATTCTCGTTTGGTGACGCAAACGTAGCATTCGTTACACATACCACACCCCAAAAACTGATTTCGATGAACCTAAACGTGTCACCCTAGCAAACACTCTCATGGTCTATGTATCGTACAACGAAACGTTGCTCGATACAGTAACCCAAAATTCAACGATTTTGGAGTAAAGATTATTTCTTAATTCACAAACAAAACGAGTAAAAAGTGCCACCTCGATCGTAGCCCGCGTCCGCCGCTTAAACACGTACGACGTGTTGTTCCTTAATACGCTGAAACACTATTTCTGTCTGAACGTCTAGACCAAAGGCGGCCCTTAACCCGCAAAAACTATGCAAGGTCGGGCAAACAAGTCCGTTGAACCCGGACGTGGGATCGTCCTTTAACTCACCAACGACCGTGCGCCCTAAAGAAAATAAAACCGGGGTAATATACAAAAACTTGTGCGAAGTAGCTTTCAGCGGAATATGGCAATTTTGAGTATGTGCGTTTCATAGGATGATGGCTATTGGACGAGGGCTCGAAGCGCGCATCATGTTTATTTTTTCTCATAAGCGTTTTTGCTTTGCTTTAGAGTCTGACCTACAATCGCAATAGCCACTGAGGGTGACAACCATCTTGAAACTCCTTATCGCCACACAGTGTACCTGAAAAAGGCCCATATAGTTGTTTCAGAACTATTTACTTGCCATGGACTGGACTACAGAGTCAGCGACAAAGGGTGTGCATATGTAGATACTCTGTGCTTAGGCGTTGCTACGTATGGTGTTTACTAATATTTATGTGTATGCACCCAGAAATATGGAATATCGAATATCGCTTAATGTTCCCGATATATTTTCGACGTCAAAGATATTTAGAATATTCATTGTTTGATTATCGCATTTAAATAATGAGCCCTTCGTGCAATTGAGGTCCTGTTGGCAGTCAGGCATCGGTATTTTATTTCAGGTGCGTGTGTACTGCGCGTGCAGAATTGAACATGCATATTGTATATGGCATATATAACACAGATCAACGCGCTTCTGTAAGCACGGGGGACTTCAATCTCCCCCTGCGAGAAGGACATCCAGCGGAGAAAATCCTCGGCGTGCTTCAAACGTGAACCGTCGGCAACAGACTACCCCCCATCGAAATCGCCCAGTATTGATCAAGGGGTTGACAACACGCCTTACAAGGACTGAAGGCCGTTATACGTTTGCGATCATCGCGCGATAACCTGATGTTCGTAAGCCAGTGCAGTGGAGAGTGTCAGCCGAGATACACGATTTTATTTGCATGTTGTAGTTCACCTCCTCGGGCCAAAGGGACGGGGCGAGACGTCTGAGCTATCACATGCCAGTCCAACGATGCTGACCACATCGTTGTTCACCCACACGGCAACATAGTCCAAGCCATACCGTGAGATTACCCGCATACGCTCTTGTTCTGGTTGGTCCAGAACATTATTCCATGTTTTGTCGTTATTGTTACATGGTGATCGGCACGTGCTCGGGGTAAATCGGTTACTCCGTGCAATATTCGACGTCCGAACGAAGTGTTTGCTTCAGATCCCTCCTGCTTCGTATTTTACAACGAACCGAAACAAAAACGGCCTCATTCTAGTAGGTTCGGCGCATGCAAATACTGAACTTGGATAGTCGGACTAGACTGCTGGGTTTCAACAAAAATGTAGATACACCTCTCACTGTGGCTGGTTAGAGATACAAGTTTGGAGCATCAATATGGTATACTGCAAATCGTACCAAGCATGGGTCGAAACGCTGTGTAGCGCATATTCATTTACGCGTGATCACAAAAGACGACTCCAGTGGCAAGTATCCGCGACTTGGGCACAAGTACACGCATTGTTCACGTAGGGACCTCCACGGATGCAACTGGACATTTTCATAGAATTGACACTATGGCTGGATCTAAAGCGATACGGCATGTTCGACAGACTGAACGGATAAAATCGAAGATCTCGATGACGGTGAGTGCTTGGCTGGATCTAACGTGATGCCGTGTATTCGACAGACACAATAAACGAAGGATCTTGTACATGCACAGGGGACAAATCTCCTTGCCAACGTAAACATAATATCCAGCGTGTTTCTAGTCAACGAACACAATCATGAATGTTTTAAACGTTGGTCTTAGTTAACCATGTAGTACGCATTTCTCTGCTGCACAGTTGAACCACAAATGAGCCGTCGCCCGTTGATAGATTCTCCCGAAGAGCCTTCTTGGAAAAAATAATTTGTCTTGCCTTGTTGCCGACCCATTCACGCCTTCCAAGCGTATGCCTCTGGGTGCCACCTAACACGCTCGCTACGATCACTCATAAAAGCAACCAAGTATTCGCCAACAGCATCTACTGCAGGTGAGATTCAAAACTGACAACGAGGGCCGGCGAGGTAAGTTCGTGGTTTGGTGAGGTGTGAAACAACCTGTACCGGTTGAGACGTGGCACACTTACCTCATGAACGCCACATACTAATTCGTTTTGGTACATGCGTGTCGGGATCCCCACGCTGATCCTAGGTTGTGGTGTAGCTGTGGGCAATACCAGCAAGCCCTAAACAGAGTAGATTTTAGTACGGCGAGACGAAATATTTAGCCTTTTCTTAGCCCAACCGGTGCTAAATGCTGCTTCTAAAACACAAACGAAGCATGCCACATGCCACAGTGCGAACGGGCTCGCCTGTGCCGGCTTAGATTGTGTACGGTGGTCGTATGCTCCCAAATTAAACATGGTTGGTCATTAAAATATGTTTTGTAATAGTATTTGTTTTTCTTAGGCTTTGCGGTTGTTTATCGGGAAGTACTTTTATTTTCCGCCAAAATCGTGTTTAGGGTGATGTACAGATCAACCCAATCAACCCGGCAGAAACATCGTTCACCTCTATCGTAGCATTCGTCGACGCACGATGAAGAGTGATGTATTCATAGCATGGTTCGGTTGGCTCATCTACGACATGGAGGTAGCACGTTTAGGCTTAAATCGTTTCTCAATTATTGGCCTCCGTGGCCCAAACTTGCCAGACGTTTAGTAATGTGTTTCCATGTGCTTATTCATTTTATAGTTGGCCCAAGGGATTGCTCAGGGGGGTACCAAACTAGTTTCCCACCAAAGGTCAGTTTTCGATAAGATGCATAGCTCGTGAAGTCAGGAGCCTAAACGAAACAGTGGTGCATATTTTCCGTAGCTTACGTCTATTGCGAGAGTGCCGAATCGCCTGGCGAATGTCTGCACAGGTTACGCAGGCGAGATCATATCGGTGGTTCCTGCTTGCTCTAACGTTGATTGTTGTACTGGCATTCGCGTTGGAATATCTGCAGACAACCCCGCCAAGAAATGCAGACGTGCGCCCCTTGTAATTGCAATGTTTCCCCATAATCCGTCATTTAATCACTTGAAGGGGCTCTGGTTAAGAATGGCATTGTTGCAGTCAAGGTGAACCCTGTCGCTTTCAATGACACGACCATGTCCCAGTCACGTAGTCCCCGCTCGTTTACAGATGTACTGATAAACACATAATAACCTTTTGGATAACCGGAAGGATATGGCGTTTGTTTATGTCAGTCATAATCTGGCTACATACTGTGGTTCGGGTGTCGTTATTTCTTCCACCGCCGAGCTGATCGATGGCTTGCGCGGCCGCCGTGAAACACGCAAAACTGTTATATTTTGTACAGCTCACACCGGTACATCCCGGACGTGAGCATCAGGGGATTCGGTTGCTCGTATAACATAATGGGCGAGTCTACACTCGCTCGACCGCTGAATCTTGTTTGAACTCGCTCGAAATAACGACTGGTCATCGTGTAGGAAGTATCGAGACGTAGAATATCTTCATAATACGTGTAGGTTTGTTCGTCCACCGGAAAGACTCAACCCCCAGTTGGGAAGAGAGCTGGTTCACGTTAAACTGTAGTTCGGGGTATAGCGCCTGTGCTCCCCCTTCTTTCGCACCGGAGGTATTGAATGAGGTTTGGTCATAGCTAAATAGCTTTCAGACGCACAAAGCCACTCGTCTTTCCAACAATCCTTGGTTTTCTGCGCCGAAACAATTGTTTCACGTCCAATTTGGAATTATGTGCAGCGCTCGTCGCTCCAGAGACTTGAACACGGTACTAGAATCTGCGTGTAGCCTCGCTATCGTAGATCATCGGTCATGTTTCACACGAGATACACTGTCACCAATACATCATCCAAGCACTGATCACCACTCCTGCAGCGCTTTATTATGTTGATAACTCGTCTGCAATAACATATGTTCTCCTCCCTGGTTATTTCACGACAATAGGCACCGACGCAGGTGTTGTTTCATTGCTCCGCGATTAAACTTCAGGTTATCATGACCCAATCCCTGGTATTGGCGTTGGCTTTGGTTGCGTTCGGTGCTGCCACGGCTTCCGAGGCGGCATCTTCAAGCAGTAAGTGGGCATGATACTACTATTCGATTGTGTACCTTGTGGTACTACTTCCGTAGGTATACATCGTCATTGCGAAACTCACCGTTTGGACAGTTTTGCTCTTAGTAGTACGAGGTGGATACACCGTGGTGGCACACGCAGCTTTTACCACTTGCTCAAAACAGTATAAGGAGTGGCCGTGCGATTGGGTCTAGGGTTTGGCCACCCTGTATGCTAGTTTTGGTTTGAGCACATATCACGTCAGTCCGTTTTACGGTGACCAGGTAGGGATAGGCACTTCGTTAGTTGTATAACGCACGATATGATGTATTCTGCTAAAATACATGTCTCCAGTACTTATAGTGCATTGATTGTGGAAAACTTAATTGTAGGTCTCGTGTCGCTTCCTTCATTGATTGGTCGCCCTCGCGCCTTGTAACCTACAGCTCTGCCCAAGACTACGACGTAGCGCCTTCGTAGTAGACGCCTTGACTACGGTGGAGAGGTATGACAGGGAAATTACGCACGAAGTTACCGCGTTGATCCATTCTTGATGGTCGGAGCTCAAACGTAGTGATTTCATCTTTGTTTTAATTTTTTTGCATATCGTTTTTTGGCTGACGGACATACGTGTCATGAGCGTTTAATACCAACAGTCGTATGGAGTGCCGATGCATGGCTGTGAGACAACATATGTATCCGAACCTAAGAGGGTTTTGTGTTCCTCCAAAACACGTAGGCAGTATTATCCACTCTTCTCTGCAGGCGCTCGGCGTACTGTCGACGAAATATTCACATATCCTCGAACACGATAAGCTTCCAGCTAAACTCTCTACATATGTAATATAAGCTGAGACAGATGGGATAGTCTCAATGTCTGTTGTGGTGGGATTATCGCGCGAAGTTCAATAGCGGCCGTATCCACGCGGTTACCCCATCCTATCATCAACACAGAAAGTCCCTAGATGTCACGACCGACCACTGGGGTGACACAAAATACCGACATTCGGGAGAATTGTCTGAGATTATGTCATTTTAACAAAACCTCAAAACAAAAGGAGATGCTCGCTTTTTGCTTGACCTGTCTGGTATTTTGCTTCCGCATTTCACTGCAGCACGCCTTCTGCGACTCCATCGGGAGCTCAAGCGGGCTTACTCCAATCCATAACGCTCGTGGTGTCGAGTGCGAAGACGACCCATGCTCGGAGGACCAGTGCTGTGAGGGCGGGTGCTGCTTGCAGTACGCGTGCCCCCTTGGCTACAAAGAGGTGGCCTATGCTTTCCACATTCCAAGCGACGCCTCGGGAGTGCCCATGGAACCGTGCTGCGTGTACGGTAAGCTTTGCGGCATATCCGTAACCTGCCGAAACTTGTTCCATTGGTGACGCATGCTACTGAGAGATTGCACCATGTATTGTTTTGAGGTGGTCACTTGAGGAGCTCTAACCCCTCACCCAGAACTGATTTAAGGGGGAGGGGGAAGTGCTACCCGATGCACAATTTCATGGCCTATAAGTAAAAAATTGATAATTTTGCAACCCAATAATCAAAGTCAAACCGATTTAGGTGATGAGCTCCGATCATTCTGAAACCTTTTCATGTCAGAAAGGGCAAAACCTATTGTATCACGCGCCTGGTGTCCTTCGCCTCGTGGAAAATACTCTGGTACTGACGAGTGCAGAAGACGTCGTCGAGACCTATGAACCTAAAACACAATGTCGATACAGTTTACGTCAGCGGTGCATATATGCGCTTGTGGCCCTTCGTTTGAAATGCTCGATAAGGCCCCTGTTGATGCCGACGTTTATAATATCCAGGTCGTGCCCTATGTTATATACAATGGCCTTCGTTTTACAACCATCCAAATAATGTGTTGGACAAGACATATTGTTCATCGATATATTGTGTTGGATCATGTGAGGACCCCCGTAGGTTGGATTACAATGTATGCCACCTAGTACGACTTGGTACGAGGTAGTGACCTCCTTGATTCGACCTTTACTTGTGTTCTTCTTAGTTCAGCTCGTTTTCGTGTGTACTTTTGCCGTCAGTTGGAGACTACTACGATGACGACGTTGTCATCGCCAGCTACTGTAACTCCGTCGAGTGCTCGGAAGGGTCCATTCTCATCGAAAGCGCAAACGCGGTCATATGCGACAACCTTCCGTGCGAGGAGTCGCAGTGCTGTGAGGAGTTCTGCTCATACTATGTCTGCCCCGAGAACCACGTCCAGGTAGAAGGCGCGGATATCATCAAATGCCTCAGCCCAGGGTGCACAACTGACCTGTGCTGCGATCAAGGTGAGCTTGCTTCCACGTCAGACGAGAGGCGGTTGGCCTTTAACTCAACTTACTTGCCCCTTACCCTACTTCAAGACAAGCGCAACGCGCATTTTGTGCTTTCGCATAAATCGAGGCATCACGTGTTTCAAATATGTTTGGCTACTAGTGTTTCGGGTTGTTGGTATGGACTGTTAGGATCCACGGACCAATGTATGTCACTGGGAATTATATGTGACGGGTATTGTGGTTGGATACACCCTTGCAAACGTCGACGAGGAGGTCTTTCGGCGTGAGGTACGACTTTGACAATTTTAAACGACAGTTGCGGGGCCTAAATGCATAGACCCGAGGGACACAACGATTTTACATTGAGGACCGTGCCTACAAACGCTAGAGTTGTTGGTGCAACAATTTCTGATTGAATACTCATTTCTGATTGAATACTCTTCTTGAATTATCTTCTAGGTAATGTTGTTGGAAAATCAATACGTTGTGTGTACTATACCTGGCCCATTGCCCGGCACTGTCACCATCATTTTCAGTGTATTTACTCGGGTGTCTTGTTGGTAGACGATTGGCAGGTACTACAGTAGCACAGCTTTGTATTGGTAGCGGTTTAGCTGCTAGTCCGGCGCTCCGACAGGACAGCAAATTGTTGATGTTGAAAAGGGACGCTTGTTGGCACAAAGCAGAGTAAGCGAGTAGGGGAAAACATGAGTGAGTGCGATGTGCGCGGGCGCAGCCATCCTTCAATAACTCACATATATGGCGACGGAGATGTTCCCTAGGGGTTAACTCAAGGTATAGAAGTACAGCAATGTTACTTGATTCTTCTTTGTGGAATCTAAGCCTCGTATCAGAAACAATATTCCGAGGATCGTCCGCAAGTCCTCTTCCTGAATCATCCATGTACTTACGTGGTTATCTACAGGAAGTTTTTCGTAGTTGAGTGCCGAATTGCTTACTTGCACCTGGTTGCGCCGCATTGCTCGTGTGTATTCTCCTAAGAAGTAGGTGCTGCCGTGCAACAAACGTCTACTACTGCCTGAGATGCTTCTGCCCATTCAGCATTACTCCATTATAGTTAGCATTCCCTAAGTTGCCTGCTGTGCGGAAGTCGCTACTGAATATTGTGAGGGCACTAGGCTGGTGTTATCTACGCTTAAGAGTCCAAGTTCGACTGCAATATACAGTTCATTTTCCCAGACGGGGATACCGGGCAAGCAAATGCATCTATATGCTGCCATGCTTCAGGTTAAGCTTTTGTGCTTTCACTGTGTGTATTCCATAACACAGGGTATTAGCCGAAACAATTCACAGCAGAAGCATTGGCACGAGTATTACCTACGTTCCTCTAACAACAACCGTTCCCTTGGTTATACGTGGACGGGCCAGGTAACGCTGAAGATATGCTACCCCAGACTGCAGTACATGACAATCGTCAATGGTGATACTGTTCATTTTTCAGAGTGGACCTTGACGCTACAACCAACCTTCTGTGTTACTATGAACTGAGGATTTGACACGTCCTTTGGCAAAAGGAAGTACTCCGATGGAGTTACTCGCCACTTGAACACTCCGAAACGCAACGACGCAACGAGCATTGGACACCACGCAAAAGTGTCATTACACTCTGGTGCATTTAGTATGCCACTGATATAAGAAATAGGCTCAAAACGATGCCGCGGCCGACTAAACGCTGCGTTGAGACGAATATGATGTTTTAAAAACAACTTGACTAAGCGACGAATAGCTTTATTGGCGTGACGTTCAATGGGCATATATACCGTCGAGCAGTTTGTCGTGGACATTGCACGTTTTTTTGTTCGACTACGGAGTATTTCGCTTGTATCGTGCATGTACTTGTTGTACTAATTACGCTGCGAATGCGGAGGCAACGGTCGATGGTCTGAGTTTGTCACGGCTGTATATGCGCGTATTGGTCACAGCGAGTAGTTCGTTTTTGTATTAGGGTGTATGCTTGGATAATATGCATTTGGTTTATTCGGTGGAAATGTGGGTCCTCTGCATTCCCTGCCTGCGGATAGAGATGTTCTAGACGCGGACGTCTGCCAACCGTGAGGTCTCACCGAGATAAACCAACTGCCAAGACAGGGAGGTACATATGCAGATGTGATCCTGTTAGAGCGTGCCGCGACATCAGCCGTTGTTTCAAGAAACCCTTTCGTCCGTGACCCAAGTTTTTACTACCCTTTCACCGCAACAGTTTCGTTGATTCAAGGACACACCCGATTCAGGGCCGGGTGAGGTGGCGGAGTTGATATATCGTGCAAGCAGTCGCTGTACTAGGACGCCAAACTTGCTGAGTGCGTAGTTACGCGGCCAGTGAGAGAACTGTCGACCTTGGTCCATATAGGGGCAGCATAAGTTTCTCCAAGGGTGTCTGACGGAAACGTCTACTCCTCTACTTCTCTACTCTACTCTACTCGACTCTACTCTACTCCTCTACTCTACTTTCCACTCCTCTTCTCTTCTCTTCTTCCTTTTCCATTGACCTCCCTGAGGTCAATCTTCTTTCCATTATGGCCAAATAAGCGCCTTTTCAAACCATGACTTTCTTCTTCTACGCAAGTGATCTTCACAGACACTTCGGTGCCACCTCTGCCATCTCTCTCCACAGAGACAGAGCCTCGACACACGCGTCATTCTTTCAGGTTATGAGCCTCGACTATGGTCTACGCACCGACTGGCATCTCCGAACGACGTCTCCCGGCGAGCGCGTCACGTTCTACATTCGAAGAAATTTCAAGTTTTCAACTGCGGAGGAATACGGTTTTTGCTCCAAAAACCAGAAGACCATCCTCTACCCGACAGCATCGACATCGACTCTCATCATCGATTTTCATCAACTTCGTTCAACAGGGTTACTACAAGGAGTACTGCTTTCACGCTTCTACGTGCGAAGCAGGTAAGGAGACTGCTGTCACGCTTTTGCGCGGGTAGCACGTACGAGTAATGAGTCCGGTTTCTCGCTTGTGTGCACGATTCTCGTACTCGTACATTCAACATCCTTTTCACGCTGTAATTGCAAAAATAAGCCACCGACGATTTTTGCAACATCACACGCAAAGCTTTGTTTTCGATACTATGATACTTTGAAGCTGTAAGCGCGAAATAAGCCACGAAACCATTTCTGCTCATCACACGCGAAGCTAGCTCCGCGCTACTTCCACGCTGTAAAGCATGAAGAAACGTTACAAGACCTGCTGTTTCTTCGCCATCACAACTAAAGTTTGTCTCGAGCCGGCTCTTCGCGTTTTAGACGCGTAAAGTCGTTATCAAAACCGCTTCTTCAAGCTCCTACGCGCGAAGTACGTACAAATAGATCAACCCTCGTGCAAGCATTGCCGAGAAGACCTACACGTGCTGAATCAAACAGCCAGGTCGTTGACGAATCTGCTACCCAGCGTAGCATGGGGGGGAATACCTCCTGCTGTCATTTTCCAGCAACGATTTCACGCTTTCACGCGGAAATACGACTTCAGACTCGGGAGGAGAAAACCCAGCATCATAGGGACTTCAAGTTCTTCATCTGCCACCTGCGATAGCGGCTGAGCTTCGCCATCATCATCATCGTTGATTACAGAATGTATCCTCAGCGCTTCATCTTCGCAACTTCTTAAGTTTATATCACCAAGATCTACATCTACTTCGACTACTGCTGCACGGGCTGCAATATCACTGCTTCGAGAAGGCATCGACAACTACAACAGCAGCATTTTCAGGTCATCGGCAGCAATTCATTTAAATATTATTTTAAAGATTTTATTTCAGGATCGGAGGCGACATGATCAGAATCTGCATACTCACCAGAGTTTAGCTCCAGATCAACACCATCGAAGCGTTCATCAAGCAGCTGGCTATCACCATCTCCATCGCATTGGGGACCAGCTACGTATTCGGTGATGTCTAAGCTGAAACGTGAACACCACTCTGGCGCGAGATGTTGCTCGTTTCTCAGCAAACAAGGAGTTCCAACATTTTATTGTTGCATTCCTGGCGATTTGTTGCTATTGCACCGCAACAAGCGGCACAACCCAATCGCGGCAACGACCGGCACTCGACTCTTCGAGCAACACGGCGCAGCACTCACTACGGACTATCTACGGGGACAGGTCTTCACCATCTCTCCAGGTCTTCGCCATCATCAGCACCATCTCACTGCCATCTTCATCTACACGTACATCTTTTGGTCTGCTCTTCTTCATACAGGATCTTCAGCAGCAGAACCATTTCTCCTTCAACTACAGCATATCTACGCCACAACACGGAAACGAAGATCGTCATCATCATGCGCATTCCTTGCGTCTCTTCTTTATCTTGGTTTTCGTGGGGGGTGTATATTTTTGTGATTTTTCTCTGTTGGCTTTGCTCCTTCGCTGTACGTCGAGTATCTGCACAAGACGTTCTACGTATGTGTAATCAAACATGATGCGCACTGCTGTGAATTCCTTCTAGGATACACATCTGCCTTTGTTATCAGTTGTTCCATAGCTTCCTACAGCTTTCTTTTCTTTGAGTACGTATCATATATACACACTCACCATGCTGGTTTGTAGTTCACACATATCAGTATGTAGCTGGACACATACCTGTACGAGTATACGTCCACACGTTTTCTTTTCGATTTCGTTCGATTTCTTAGTCCTAGGATCCATTGAGGGGGGGGCGTAGCATAGGTGCAGTAGATACTTTCTTACGCTTTCTTTGCTAGGATACAGCTCGCTGGTCAACACCACAGCATCACGAGTCTATTTCGCGATACGACTGCGCCCAACGTAGTCTATTGCCGTACTATCTGTACTCCTAATCTTATTGCGAGTACGTACGTACATACATATACACAACTGAACAGTGCACTTTTCGCTGTCTTTAAGGAATGTCATCAGTTTCTACTTGAATTTCATGTTACTCTAGGTATATATTCAGGGGGCGAGTTGAACACCCACCCGACGGATTAACGCTTCTGTTCTAGGGTATACATCGCTGGTATTCACACCACGATTTGTTTTCTTCTTTGACTTTGCTTACACCAGGTACTACTCTGTAGAGTTCATATGAGTACGTACGCACGTCTATACTCCACACTGGACACACGTCTCAGTTTTATCAAATGTCTCTTCAACTATCCCATGTTGATTGCTGGACAAATGAGTATTCACACGTACTGGTACATACAGTAGGTCATTGCTATTTTTGTCTGGGTACACACCCACCGACTTTCTTTGTTTCTGCAAGATTACGTACCATTTCCGTAGCTCTATCATTGTAGCATTCAATTGAGGGGGCGGGTTGCAAGTACAGCAGATAACTTTCTACGCTTTTCATTGTAGGTTTTGACTCAGTGTCGTGCACTATGACTCAGTAGTCATGCACAACTACGATTAGCTTTTCCGACATGAGTACAACCATATTGTCACCGTCATCACACGGGACTGAATATGTAGTGAACTTTGTGTTTACTGTTTTCCATATTGCCGCTGCATTCGCGCAGGACTGAATATGTTGTACCATTCTTTCATTCTTCACTCGTTCATTTTGATTTTTGAGTATCAGGTTTCTACACCGTAGGCATTACTCTAGCTACTGACTTTCATCACGGGGGCGTGTTAGCATATGGACGTTGAGATCCATACGTATCTATTGTGATGTGCAGTCACTACGCACTGATACGAGTATATGAGTATCTTAGTCTAGATATTCGGGTAAATTGCAAAATGCGGATAGATTACGAGTTTGTCTTACTCGTAGTGCGCCACATTGTATGTCCCAAGCATCTTCATCAAGAACCATGCTGAGAATGTTGCTAGAGCGCTACTATAACGTTGCAGAGAACATTACAGGGAATAGTACTGACTACGGTAGAATGCAAATGTCCGTAGCATGGGCATTGTACCGAGATTATCAGGTGCGGGCATCCCCCACCTCGATCACTCTACTCTACTCCTCTACTCCTCTACTCCTCTTCCCTCTTCTCTCCTCTTCTCTTCTCTTCTTCCTTTTCCACTGACCTCCCTGGGGTCAATCTTCTTTCCATTATGGCCAAATAAGCGCCTTTTCAAACCATGACTTTTCTTCTTCTACACAAGTGATCTTCACAGACACTTCGGTGCCACCTCTGCCATATCTCTCTCCACAGAGACAGAGCCTCGACACACGCGTCATTATTCCAGGTTATGAGCCTCGACTTTGGTCTACGCGCCGACTGGCATCACGGAACGACGTCTCCCGGCGAGCGCGTCACGTTCTACATTCGAAGAAATTTCAAGTTTTCCACTGCGGAGGAATACGGTTTTTGCTCCAAAAACCAGAAGATTGTCATCTACCGACAGCATCGACATCGACTGTTATCATCGATTTTCATCAAGCTCGTTCAACAGGGTTACAACAAGGAGTACTGCTTTCACGCTTCTACGCGCGAAGCAGGTAAGGAGACTGCTGTCACGCTTTTACACGGGTAGCACGTACGAGTAATGAGTCCGGTTTCACGCTTCTGACGCGAAACTTGCACTCGTACATTCAACATCGTTTTCACGCTGTAATTGCAAAACTAAGCCGCCGACGATTTTTGCAACATCACACGCAAAGCTTTGTTTTCGATACTATGATATCTTGAAGCTGTAAGCGCGAAACAAGTCACGAAACTATTTCTCCTCACCACACGCGAAGCTAGCTCCGCACTACTTCCACGCTGTAAAGCACGAAGAAACGTTACAAGGCATCTGTTTTCTCAGCCATCACCACTAAAGTTATTATCGAGCCGGCTCTTCGCTATTTGTACGCGTAAAGTCGTTATCAAAACCGTTTCTTCAAGCTCCTACGCGCGAAGTACGTACGAATAGAATTATCCTCGTGCAAGCATTGCCGAGAAGACCTACACGTGCTGAATCAAACAGCCAGGTCGTTGACGAATCTGCTACCCAGCGTAGCATCGGGGGGAATACCTCCTGCTATCCTTATCCAGCATCGGCTATTCACGCTTGTAGGCGAAAACACGAGTTCAGACTCGAAGGAAAAAGCATCCTCGTCCATTCCATATGGGGCGAAGGCCAACCAGCGTTGCATCGCGCAGCCAGACCGTTGATGCAATCGGCGACATTAACTGCCACGCGAGAGAACTCATGTCGGTTTATCTGCTACTATCAGCTTCTACGTCTACTTCGACTACTGCTGTACGAGCAACACTACAACATCACTACCTCGACTTCTGGAAGCATCAATGGTCTACCCTCGGCTGCAGCAGTTCATTCAAATTTTGCTTTTCAAGATTTTATTTCAGGATCGGAGGCGAAATGATCAACATCTGCATGCTCACATGGTTGAGCTCTACAGCATCACCATCGGAGCGTTCATCAAGCAGCTGGCTATCACCATCTCCATCGCATTGAAGACCAGCTACGTATTCGGTGATGTCTAAGCTGAAACGTGAACACCAATCTGGGGAGATTTTGCTCGTTTCTCAGCAAACAAGGAGTTCCAACATTATATTGTTGCATTCCTGGCGATTTTTTGCTACTGCACCGCAACAAGCGGCACAACCCAATCGTGACATCAACCGGCACTCAACACTTCGAGCAACACGGCGCAGCACACATTACGGGCTGACTACGGGACAGGTCTTCACCAGCTCTTCAGGTCTTCGCCATCATTAGCATAATCTCACAGCCATCTTCATCTACACGTACACCTTTTGGTCTGCTCTGCTTCGACTTAGACCTAGTTTCTCACAACAAGACCGCCTACAGAAGATCATCAACAGCAGCACCACTTCTTTACTACTACTCGTACTACATGTTCAACAAGGTCTCCGCAACACCAGCACGAAGAACGAAGATCACGATCGTTATTATCATGCGCATTCCTTGCGTCTCTTCTTTACCTTGGTTTTGGTGGGGGGAGGATTTTTTTATACTTTTTCTCTGTTGGCTTTGCTTAGGGTTAGGGTTAGTATTTTCCACACGAGTACGTTTGACGTGAGATCCAACATGATGCGCACTGCTGTGAATTACCGTCACGGATACACATCTGCTATTTTTAATCGGTTGTTCCATAGCTTTCCACAGCTTTCTTTTCTTTGAGTACGTATCATATATACACACTCACCATGTTGTAGTTCACACGTATCAGTATGTAGCTGGACACATACCTGTACGAGTATACGTCCACACGTTTTCTTTTCGCTTTCGTTCGATTTCTTGTCCTAGGATCCATTGGGGGGGCGGCGTAGCATAGGTACAGTAGATACTTACTTACGCTTTCTTTGCTAGGATACAGCTCGCTGGTCAACACCACAGCATCACGAGTCTATTTTGCGATACGATTGCGCCCAACGTAGTCTATTGCCGTACTATCTGTACTACTAATCTTATTGCGAGTACGTACGTACATCATACATGTACACACCTCAACAGTGCACTTTTCGCTGTACTTGACGAATGTCATCAGTTTCTACTTGGATTTCACGTTACTCTAGGTATCTATTCAGGGGGCGCGTTGAACACACCCATCATACGGGTTGATGCTTCTTTTCTAGAGTATACATCGCTGATATTCACACCACGATTTGTTTTATTCTTTGACTTTGCTTACACCAGGTACTGCTCTGTAAGATTCATGAGTACCTACGCACGTCTATACTGCACACTGGACACACGTCTCAGTTATATCAGATGTCTCTTCAACTATCCAATGTTGTTTGTTGAACAAATGAGTATTCACACGTACTGGTACATACAGTAGGTTATCGCTATTTTTGTCTGGGTACACATCCACCGACGTTCTTTGTTTCTGCAAGTTTATGTATTTCTTCCGTAGCTCTGTTATTGTAGCATTCAATTGAGGGGGCGGGTTGCAAGTACAGCACATATATTTCTACTCTTTTCATTGTAGGTTTTGACTCAGTGTCGTGCACTATGACTCAGTAGTCATGCACAACTATATTGTCACCGTCATCACACGGGACTGAATATGTAGTGAACTTTGTGTTTACTGTTTTCCATATTGCCGCTGCATTCGCGCAGGACTGAATACGTTGTACAATTTTTTCATTGTTCACTCGTTCATTTCGATTTTTGAGTATCAGGTTTCTACACTGTAGGCATTACTCGAGTTACTGACTTTGATCACGGGGGCGTGTTAGCATATGGACTTTGAGATCCACACTTATCTATTGTGATGTGCAGTCACTACGCACTGATACGAGTATATGAGTATCTTAGTCTAGATATTCGGATAAATATCAATTGCGGAGAAATGGGAGTTTGTTCTTTCCACGCAATATAATCAACTTACTTGCATAAGTTGATCATGGTACAGGGTATTTCCACGCATTATATTCAACTTACTCGTACAAGTTGATCGTGATACAGTGTAACCAGTTTACCATAATAGAGTTACAGAGAACGTTACAATGACGTATCATGGAACGTTGTAAAGAACAGGATTGGCTGCCGTAAGATACATCTGCCCGTAGCTTGAGCATTGTTCCGTGATCCGTGATGAGGTGGAGGCACCCCCCACCTCGATCACTCCTCTACTCTACTCCTCTTCCCTCTTCTCCTCTTCTCTTCTATTCTTCCTTTTCCATTGATCTCCCTGAGGTCAATCTTCTTTCCATTATGGCCAAATAAGCGACTTTTCAAACCATGACTTTTCTTCTTCTACACAAGTGATCTGCAGAGACACTTCGGTGCCACCTCTGCCATCTCTCTCCACAGAGACAGAGCCTCGACACACACGCCATTCGTTCAGTTTATGAGCCTCGATTTTGGTCTACGCGCCGACTGGCATCACGGAACGAAGTCTCCCGGCGAGCGCGTCACGTTCTACGTTCGAAGAAATTTCAAGTTTTCAACTGCGGAGTAATACGGTTTTTTGCTTCAAAAACCAGAAGACCATCATCTACCCGACAGCATCGACATCGACTCTCATCATCGATTTTCTTGACCTTCGTTCAACAGGGTTACTACAAGGAGTACTGCTTTCACGCTTCTACGCGCGAAGCAGGTAAGGCGACTGCTGTCACGCGTTTGCGCGGGTAGCACGTACGAATAATGAGTCCGGTTTCACGCTTCTGTGCGGGAAACTTGTACTCGTACATTCAACATCGTTTTCACGCTGTAATTGCATAAATAAGCCACCGACGAGTTTTGCAACATCACACGCAAAGCTTTGTTTTCGATACTATGATATTTTGAAGCTGTAAGCGCGAAACAAGTCACGAAACCATTTCTGCTCATCACACGCAAAGCTAGCTCCGCGCTACTTCCACGCTGTAAAGCATGAAGAAACGTTACAAGACTTGCTGTTTCTTCGCCATCAAAACTAAAGTTAGTCTCGACCCGGCTGTTCGCTATTTATACGCGTAAAGTCGTTATCAAAACCGTTTCTTCAAGCTCCTACGCGCGAAGTACGTACGAATAGAATTATCCTCGTGCAAGCATTGCCGAGAAGACCTACACGTGCTGAATCAAACAGCCAGGTCGTTGACGAATCTGCTACCCAGCGTAGCATCGGGGGAATACCTCCTGCTATTCTTATCCAGCATCGGTTTTACACGCTTTTAGGCGAAAGCACGAATTTAGACTCGATGGAAAAAGCATCCTCGCCCATTCCATAGGGGGCGAAGGCCAACCAGCGTTGCATCACGCAGCCAGACCGTTGATGCAATCGGCGACATTAATTGCCACGGGAGAGAACTCCTGTCGGTTTATCTGCTACTATCAGCTTCTACGTCTGCTTCGACTACTGCTGTACGAGCAACACTACAAACATCACCACCTCGACTTCTGGAAGCATCAATGGTCTACCCTCGGCTGCAGCAATTCATTCAAATTTTGCTATTCAAGATTTTATTTAAGGATCGGAGGCGAAATGATCAACATCTGCATGCTCACCATGGTTAAGCTCCGCAGCAACACCATCGAAGCGTTCATCAAGCAGCTGGCTATCGCCATCTCCAGCACATTGGGGACCAGCTACGTATTCGGCGACATCGAAGACGAGACGTGAACCCCACTCTGGCGCGTGAGTTTGCGCGTTTCTCAGCAAACAAGGAGTTCCAACATTTTATTGTGGCATTCCTGGCGATTTTTTGCTATTGCACCGCAACAAGCGGCACAACCCAATTGCGACAACAACCGGCACTCGACACTTCGAGCAACACGGCGCAGCACGCATTACGGGCTGACTACGGGACAGGTCTTCACCAGCTCTTCAGGTCTTCGCCATCATTAGCATAATCTCACAGCCATCTTCATCTACACGTACACCTTTTGGTCTGCTCTGCTTCGACTTAGACCTAGTTTCTCACAACAAGACCGCCTACAGAAGATCATCAACAGCAGCACCACTTCTTTACTACTACTCGTACTACATGTTCAACAAGGTCTCCGCAACACCAGCACGAAGAACGAAGATCACGATCGTCATCATCATGCGCATTCCTTGCGTCTCTTCTTTACCTTGGTTTTGGTGGGGGGAGGATTTTTTTATACTTTTTCTCTGTTGGCTTTGCTTAGGGTTAGGGTTAGTATTTTCCACACGAGTACGTTTGACGTGAGATCCAACATGATGCGCACTGCTGTGAATTACCGTCACGGATACACATCTGCTATTTTTAATCGGTTGTTCCATAGCTTTCCACAGCTTTCTTTTCTTTGAGTACGTATCATATATACACACTCACCATGTTGTACTTCACACATATCAGTATGTAGCTGGACACATACCTGTACGAGTATACGTCCACACGTTTTCTTTTCGATTTCGTCCGTTTTCTTAGTCTTAGGATCCATTGGGGGGGGGGCGTAACATAAGTACAGTAGATAATTTCTTAGGCTTTCTTTGCTAGGATACAGCTCGCTGGTCAACACCACAGCATCACGAGTCTATTTTGCCATACGATTGCGCCCAACGTAGTCTATTGCCGTACTATCTGTACTCCTAACCTTATTGCGAGTACGTACCTACATACATTTACACAATTGAGCAGTGCACTTTTCGCTGTACTTGACGAATGTCATCAGTTTCTACTTGGATTTCATGTTACTCTAGGTATCTATTCAGCGGGCGCGTTGAACACACCTATCATACGGGTTGACGCTTCTTTTCTAGGGTATACATCGCTGGTATTCACACCACGATTTGTTTTCTTCTTTGACTTTGCTTACACCAGGTACTGCTCTGAAAGATTCATGAGTACGTACGCACGTCTATACTCCACACTGGACACACGTCTCAGTTTTATCAGATGTCTCTTCAACTATCCAATGTCGTTTGCTGGACAAATGAGTATTCACACGTACTGGTACATACAGTAGGTCATTGCTATTTTTTTCTGGGTACACATCCACCGACTTTCTTTGTTTCTGCAAGATTATGTACTATTTCCGTAGCTCTGTTACTGTAGCATTCAATTGAGGGGGCGGGTTGCAAGTACAGCAGATAACGTTCTACGCTTTTCATTGTAGGTTTTGACTCAGTGGTAATGCACTATGACTCAGTGGTCATGGACAACCACAATTAGCTTTTTTCTGACATGAGTACAATCATATTGGCACCGTCCTCACACGGGACTGAATATGTAGTGAGCTTTGTGTTTACTGTTTTCCATATTGCCGCTGCATTCGCGCAGGACTGAATATGTTGTACCATTCTTTCATTCTTCACTCGTTCATTTTGAGTTTTGAGTCTCAGGTTTCTACACCATAGGCATTACTCTAGCTACTGGTTTTCATCACGGGGGCGTGTTAGCATATGGACGTTGAGATTCATACGTATCTATTGTGATGTGCAGTCACTACGCACTGATACGAGTATATGAGTATCGAGTATATGAGTATCTTAGTCTACTGTAGATATTCGGGGAATTGCAATATGCGGAAAGATTACGAGTTTGTCTTACTCGTAGTACGCCAGATTGTATGTCCCAAGCATCTTCATCAGGAAAAATGCTGAGAACGTTGCTAGAACGTTCCTATAACGTTGTAGAGAACATTACAGGGAACAGTAATAACTACGGTAGAATGCAACTGTCCGTAGCACGGGCATTGTACCGAGATGATCAGGTGCAGGCACCGCCCACCTCGATCATCTCTACTCCTCTCTACCCTACTCCTCTTCCCTTCTCTCCTCTTCTCTTCTCTTCTTCTTTTTCCATTGACCTCCCTGAGTTCAATTTGTTTTTCATTATGGCCAAATAAGCAACGTTCTAGCAACGTTCTCAGCATCGTTCCTGATGAAGATGCTTGGGACATACAATGCGGCGCACTACGAGTAAGACAAACTCGTAAACTATCCGCATATTGCAATAACCCGAACATCTATACTAAGATACTCATATACTCGTATCAGTGCGTAGTGACTGCACATCACAATATATACGTATGGATCTCAACGTCCATATGCTAACACGCCCCTGTGATGAAAGTCAGTAGCTAGCGTAATGCCTACAGTGTTGAAACCTGATACTCAAAAATCAAAATGAATGAGTGAAGAATGAAAGAATGGTACAACGTATTCAGTCCTGCCCGAGTGCAGCGGCAATATGGAAAACAGTAAACACAAAGTTCACTACATATTCAGTCCCGTGTGATGACGGTGCCAATATGGTTGTACTCATGTCGGAAAAACTAATCGTAGTTGCGCATGACTACTGAGTCATAGTGCACGACACTGAGTCAAAACCTACAATGAAAAGCGTAGGAAGTTATCTGCTGTACTTGCAACCCGCCCCCTCAATTGAATGCTACAATAACAGAGTTACGGAAATAGTACATAATCTTACAGAAACAAAGAATGTCGGTGTGTGTACCCAAACAAAAATAGCAATGACCTACCGTATGTACCAGTACGTGTGAATACTCATTTGTCCAGCAATCAACATTGGATAGTTTAAGAGACATCTGGTAAAACTGAGACGCGTGTCTAGGGTGGAGTATATACGTGCGTACGTACTCATATTAAGCCTTCAGAGTAGTACCTGGCGTAAGCAAAGTCAAAGAATCAAATAAATCATGGCGTGAGTACCAGCGAAGTATACCCTAGAAAAGAAGCGTCAACCCGTCTGATAGGTGTGTTCAACGCGCCCGCTGAATAGATACCTAGAGCAACATGAAATCCATGTAGAAACTGATGACATTCGTCAAGTACAGCGAAAAGTGCACTGTTCAGTTGTGTATATGTATGTACGTACGTACTCGCAATAAGATTAGGAGTACAGATAGTACGGCAATAGACTACGTTGGGCGCAATCGTATCGCAAAATAGACTCGTGATGCTGTGGTGTCGACCAGCGAGCTGTATCCTAGCAAAGAAAGCGTAAGAAAGTATCTACTGTACCTACCTATGTTACGCCCCTCCTCAACGGATCCTAGGACAAGAAATCGAACGAAATCGAAACGAAAACGTGTACGTATACAGGTATGTGTCCAGCTACATTATGAAATGTGTGAAGTACAATCAGCATGGTGAGTGTGTATATATGATACGTACTCAAAGAAAAGAAAGCTGTGGAAAGCTAGGAACAACTGATAACAAGGCAGATATGTATCCGTGACGGTATTCACAGCAGTGCGCATCATGTTTGATTACACATACGTAAAACGTACTCGTGTGCAGATACTCGACGTACAGCAAAGAAGAAACGCCAACAGAGAAAAAGTATAAAAAATATACCCCTCCCCCCACTAAAACCAAGGTAAAGAAGAGACGCAAGAAATGCCCATGATGATGACGATCGTGATCTTCGTTCTTCGTGCTGGTGTTGCGGAGACCTTGTTGAACATGTAGTACGAGTTGTAGTAAAGAAGTGGTGCTGCTGTTGATGATCTTCTGTAAGCGGTCTTGTTGTGAAGAGCTAGTCGAAGCATAGCAGACCGAGATGTACGAGTAGATGAAGATTGCTGTGAGATGTTGATGATGGCGAAGACATGAAGAGCTGGTGAATACCTGTCCTCGTAGTTATGTGTGCTGCGCCGTGTTACTCGAAGTGTCGAGTGCCGGTTGTTGTCGCGATTGTGTTGTGCCGCTTGTTGCGGTGCAACAGCAAAAAATCGCCAGGAATGCAACAATAAAATGTTGGAACTCCTTGTTTTGAAAAAAATGAGCAAATCCCCCCAGATTGGTGTTCACGTTTCGGCTTCGATGTCGCCGAATACGTAGCTGGTCCCCAATGCGATGGAGATGGTGATAGCCAGCTGCTTGATTAATGCTTCGATGGTGTTGCTGCGGAGCTAAACCTTGGTAAGCATGCAGATGTTGACCATGTGCCTCCGATCCTGAAATAAAATCTTGAAAAGCAAAATTTGAATGAATTGCTGCAGCCGAGGGTAGACCATCGATGCTTCCAGAAGTCGAGGTAGTGATGTTGTAGTGTTGCTCGTACAGCAGTAGTCGAAGTAGACGTAGAAGCTGATAGTAGCAGATAAACCGACAGGAGTTCTCTCCCGTGGCAGGCATTGTCGCCGATTGCATCAACGGCCTGGCTGCGTGATGCAACGCTGGTTGGCCTTCTCCCAACATGGAATGGAGGAGGATGCTTTTTCCTTCGAGTCTGAATTCGTATTTCCGCGTGAAAGCGTGAAATCGATGCTGGAAAAGGAGACCTTGAGGCAGGCAGGAGGTATTCCCCCCGATGCTACGCTGGGTAGCAGATTCGTCAACGACCTGGCTGTATATTTTCAGCACGTGTAGGTCTTCTCGGCAATGCTTGCACGAGGATAAATCTATTTGTACGTACGTCGTGCGTATATGCTCGAAGAAACGGTTTTGATAACGACTTTACGCGCGTAAATAGCGAAGAGCCGGCTCGAGACTAACTTTAGGTGTGATGGTAAAGAAACAGCAGGTCTTGTAACGTTTCTTCATGCTTTCCAGCGTGGAAGTAGCGCGGAACTAGCTTCGCATGTGATGAGCAGAACTAGTTTCGTGACTTGTTTCGCGCTTACAGCTTCAAAGTATCATAGTATCGAAAACAAAGCTTTGCGTGTGATATTGCAAACATCGTCGGTGGCTTATTTTGGCAATTACAGCGTGAAAACCATGTTGAATGTACGAGTACAAGTTTCGCGTCAGAAGCGTGAAACCGGACTCATTACTCGTACGTGCTACCCGCGCAAAAGCGTAACAGCAGTCTCTTTACCTGCCTCACGCGCAGAAGCGTGAAATCAGTACTCCTTGTAGTAACCCTTTTGCACGAAGTTGACGAAAACCGATGATGAGAGTCGACGTCGATGCTGTCGGGTAGATGACGGTCTTCTGTTTTTTATGGCAAAAACCGTATTCCTCCGCAGTGGAAAACTTGAAATTTCTTCGAATGTAGAACGTGACGCGCTCGCCGGGAGACGCCGTTCCGTGATGCCAGCTGGTGCGTAGACCAAAGCCGAGGCTCATAACCTGAATGAATGACGCGTGTGTCGACGCTCTGTCTCTACGGAGAGAGATGGCAGAGGTGGCACCGAAGTGTTTGTGAAGATCACTTGTGAAGAAGAAGAAAAGTCATGGTTTGAAAAGGTGTTTATTTGGCCATAATGGAAAGAAGATTGACCTCAGGGAGATCAATGGAAATAGAAGAAGAGAAGAGAAGAGGAGAAGAGGGACGAGGAGTAGAGTAGAGTGATCGAGGTGGGCGATGCCTGCACCTGATCATTTCGGTACAATGCCCGTGCTATGGACAGTTACATTCTACCGTAGTGTGTAGGGTTCCCTGTAATATTCTCTGCAACGATACAGCAACGTTCTAGCAACGTTCTCAGCATCGTTCCTGATGAAGATGCTTGGGACATACAATGCGGCGCACTACGAGTAAGACAAACTCGTAATTTATCCGCATATTGCAATAACCCGGATATCTAGACTAAGATACTCATATACTCGTATCAGTGCGTAGTGACTGCACATCACAATAGATACGTATGGATCTCAACGTCCATATGCTAACAAAGTAATATCACGGAAAAAGCGGCAAATACTCGCTGGAAATATTGCGAGTGAATCACATGTTTTCGATGTATATCTAGTTCATGGAATGTTTCATATGACTCCACTTCTATTTTTTTTTCTCATGGTCAGGTTTCGGGTGCAGTGTAGATCGCGTTGGGTGAGTAGAGTCACATGAAGAGTTAGGTGGGGTCCTATGGTAGCGTGTATCTGTCGTCCTGCCGCATATTCTGCTGTTGCGATCCTCCCTGTTGCCGTGTGTTGCGAAAAATACGTCGGGCTAAGCAAATATGTCAATTGTTTGGCCCAATAATTTAGTAGGTTAATCCTTCACTTTTGACGTCGTCGATGACACGGTTTGCAGCCTCACTTCAAACGCTTCTCATCAAGAAACGCTTGCGCGTGCGTCTCTAACCACTGGTTTCCCCAGGCGTCGAAATTTAGCGACTTGCGTACGGCCGTATACGGTACTATTAGATCCCAACGACCCCGCCGTTCAGGGGGGAGAACAGTGTTTATAATTACGCTGGGCTGGTTATTCGATCGATATTCTACCGATATAGCTCTGCAGGTAGCGCTATCATACTAGTTAGACGATCGTTGTAGGCGGATGGTCCTAATAGGCCGTCATATAGTTCAGTTTAGCAACACTCGAAAGTGGCCAAGACCTTTGGTTGTTCCCCTTTGGTGTAGACTTTGTTGAGATACGGACGAACACGTCCCCTCGACGACCGCCTACGATCAGGTAGAACACTATGGCCGTGTGCTTGGACTGAGAGGCCTATCGTAACTGTATATTGTCCAACCAATGCCTTCATCGGTACGCCATATCTGGCGAATGTGCTTCGGATCGGAAGGCAAGGTCAAACTTTCCGCAACAAATCGGATCAGGTTGTGTCACCTGGAGTCGTCCTTGCTGGACTGCGGTGCTCGTCACACTAAGCGATAGTCGGAATATTCGCAAATGTGAGAAGTCACATACATCGTGTCGACGACAAACCTGTAATGCGTATTTATCGAACGAACTACAGGAAGGAACGTTTTGTCAATACTTTGTATAGGTTTCAAGCAAAGTACCACAACGGGATGTCCTTGGGAAACAACTGGTGGTCAAGAAGTCTCCTGAACAAGGCCAATACACTCATTCCACGGTTCGGACAGATCATCGACTTGCAGTTCATATGGTATATCCTTCAGGGAGGATATAATACCCTGTTCAAAAACAAACCAGTTTAACATTTAATTCAATTCAACAACACTCAGATATGCAATTAACCTCGCAACCACTACAGTATGCATTGACGTATGAATCGACTAAACATGAAACGATGAGGCTCTCGTCATGGAAACGTTCGTTTCGATGTTCATGGACATCAAACGTGTTTCACCTTAGGCTTCGTTAGTTGACGAGAGAACCTCCGTACACGGAGAATCGAATCAACCACAAGACTTTTCGATGTACCTGAACCATACGCGTCGGGGAAATTCAACATACTCGCCCTGGTATACACATGTTTAGGAAGGATACACGTCTAAAGAAGCTGTCGAATTCGAACTATGGCGAGGAATACACGGTGTCCGTTTTCAACGCTGAATTCAAACGTACACGGCTTCAATTACGGTCGCGTTGTCTGCTTAACGTCACACAATATCTAATGCACGCTCGTCCCCGGGCTTCATTTTTCTTCTTATATATAAACGTGTATCGGTGCAGAAGCCCCCGACCTTATTATAACGCACTGAGTTCGGGCTCCAATCTGGTGTGCCTTAGCCGAAAGCGGGTAAAAATATGTTAGTGAACCATCTACGTTATCGTGTGACTATATCTAGGTTATCCGCCCGCTCTCATTAAGCGCAGGTCTACACCTGGACCTCAGATGTATAAGCATGAGACAAAGAAACATGCAACCCTAACAATACGTTTTCAATTTGTTTTCAGACCGCAACATCTCCTCTCAAGCAACCACAGACCGCGAAAGCTTCTCGCTCTCTCTAAGCGCAGGTCTACACCTGGACCTCAGATATATAAGCACGAGACAAAGAAACATGCAACCCTAACAATACGTTTTCAATTTGTTTTCAGACCGCAACATCTCCTCTCAAGCAACCACAGACAGCGAAAGCTTGTCGCGCTCATTATGGGGTGCTTGAGGTCGTCGGGAGCACCACATATCACTATTAAGCAGCCAGAAATAACTTGCGAGGTGGTTCCGTGAAGTGACAGGGAGCGTTCCCAGCTAGCACACCAACACCATCGAGACAAGGTACTGTATACATTTCGACGATTTATTCAGTTTTTCCGCTAAAACTTACTGTCATTGGTACAACAAGTATTGAGGAACGGCTTTAACCAAGCGTTAGCTGTGCTTTTAGCTGAACGTTTTCAGTACTCGGTCATCCACGACCTCCGACATGTTTTGTCTGTGGTTCTCAATGAAGCTGCAGAAACCGCCGTTTGCCTCGGTGTCATCCATCTGTAGGACCAAGATGTCAGGCGCTGTGGGCGGGCTACGGCCGAAGAGTAGCTGGAAATGGGTCATGGCGGACGGTAAGGACGGGTCCGGTAGAGTGCGTTTGATTCAACATGCATCGGCAATGTACTCGTCCCCCCTATTCCGCCAGACCATACAAAGCTGAGAGATAAAATCCTGGACGCAGGCTCTTACCCTCTATTTGCCCCCCTGACCCCTGGGGTGATCCGTGTTAGCATATGGACGTTGAATCCACACGTATCTATTGTGATGTGCAGTCACTACGCACTGATACGAGTATATGAGTATTTTAGTCTAGATATTCGGGTGATTGCAATATGCGGATAGATTACGAGTTTGTCTTACTCGTAGTGCGCCACATTGTATCTCCCAAGCATTTTCATCAGGAACGATGCTGAGAACGTTGCTTGAACGTTACTATAACGTTGTAGAGAATATTACAGGGAACGGTACACACTACGGTAGAGTGTAACTGCCCGTAGCATGGGCATTATACCGGGATGATCAGGTGCAGGCATCGCCCACCTCGATCACTCTACTCTACTCTAACCTACTCATCTTCCCTCTTCTCTCTTCTTCTCTTCTCTTCCTTTTCCATTGACCTCCCTGAGGTCAATCTTCTTTCCATTATGGCCAAGTAAGCGCCTTTTCAAACCATGATTTTTCTTCTTCTTCACAAGTGATCTTCACAGACACTTCGGTGCCACCTCTGCCATCTCTATCCACAGAGACAGAGCCTCGACACACGCGTCATTCTTTCAGGTTATGAGCTTCGACTTTGGTCTACGCACCGGCTGGCATCACGGAACGACGTCTCCCGGCGAGCGCGTCACGTTCTACATTCGAAGAAATTTCAAGTTTTCCACTGCGGAGGAATACGGTTTTGCTCCAAAAGCAGAAGACCATCATCTACCCGACAGCATCGACATCGACTCTCATCATCGATTTTCATCAACTTCGTTTAACAGGGTTACTCCAAGGTGTACTGCTTTCACGCTTCTACGCGCGAGGCAGGTAAGGAGACTGCTGTCACGCGTTTACGCGGGTAGCACGTACGAGTAATGAGTCCGGTTTCACGCTTCTGTCGCGAAACTCGTACTCGTACATTCAACATCGTTTTCACGCTATAATTGCAAAAATAAGCCACCGACGATTTTTTTAACATCACACGCAAAGCTTTGTTTTCGATACTATGATACTTTGAAGCTGTAAGCGCGAAACAAGTCACGAAACAATTTCTGCTCATCACACGCGAAGCTAGCTCCGCGCTACTTCCACGCTGTAAAGCATGAAGAAACGTTACAAGACCTGCTGTTTCTTCGCCATCACAACTAAAGTTAGTCTCGAGCCGGCTCTCCGCTATTTACACGCGTGAATTCGTTATTAAAATTGTTTCTTCGAGCTACTACGCACGAAGTACGTACAAATAGATTTATCTTCGTGCAAGCATTGCCTAGAAGACCTACACGTGCTGAATCAAACAGCCAGGTCGTTGACGAATCTGCTACTCCACGTAGCATCGGGGGGAATACCTCCTGCTACCCTTTTCCAGCACCGGCTTCACGTCTTTTAGGCTAAAGCACGACTTAAGACTCGCGGAAGGAAAAATTATCCTCGTCCATTTCATATGGGGAGAAGGCCAACCAGCATTGCATCACACAGCCAGGCCGTTGATGATTCGGCTATTCAGCCTGCCATGGGAGAGCACTCCTGTCGGATTATCTGCTACTATCAGCTTGGCGCAGGGGCAACACCTCTTGCTGTACAACGAGCTAGCACCTCCAACATCATACTGGACTTCAAGTTCTTCATCTGTTACCTGCGATAGCTGCTGAGCTTCGCCATCATCATCATTGTTGATTACAGAAGGCATCCTCAGCGCTTCTTCTTCGCAACTTCTTCAGTTTATGTCGCCAAGATCTACATCTAATTCGACTACTCCTGCACGAGCTGCAATATCACTGCTTCGAGAAGGCATCGACACCTACAACAGCAGTCCCGCGGCTTCTACTCAGCAGCGTTTTCAGGTCATCCGCAGTAATTCATTTATAATTTGCTTTTCAAGTTCATCTTTAAGAATCGGAGGCGACAAGACGGCCGCCCGAGATCTCTCCAGGGTTCAGCTCCACAGCAACACCACTAGTGTTGTTAACCAACCAAACTAATCAAAATTTGATTTGATTAAATTATGTGATTATTCATAATCAAAAACTAACCACCGAGGCCGTGATTATTTGATTATTTTTATAATAATCATGATTAATCAACCAACCCATTTTTGGTGATTAATCATGATTATTTTCGTAAATGTACGTTATTCCCTACGGGAACATACCCATTCCCGCGTGCAGTGTGCTGTACTCGTACTGCGAAACTTCCGCGGCACTGCTGTGAGGTTCCACTAGTAGTATGGTGCCAACTTTTGAAAAATAATCATGATTAATCAACCAACCCATATTTGGTGATTATCTGTGAATATTTTCGTGACTGACTCTTCGCAACGGAAAACATACCTACTACCGCGTGCAATGTGCTGTACCCGTACTGTGAGACTGCCGCGGCCTGGTGTTTGCTGGTGTGCGGAGCTGTGCTGGTTTGCGGAGTAGCGACGCCAATTTTCTCGCATGAAAACGCCTTCCATTTCGGTACAAATAATCAATAATCGCGAGTATTCACCCAAACATGATTAATCAACAGCTACTTGATTATAATCAAATAATCGCAGTTAATCAACCACGGAAATGTCAAAATAATCAATAATTTAATCAAGCCCTTTTTTTTGTTGGTTAACAACACTAAACACCACCGAAACGTTCATCAAGCAGCTGGCTATCACCCTCTCCATCGCATTGGGGACCAGCTACGTATTCGGCGACATCGAAGCCGAAACGTGAACACCACTCTCGGGGGAATTTACTTATTTTCCCAAAACAAGTAGGCAGTTCCAAAATTTGTTTGTTGCGTTCCTGACGAATTTGCTATTACGCCGCGAAACGCGGTCCAACCGAAACGGCAACAACCGGCACTCGACACTTCGAGCAACACGGCGCAGCACACATTACAGACTAACTACGGAGACTGGTCTTCACCATATCTTCAGGTCTTCGCCATCATCAGTATCATCTCAAAGCCATCTTCATCTGCATGTACATCTTTTGGCCTGCTCTTCTTCTTACAGAAGGTCATCAACAGCAACGCCACTTATTTTCAACACTACTACTACTACATGTTCAATAAGGTCTACACAAGAACAGCACGGAAACGAAGATCGGCATCATCATGAGCAGCAACAACCAAGTACTACAGCTGTATTGTACTGCTGCAGGTTGCGCTTTTGTGTATTTTATTTATCTCTGTTTTCGTGGGTGAGGGGTATCTTTTTGTATACTTTTTATCTGTTGGCTTTGCTTCTTTGCTGTACGTAGAGTTTTTTAACACGAGATCACACATGATGCGCACTGCTGTATTCCGTCACGGATACATATCTGCATTTTTATAGTTATTCTTTAGCTTTCCATAGCTTTCTTTTCTTTGAGTACGTATCATATACACTCACTCACAATGCTGAATGTAGTATACACATATCAGTATGTAGCTGGACACATACCTGTACGAGTATACGTCCACACGTTTTCATTTCGATTTCGTTCGATTTCTTAGTCCTAGGATCCATTGGGGGGGGGGCGTAACATAGGTACCGTGGATACTTTCTTACGCTTTCTTTGCTAGGATACAGCTCGCTGGTCAACACCACAGCATCACGAGTCTATTTTGCGATACGACTGCGCCCAACGTAGTCTATTGCCGTACTATCTGTACTCCTAATCCTATTGCGAGTACGTACGTACATCATACATGTACACAACTGAACAGTGCACTTTTCGCTGTACTTGACGAATGTCAAGAGTTTCCACTTCGATTTCATGTTATTCTCTAGGTATCTATTCAGGGGGCGAGTTGATCACGCATCATAAGGGTTATGGCTTCCGTTCTAGGGTATACTTCGCTGGTATACACACCACGATTTGTTTTCTTCTTTGACTTTGCTTATACCAGGTACTGCTCTGTTAGATTCACGAGTATGTACGCACGTCTATACTCCACACTGGACACACGTCTCAGTTTTATCAATTGTCTCTTCAACTATCCCGTGTTGAATGCTGGACAAGTAAGTATTCACACGTACTGGTACACACAGTAGGTCATTGCTATTTTTGTCTGGGTACACACCCACCGACTTTCTTTGTGTCTGCAAGATTACGTACTATTTCCGTAGCTCTGTTATTGTAGCATTCAGTTGAGTGGGCGGGTTGCGAGTACAGCAGATAACTTTCTACGCTTTTCATTGTAGGTTTTGACTAGTGTCGTGCACTATGACTCAGTAGTAAAGCACAACGACAATTAGCTTCTCTGACATGAGAACAGCCATATTGTCACCGTCATCACACGGGACTGAATATGTAGTGAACTTTGTGTTTCCTACTTTCCATATTGCCGCTGTATTCGCGCAGGACTGAATATGTTGTACCATTCTTTCATTCTTCACTCGTTCATTTTGATTTTTGATTATCAGGTTTCTACACCGTAGGCATTACTCTAGCTACTGACTTTCATCACGGGGGTGTGTTAGCATATGGACGTTGAGATCCACACGTATCTATCGTGATGTGCAGTCACTACGCACTGATACGAGTATATGAGTATCTTAGTCTACTGTAGATATTCGGGTGATTGCAATATGCGGATAGATTACGAGTTTGTCTTACTCGTAGTGCGCCACATTGTATCTCCCAAGCATCTTCATCAGGAACGATGCTGAGGACGTTGCTAGAACGTTGCTATAGCGTTGTAGAGAATATTACAGAGAACGGTACACACTACGGTAGAATGTAACTGCCCGTAGCATGGGCATTATACCGGGATGATCAGGTGCAGGCATCGCCCACCTCGATCACTCTACTCTACTCTACCCTACTCCTCTTCCCTCTTCTCTCTTCTTCTCTTCTCTTCCTTTTCCATTGATCTCCCGGAGGTCAATCTTCTTTCCATTATGGCCAAATAAGCGCCTTTTCAAACCATGATTTTTATTCTTCTTCATAAGTGATCTTGACAGACCCTTCGGTGCCACCTCTGCCATCTCTATCCACAGAGACAGAGCCTCGACACACGCGTCATTCTTTCAATCCGCTGGGCCGAACTCTATCGAGACCTTGAACCATCGACATTGGTGTTTCATTACCGCCGGAGCGAATTGCCCGACACCATCATCCCTAATGAACAAGGGCGCCCCAAAGTTGAGACAGATACCTAGGAGAATACGGTCGCCACCATGAGCCTCCTTTGACGGCAAAGCATATGCGAAGGGGAAGCGATAAGCTATATCGCTTATGAGCAGTAGGCTTTGGTTTCCTGCTTCCGACGTGTTCGGGAACGTCTGTAGGGCTACCTCTATCACCTCCCATGGCTCCAAACATCTGGCGGGCAGCATCGCTTCCTGTTGGCTACACGACGGGTTCTGCGCCTACATTCTCGCCATACTACGTGCTCGTGTATGTCTCTACACATGCCAGGCCAATATAATCTGTATCATAACAACGATAACGTTCTTGCGACTCCGGGGTGTCCATGTTGGCAGCGTATCAAAGCGAGGAGGTCCGGTACCAAGCAGTTCGGAACGGCCAGTACCGACGTTCGTCTTATCGACGTCCCTCTTTCCTCGATCTGAACCAACAGGCGGCCCTGGTAATCTACCAGGTACCTATCGATGTATGCTTCTGTCTCACTATTTGGTCTGGGTACCCCTCCCTGACTACACAACGCTCGCCTGAGTTTCCCTAGGAAGGGATCCGCTGTCTGCATCGTAACGGAGTGAGGCACGTCTTGCTGCGACTGGATGGCACGTTTCATCGCCGTCGTCACGGCTGGTTCTCCCTGCCTCCACCCTTGCTGCACGTCTGTTCTAAACGGGGTCAGGTGTCGACCGGTCACTTGCACCCGGCGGTGACAGGTGCCTCTAGCCCTATAACACGCCGCGCACCGACTCCCGACCCGGCTTCGGCTCTTCTTCGGACATTCGTAACTTCGCTGATAGACACAATATTCCCGCGGGGCGAAGGAGGCGGGCGCGGGCTTCCGGGAGCGTGTTTACGGATCGGGTGCAAGCGCAGGTGGACCGCAGTACTGGCAAGGCTAAGTCGCATGCTTGCAATCCTGCAACTCGATTGGAGAACGGCAAGGTGTCGAGCTGCGCATCCCTGGGTAGGCTGTCAGATTGCCCGAGCAGCGCTTCAAAAACGTCTCGTAGGATACTATCGACGATCGCGGTCAGCAAGGATGGTGCCCGTGTGTTACTCGCGCCTTCCTTGTTGACTACGTGTTTCGCCCGGGCGCCCTCTGGGCCTACCAGTCCCTTTCCCAACGATTTGATTCCGTGCAACAGCTTTCCATCTAGTGTCTTGCAGAAAAAACTGACCTGCATACATTTTGAAAAGCACGCCGCGCACTACAGCAATCACCTAGCTGCTGCAATAAGCAGCAAGCAAACGCCGCCCAGTCTTATGATGCCAACGGACAACCCCGACCCTGATGACGGAAATCATATTATTTGAGGAAAAAACTTATTTGGCAGCAGGCGGTTGCGAGCGAGAAAAACGACAAAAACCAGAACATATAAACACCGGCAGAGTCACATTTTGACTCCTTGACAGCAAGGATACGTATACGAGCTTGTTGGAACTTGTACGAGCGCAACGGCAGGCTGTTGCTGTATTGCTACTGGTGTTGCAGCGTATTGCTGTTATTATTGCCGCAACGAGGGAGCGACAACGACCACAAATCAAAAGGTCGGATAATACGATGTTTGATGGGGGGGCTGCCATATCGGAAAGGAGAGGCGGATTTTAATGGACCATTATGGTATAAATACTGCGACCAAACGGTCGGTATTATAAGCACCTCGTACTGCTGTACTTTCTATATTTTGTTGAGTTGCATGTGGGGGTATACGATATACCAGGTGTGTGTTTTTTGTAAGAAGTATGGTTTTGGGACAATTCGGTATCTCAGAATTCCGGAAACGCGTGCAGTAAAACCCATACCGTGTAAGGAGGGAGATGGGTGTATGATCGAAGCTCTGTAGGCATGTCACTTATTTGCATAGTGCGGTAAATGTGCCAGCCAGCAGCTGTCCTTCCCAAGCCACAGGCACGCACGTGGCCATCTTAAGTACCCTGCCGCACACCCTGCCAGCATATATAACCTGTGGAGTATTTCTATAGACCCTGGCAGGGTGTCGACACCCTGTGGATACCCTGGCAAGGTGTTGCTACTGTGCAGGGTATGTCACGCAATACCTTAGCAGCATGCAGTATGCGTCCCTAGGTGATCTGTACCTACCATGGGAGGGTGTCGACACCCTGTACAGGGTGTTGTACTGTACAGGGTATGTCGCGAAATACCTTGGCAGCATGCAGTATGCGTCCTTACCGTGCCAGGGTCATCTGTACCTACCATGGCAGGGTGTCGACACCCTGCACAGGGTGTAGTGCTGTACAGGGTATGGCACGCAATACCTTGGCAGCATGCAGTATGCGCTCCTGTTCTGCCAGGGTGATCTGTACCTACCATGGCAGGGTGTCGACACCGTGCACAGGGTGTCGAGACCCTGCACAGGGTGTAGTAATGTACAGGGTATGCCACGCAATACCTTGTCAGCATGCAGTACGCGTCCCTACCCTGCCAGGTGATATGTACCTACCATAGTAGGGTGTCGACACCCTGTACCGGGTAAAGTACTGTAAAAGGTATGCCACGCAATACTTCGGCAGCATGGAGTATGTGTCCCTACCCTGCCAGCGTTATTCATGGCAGGGTGTCGACACCCTGTACAGGGTGTAGTACTGTACATAAGTTGTCACGAAATACCTTTGCAGCATGCAGTATGCGTCCCTTCCCCGCCAGGGTCATCTGTACCTACCATGGTAGGGTGTCGACACCTTGGCAAGGTGCTGTTACTACTGTATAGGGTATGTCACGCAATACCTTGGTAGCATGCAGTATGCGTCCCTACCCTGCCAGGGTGATCTGCACCTACGATGGCAGGGTGTACAGAGTGTAGTACTGTACACGGTATGTCACGCACTACCTTGGCAGCATGGGGCATGCGTCCCCACCCTACCAGTGTTCTTTAAGCGCACCCTGGCAGGTTGTGGACACCCTGCCGATACCCCGGCAAGGTGCTGCTACTGACAGGGTATGAGTGACAAGACCCTGCCAGGGTGTACATACCCTGACAGGGTCTACATCCCCCGAATGGTTATTCGGAACATCACCCTGGCAGGGTGTATCGCTCTTGACACCTTGCCAGTATTCGATTATCATACGTTGGCAGGGTGTTAAGACCCTGTCTGTGCAGCTTGTTGTATTGTTCAGGGTGTGTCTCCCAATACTTTGGCACCATGCAGTGTGCGTCCCTACCCTGCCAGGGTGATCTGTACCTACCATGGCAGGGTGTCGACACCCTGTACAGGGTGTAGAAAGGTACAGGGTATGACACGAAATACCTTGGCAGCATGCAGTATGCGTCCGTACCCTGCCAGGGTCATCTGTACCTATCATCGACACCCTGTACAGGGTGTAGTACTGCTGTACAAGGTATGTCACGCAATACCTTGGCAGCATGGAGTATGCGTCCCTACCCTGCCAGTTTGTTTCAAACGTACCATGGCAGGGTGTCGACACCCTGCAGAGGAGTTATGGTTGTGCAAGGTGCACATATCGTACAAGGTGTTAACACCCTGGCAGGGTGTGGTTCCCTGGCAGGGTGTGATTGTGTTGGTCACCCTGCCAGTATTCGATGATCATACCTTGGCAGGGTATCAAGACCCTGTGCAGCGTGCCATACGGTACAGGGTGTGTCACCCAATACCTTGGCAGCATATGAGTATGCGTCTCTACCCTGCCAGTGTGTGTTTTAAACGTACCATGACAGGATGTCGACACCCTGCACAGGGGTTATGGGTGTGCAGGGTGTGCATATCGTACAATGTCAAGGTTTGACACCCTGGCAGGGTGTGGTTGCGTTTGTCACCCTGCCAGTATTCGATGATCATACCTTGGCAGGGTATCAAGACCCTGTAGAGCGTGACATACGGTACAGGGGGTGTGTCATAATTTCGCGCATTCCCTCAATTTCTCCTTGAGGTACCCTCTGTAACGGTGCCAACACGAGAGCTACAGTTAGACCCCCGACATGTTAGTACGCGTATCCAGATGTGCCTGTCGAGAGCTATACATAGTACATTTTAACTCAGCTCAACTCGTCGGGGTATCTGAGATATCAAATAAAGGGCGCAAGGGTTCTTCGCGATGCGGCACTGTGGGACGTTTTTGCTGTCCCCGAAAAAGCAAAGCCTTCCAAGGCTATACAAAAATGTATATTTTGCAAGCGAACTAAAGAATAGAGATGGCTCCCGGTTTCGTGGGAACCGGGTACCCGGAGGTGGTTACTCGGAACCGTCGGTTCCGTTACCGTCCAGATTCCATTTTCATTACCCGCGGTACTGGTACGCGGGTTCCCGGGTACCGGGGTACCCGTTATTAGTTACGCTCCACGGAGCTCCCGATAGACAGCGCACAGCGCACAATGCACAGCATACCCTACCTACCTTCACACAACACGCCATACACACACACGAGACCCCTACCAGCTACCAGCGGAATAGAGATGGCTCCCGGATTCGTGGGAACCGGGTACCCGGAGGCGGGTACCCGGAACCGTCGGTACCGGTACCGTCCCGTTTGCATTGTATTACCCGCGGTACTGGGTATCTCGGGTACCCGGGTTCCCGGGTACCCGGGTACCCGGGTTCTTTCGCATTTTTATTCATTGAGAGAGACGACATCAAGGCTTGTCCTCCCACCTTCCGCCTCACCACGCCTCACCACCCCGCCTGAGGACCGTTCACGCCGCTTAAACACAAGAGTGGAGCAAAATGCACATGTAACCCCGGGTACACGTACGGGAACCCGGGTACCCGGGTACCCGGGATACCCAGTACCGCGGGAACCCGGGACGGTACTGGTCAAATCCCACCGAAGGTGGTACTGGTACCGGTTCCAATTTTCGAATCCGGGAGCCATCTCTACTAAAGAAGCAGATGGACGCCTGCCTAGGCCTCTCGCGGTGAAAGTTAATGGTTATTATTGGAGTCTTGGAGCGGAGACTACGGGAACACAGGAAGTGCAAAAAGGGCGAAGCAGTTGGACGAAGGGCCTTGGGCGGGCATGGATTGTTGAGCCTTGATGAGCGGCTGGTGGTATTATTAGTTCGTTTTTTTTGTGGTCACGTGGCCACGCCAGTGAGAAAAAAACAGGTCTGACCGGCCAGTCCTACATGCATGCCCCATAGAAAGCACCATACACTATACTCACCAGGGCGCCCGAATACCTCCCTTATCCTTCTTCTCCTTTGTATGGCCCAACACCGTTCCTGGGTATCTCTTGTTGGCAAGGTGCGGCTACGATGCATTTCCGTTCTTGAGTTGTCCTCTATTGGTGCTGTAAATTTTGATGGACGAAATTATAAGGATCGTTTGCGCATATATATGGAAACTAACTGTCCCTTACATTTCCGGCTGAATTGGTCCAGCAGCACGCGTAGTGTTCCCGAGGTACAAATCAGTTTACGACAACAAATGTCAACGGTCAGTTTTTGTTACAGCAGCATCATATACTTGTATGACTGCTTTATCCGAGTATATTGATACCAGACGGTGTTATATACTCGTATACAGCAGTAGTACTCGTAGTAGCAGTACGTACTCGTACTCAAAATAGTTTGTGAATTCGTTGCGTAAACATACTGTCAGCTTTTGTGGACCACTCTGAAAACCTACGTACACACCCTGTCGATAGCACGCTCGGTGAATGTATCGCACCAAGCTTTTGCAAACGTCATTTCGACAAGACAAGATGTCACAGCTTTGGTTTTCATTTCATCTTTATACTCGTACAGCACTCCTGCACGAGCATTTGACAAAGAAGGGTACACCCCGCCAAAATATTGACTGAAAGGCGGACTCTGCTTCGCTCCGATGTGGACGCCCATACATAGGTATATAATACCTGGTAGAGTACGCCGTAAATTAATCTCTAAATCTTCAGCAATCGACGAATTCGCATGACCCCTCCTACGTAACTATCCATAGTTCTGGTTTGTTTTGTGGATATTTACCACACTTTACCGATGTAAAAATTACCAGAAGGTTACTCTTCGGGAGCGGTTGACTCGGGAGGTGTCGTAAGTTTAAAAAGGGGAGCATCGTCATCATGCGTCCCTATGTGCACTCCGAGTACGGCTGTACAGCAGTAGTACAGCAGTAGTACAGCAGAGCAGTAAACCTACATTAGTAGCGACTCGACTAAGCAAAATCATGTACGAGTTTTCACCTTTGTAGAAATTAACTGCTGTGTGCAGCAGCACTACGTACATGCAGGAGGAGCAGTAAGCGTATTGCATTTTCATTGACAGCGTAAGCTTTGGCCAACGGCCGGTCGCCCGTGAATTTTGAGAGTAGGCTTTCGCAGCAGCAACAAGCAGTATACAGCACTGCAGTACGATAGCTGCGGTGGTGCGTGCATCGGACACAGTACTATACCAGTACGTGTATTGGAAGCGCAATAGTACCTCGAAGCAAATATAATCCGTCGGTCTCCTGGTCGATTGGTGTTCAGGGTGTTCGCGTTGATACTACAGTATTCAGAAGTTAGATATTTCAGCACATCGGCGGCGTTGGCATGGACTACGTTGTTGTGTATGTGGCGTGTTCCTTGGAATAATAAGCTTGTACTTGCGTTCGTAAAACACAGACAATACTCGCAGAGCGTACTGGTCTTGATTATTATTTTATTGTTACTTGACGTCTTGTGAATGTCTCCTTCTACAGCACATCGGCGGCGTTGGCAGGGACTACGTTGTTGTGTATTTGACGTGTTCCTTGCAATAATAAGCTTGTACTTGCGTTCGTGAAACACAGACAATACTCGCAGAGCGTACTGGTCTTGATTATTATTTTATTGTTACTTGACGTCTTGTGAATGTCTCCTTCTACGCCCTTCGACGTGACTAAGTGCTTATTACGGGAAAGCGTACAGTACCGGCCCGCCCATAAGAAACCAGAAATCGGGCTTAGGCTGACTTTCTTATTTGAGAAAGGGGTGTGTCCCACACTTATACATATATAATGTGATGTGGATTCAACCCTGAAGCTCCCACAATAAATAATTTTAATTCCGGGCCGGCCTCAGTATCGGAATCTCGGCAACTCAATATCTCGAGGGTTTTTTCATTTCTTCGGGCGCTCTCTTCGAGGATCGGCTCCGACGCCCCTTGCCCTTCGTCCCCCTCGTTTACCCCGCCGCGAACGCGTGCGGGGGCAGAGAGAGAGGAGCGAGAATTAGGCAAATTCTTGGATCTTGGGTGGCATGTCGAGTATTTCTTTGAATCTTGACAGGAGGGGGTGGTAGTCACAAACACAAAGCGGTGACGTTTTGAAATAAATTGAGTAGTATCAACAGGAGAAACATTTTGTCGGCCCTTTGCACCGCCGAGGTCCATGTTGCTTCGCGCGACATCTCCCCGAGTGAGTATTAACTGCGTAGGTGCTCTCTACATTTCACAGTGCTGCTGTGGCGAGAGGGTCGACTTTAACGCCCCTCGCCCTTCGTACTCACCGTTGATTACCTCCCCATGAATCGTGGACGCGAGCGGGATGATGATCAAGCGTTGTCATTCAACCTCCCGCTCTCAAAAGGGCAGGTTGCTGCAAAAATTAATGACATTGATTGGCATCTGACTTCGTTACAAAGGCTCGGATTTTATCTGTGAAAATGTGAGGTACCTTCAGAACTACACCAGGTTACAGTAGCATCACGAGGAGAATGCAGACACAAATCATTCCATTTCCTATATGTCGTCATTTTCTACGCAATTTTATCTAATTTTGTTTTTTGGTATTCTTGCATAAATAACAGCGGATGTGATTTTTTTTGTAGGGTTGTTAGACAACCTGGTGTTTGGGCATAGATGGGAGAAAGATGCAGTAAGATATGGAAGTAAAGATTAAGAAATACAAGAGCTCCGCTGCGCGGGCGGCTAACGCCGCCCGCTACGCTCGCGGAAGGAAGAATAGAACCAAATGTGAAAAGCGTAAAAGAGGAACATGTAATGTTTTTGCAACTGGCGACTTGATAATGCCAAGAGCTCCATATGTATGACGGCAAATACAGGACAGAAACAAACAAAAAGTAATAGTGGTGATTTTGTTATCTTCCAACACGAAAAAACATCGCGAAGAAAGCAAAGCTTCGCTCCGAGGGACAGCCGCCCGCTACGCTCGCGCAACTTAAGAAAAGGGGCAGAAGAGGTCCACGATGTTTAAAGACCAACTTGAAAAGGCCAAAGAGATTCATGGTGCGATGCAGCGAAATACTTACTGCTGTACGCAACTGAACGTACAGCAGTACCTGTCTACCGCTGTATTGTGATGCAGGAGTACTGGTATGTGGCATATATTCTGTGGCAAATCAAGTATCATACCTGTGTACGGCGACAGCAGTACGACACAAAAAAAAACACACACACAAAGAACCAACAAACGTACAGGCGACTTGCAAATGCATACAGCAGTACTCGTAGTAGATCAAGAGTAGATAGATAAATAGTTTTTCGACAAATAACGCACCGCTTGAACTTGGCTTGAATGTTCTTTCATTATAGACTGAAAAATCCTTATAATTTCGGACATACATACTGGATTCATTGCAGCAGCAGCAACAGTGAGGACCTTCATGTTTCCCTCGTGTCTCGGTGGACACGCCACGCCTAGCCACGAAAAGAACGACCGCGCTCCTTCTGACCCCCCCCTCTACTGGCCAGCGCCCTCCCATATACCCGCGGTGGTGCCGGGCTCGCACGCGCTGTCGTGCTCACTGGGTACACACACGAACCCAAAACCGGAAATGTTTAAAAAAAATCAAGTACGTCGTATCAAAAAATGTTTTGTAAAAAGGTTGAAATTACAATTTTAGAAATAAAAACACAGAAACTCCAGAACCTGCGGAACCTGCGGAAAGCAAATAACTTTTGCTTCGGCAATTAGAGGCTGAGAGTGGCTGTGAGGTGCCAACATATGCCGAGGAAAGCTTCCGAACCAAAGAAGATAAAGCTATGTATGTCTATATGCACGTAAGTATGCTATAGGATAGACGTACGTATATAACAGGTGCGGTGCATACATACATGAAGAAAGTAGCGAATGCGGTTGAAAAAATGGAGTATACATTCTGAATCAAGCTGCACACCCGACAAATACACGAGCACGCGCATACAAGTGTATTCGAGTGTACCTGGTATGCATGTACGAGAGGACGGTACACACGTATGTATGTATACGTAAGAGCGAGTAAGCATTATATACTTTATCGTTTTGACCTATACTACTGCTGCTGTACAGCACTGCTGCTGTACACGCTGCTGTACACCACTGCTGCTGTACGTAGTGCCACACAGGCAGAGTGTCGACAGCAAACAGTTCCTGGAGTACCGCTGTGGCTCAGATATTCGATTGTCCAAAGACACACATACAACCAAACAAATGTTTTTCTCGGATTAGTTCTTAGTTTTTCATTATTTTATGTCGTGCTGCAGCTTAAAAATACTATAAACAATTGCACTGGATTTGTTTTGATCATTCTCACAGCAAGTTGCTGCAGTATGCAGCTTTTCGTTGTTTTCAGGATTTTTTAAACGTACGAGTACGACACCTGTGAATCTTACCCGATCTAATGTTGCCAGGTACTACTGTAAATAAATGGAATATATTGTACCAGGTATATGAATTAAGCCATATTCGTACGAGTAGGTACAGCTTCAAAACCACAGGGACAGCCAGCAGCAAGCTCGAGCTTTTTGTTGGAGTACGAGCACATAGACGTACTTACTAATATCTGGCGCAGGGATCCCTCATCCCTGCACTCTCAGAGCTCCCACGTCGAACACCACCTCCGTTCATTACTTGCTCCTCTCTTTGTTCCCTATACACTTTTTTAGTTGTGGAGAGGCTTCTTCCTCTTTCAGTTTTGGGTTCGTGTGTGTGCCCAGACAGCACGGCAGCGCGGGCGAGCCCGGCGCCATCGCGGGTATAGGAGGGCGCCGGCCAGTAGAGGGGGGGTCAGAAGGAGCGTGGTCGTCTTTTTCGTGGCTAGGCGTGGCGTGTCCACCGAGACACGAGGGAAGCATGAAGGGCCTTTGTCTGCGTTGCTGCTTGCTGTATCAATCCAGTATGTCAGAGTTACAAGGGTCGTTTATTTTGGTAAAATAACATTCAAGCGGTGCTTATTTATCGGAACATATATTTTTTTCAGAGAGAGGACCAGGCGATTTGAACACCTCATGATGGAGCGGGCGAACGAGGGCCACGGTGAGCACCGGGCTTCATGCGAGGCGGGCCACGGGGCTCACTGGGCAGAGAGGCAGTAGAGCTCGACCCGGACCGAATGGATGGCGACGTGATCGCGGAGGGACGGGGAGCATCAAGGCTGACAAAACGCGAAAGACGTCAAAACTTTTTTGTTTTTTGCGGCGCAATGGGCCCTGATGGATTTTTTTTTTTTTTCGAGTACGAGTACGTACATACTTCGTACGTATGTACGTTACGTACAAATGTGTACGTCTTTCTTCTTTCTAGTTTTGTTGATTTCCTGTTTTTCGTACTTCACAACTTGACGACCGAGCTGTGCTGTGCTTTCTCTTTCATACATACAAAGTACGAAGTAATACATACCACCGTTCTTTGTTGTTGTACTACCACTAATACTCACGAAGGCACAAATCACACCCACCACAGCAGGCACGCAGCGCCGTGCTGTGAGCCGTGTTGCTGTGCTTTCTCTTTCGACATACAGCCTCTTTGTTGTCCTGGAGCATGGAGCTAATGTGCATACCAGCAGACATTGTTTTGCATCATGTCAAGTCCGCGTTTCTTCCCTGTGCACCATGAACCTCTCTTACCATGAACCTCTTGGCATTTTCAAGTCGGTGCTTTTGCTTGCACTATACATCATGGGCCTCTTCTGCCCCTTTCCTTGCGCGAGCGTAGCGGGCGGCGTCTGCCGCCCGCAGAGCGGAGCCCTTGTATTACATACTGCACTTTGAGTATGTAGAAGTACGAGTAGGCACGCTCTGCTATGCAGTGCTATGTAGTGCTATGCAGGGCTAAGTACTGCTGTTCTGTGCATCTCATCACGGCTTTTACCCTCTGCTGTACTTTTTGTGTGGTTTTCATGCGTGTGTTGCAACTACTACTACTACTACTACTACTACTACTACTACTACTACTACTACTACTACTACTACTACTACTATTTTACTACTACTGCTGTTGTACTACGAGGCGGGCCAGCCACAACACGGTTTACACGTCAGATTGGCGATGCCCCCATCACTTTTAAGAGTTTAGACTTGATTTTTGGACCCGAGGTAGGTAATGGACTCATCGACTCATTGACCTTCGGCCCCGATAAGTAGTTTTTTTCTATATAAAATAATTACGTTATTCAACGTTCATACATAAAATAAATAATGAAAAAACGAGTAAATAGATTGTCGACTGCGACACTCATATATACCTGGTATGCAAGAAGCGGGGATAATCGTGAACCCTTTATTGTAAAAATAATTAAGATTGTTCAATACTAATTAAAAAGCAGAAAATCGGCCATCCCCCCGCAAATAGGTCGTTGAACACACAGTAGTAGAAGTAGGTTCGACTGAAATTAATCCTCTAGCCATAGCACCATTGTGGAAAGTTATATACGGAGGGGTTTCCCAAGGCACCATCAACGGCGCCTTTCTTTTTGTCTTCTTGAATAAAATATGTTTCAAGTATCATTGCGTTCAATGGCCATTTTAGTGCCAATTCCTCTTTGTTTCGCCTCGAGGTTCATCATGATTGATTTATCTGTTGTAAACCCTTCGTCTCCTGCCAAACTATTAGTTTGGTATGAAACCCTTGGCATTCCTTTCAATTTCATCTTATTTGTTTAATGTCGGATGGAACACTTCCACCTCCTCCCCTGCCCTACCCGAAGCATGGGTGCCGGCGAATGCCGGCACCCATGCGGAGCCCTTGTAAAATAGTATAATAGCTGTCGACTTTCCTATTTCCCCGTAATGTTTAGGCTGGATTTCTTGTGGGGCACTTTCTCGTGAGAGGGCCGGTAGTTTAGTCATTGTCTCTGTTTGTTTCGTTTGGTGTAACCTTGTTAATGCTGGTCCTCACAGCTTCTGATTGTGTATCATGACGCGTTTGCATTGCTGCAGCAACAGCAGTCTCTTCTGAACGCGACCAGACGGTAGACTATCGGGAGCCTAACACAACCAGGCTAGGCAGCAGAGTGCGCATGTGTGGAGACGGGTATGACCGTCGGTCGATAGGCAAGTATCGGCGAGACTAAGAGCAAAGCCTATATGGGTAAAGGGTGGAGATGTATTTCGAAAACACAATTTCTCACGGCCGGTGCAACTTCTTTGCCAAGGTGAGTTTTGTTTAGGCCGTCTAGACCGTGCCTGTGAATTGCTGTTGTTGTGCGGTTAGTAGCCGAGCGTCATTTATCACAGATGTTGTTTTTGACACGCATAAACAGCTAGCATTCACCGATGATGGATATTGGAAGCTCGGCGTCCTTTACACTTTCATTTTTGCTTCTTAATAAGGACCAGGTACCAGGTATCCGGGCACTCATAATGATGACGTGTTTATTTGGTGTGTGCAGACAATGCGACCTCTATAGTATTTACGTTCGCTCGCGCCTTCGCTCGGATGACTGCGGCGTTGTTCTCGGTCGCAAGTCTCGATCGCCCGCTCGGTAGTTTGCTGGCGGCCTTGGGCTGCTTCGTCTGCCACGCCGTCGTCCGCTGTTGTACCGTATATGTCTAGGTACCAAATGGACATTTTCCCGGAATACTTTCACTTTTCATCTCCGGCCGCGGGTCTTTTCTCGCGCTGTCGCCTGCGGGGCACGCAGGGGTGGCGCGTGTACGCCACGGCGCAAGTGCGGGTACCGGCCGAGGCCCGTGGGGCGTGCTCTGGGCCTTCAACGTCGAAAATTCTGGCAAATAATCAGGGGAGGCGTTCCGACGTGGCACCACCTCGCAACTCTATGAAACACCTGCCGTACGACTGTTTCTTCATCCTATGAATGTTGATGCTTCGTTTTTGACCCGCGACATGAACGGAACACAGCGCACACCACGCACGAGACTACAAGGACCTCACCGACATGGAACGAGGCACACATCAAGCGTCGTGCAGCAGTAGTTGATACCATGTATCATGCGTCTGCTCTGTCTGGGCTGCGTCCAGCAGTAGTAGCAGTTGTACGACACGCTTGATAATTTGATAATTTTATGTAAATTTGTAATTCGGTTCCAATATTTGGGAATCTACGTAGAGTACAAATACACGGATCTACGAGAGTGCGTGTGTACCAGCATGCAGACTTCGAAGTATCATATCTATCATACGACCTATCTCTATTTTCCAACGATTGGCCGATCTATAGCCGACCTACATGCATACGAACACGAGTATTTTGGTACAGAAAGTAACACTATACTGCTGTACTTTACGGATGCATGTCTCCACAGTAGTCTAGGCTACAAACTGCGAAGCAGCCAAGGCGCCGTTTGTCGAACAGCACAGCACAGCAGTACTACAGCAGAAGAAGTTGCAGACCCCGCAGTGTGCGCGGGACAGCTACGAGTAGCAGGGGGGATCCAGCAGGCTAGTTGTGACAGCTACGAAGCACTGGTTTGCTGTGTTCTGTCTCTCATAGTGTATGCGTGTGTGTATGTTTTGATGCATGCCCTTCCAGCAAAACCTCAGGTCGGTATAGAATAGCGACGACAAGCCCCACGACGAAACCAAAGTCGCAGATCGTGATTTCGCTTTCTTCGGATCAATTCACAAAATGGCGTCAAGATTCACGAGTTGTTCTTCGTGAATCTACTCGACATATCAAATCACCATTCAACACAAATAAATACAGCAGTAGTAGTGGGTGTCTGCATTTATTTCATAAATTGTGTGCCAAGAAAAATGAGCTCAGATTGGCACGAGAACAGTAGAAAACGTTGGTTTAGAAATACAGCTCACCACTCAGTACTGCTGCGGGATCGACTTTAAATCCAACAGTAAATAGTTAGATCGACTTCGGAAACAAAATAAGTCGTTGGGCCTGGACACCAAACTGAAGTTTCTTAACACCGGGAGCCCACTGTACCTCAGATACGATATTATCTCGCGACATTTGTTTCGGTAGGAATGGCCGTCGCTCCTACTTCTTCCTTTAAACAATACAGAAGCAGTCTATGCCACGGTTTGCTCCAAAAAGGGAACTATGAAGCATGTGCGATCTATTTTCACCTTGCGACACCCCCGGGATTTGAAGTGACCAACATCCCGAAGGGGAACCTTGTACAATATACACTCTCGCTCTGCGTATAATTATCTGCGTGTACATATGTTGACTATGCTAAGAGATACGACGGATATGATCGATTTGGTAGTAGGGAGTTCCATGTATTGATGAGGCATTATGTGTGAGGGGAACGTCTAAGTGGAATTAGGGGGAGAAAGGAACATTTCCTGTCTGGCAGCTTGCTGGATATTGTCCTTTGATGTTGCGCCATGAGCTGTCACTTGACAGCTCGATAATAATACATGAGAAGAGTTTCTGTGTTCCAACTGTCTTGAGTCACCAACGACGCGTTCCCGTGCCAAGTACGTATACCTTTAGAGATCATTCAACACACTAGTGCGTCCGGGCAGCCGGTGATCTTCTACTGGTACGAACGTAGTCCAGACCAGCCTAGAGAGGCGGGAACCTGCTCCCAGCGATGCCCGTTTCTGATGGGCAAAGCGAGCACGCGAGCGTCGAAACCGAAGAGATGATGAGAGTAATGAGAGAGGAGATAGAGGTCCTGCAGAGGACGGTGGAGCAGCAGAGGCTGCGCGCCCAGAGGGACGCGCTTCTCGCAGAGGCGCGAAGGGGGGCCGGTGAGGGGAGGAGAGAAGATACAGCATCGGCGACTACTGCTGCGGCGATTTCATCTACGACTGCTGCTGTGCCAACACCCGGGCAACAGGCCCAACCAGGCAAGTCGCGTTTTTCTCTCTTGTCCCGCCCTAGTTTAAGTCAGCCGAGACCCCCCAAGTTCGATAATATAGAAGCCCACTTTGGCATGTGGCGCAGTAAGTTTCTGGCTCTGGCTCACATGTCATCTCTTGGTTGCCTGCACGTACTCAAGTCGTGTGACAACCCAATAATGGTAGGGGACATGAACGTGTCCCAGGAGGAATTGGAGCAGAGGCACAAGCCGCAAGAGATTGCTGATGCGCGGTTTGTGTATGGTTTGATGATGGAGTCAATGACAGGGTATGCTATCGCTGAACTCCGCATGCAGCAAGCTATGTCACCAAGCGGTGCATGGTTGGAACTCGAGAGGTATTACATGCCCAAAACCATTGCCGCTACCCACAGGCTGAAGAGAGAGTTCGAAACCATCCGAATGGTAGAGGGTGAGGAACCCCTGTTGTTTCTCGGCAGGGTAGACCAGGCAGCCGATCAGTTGGCCATGCTGAGTTGCGGGAAGAGCGTAGAAGAAGTGAACAGACACATCGTCAACAACCTCTCCTCACTGTACAACATACAGAGCAAATCCATCCTCTCTCGCCCGTCCATCCCTCGTTCCGAGGTCGATGAGATCATCCGTGACGCATACGCGAATGACAGGGTCGAGAAAGAGATGGTATCCAAGGCGTTGGGTGTAAAGGGGGGAGGGGATCCGCATGCCTTATACGCCGGAGCTACGCAATCTACCGGTGGAAGAGGTGCGGGTTCAGGCGGAGGGGGGAAGAGCAACAAGCGAGGCGGGAGGTTCAAGGGTGGTCAGCAGCAGCAGCAGCAGCAACCTCAGCAGCAGCAACCTCAGCAGCAGCAGCAGCAGCAGCAACACCGTCACCCGAAGCAAAGCGGTGGCGGTAGAGGCGGAGCGACGCCGCAGGGCATTACTGGCCCCCAATGGCGTTGGGATGCAGCGGCCTGCAGGTACCGTTGGAAGGACTCCGGTGCCAATCCCTTCGGTACCGGTGAGCAGGTCCCGCCGATGGGCTGGGTACCTACCGCGCCGCCGCCTGGGGCTATGCCTCCGATGCCCCCACCGCCGGTGAGTGCTCCGACGGGCTGGGGCCCCCCACCGGGTGGTAAACCAGGGGGGGGCAAGGGGCTTTGCTTTCGTTGCAACCGACCGGGGCATTTTATCGCAGAATGCCCGGTTGCCCCCGCGCATGCAAATGTCGCGATCCCGTCTGCTGTTCCTCAATACCCCTCGATGTACTACGGTGGTGGCTGGCTGCAGGCGTCACCGACACCCTACGGCAGTGGTGGGTATACCTCAGCCGGAGCTTCCCCGCCTCAGCCCTCCTCGAGCCCTTCCCCTGACCTGGCGAACAACGGCAGCTTTACGCCTACGTTCGACCCGCATCTCCTCACCGCACAGTTTGCGCAGCAAGGCAAGACTGGTAGTCATTAGTTTGTGGAGGGGGATAAGAGGGAGGAATGGGTAGCGGATTATGGTGCTACTTTTCATGTGACTGGTAACCCCTTTGGTTTGGTAGACTGTTCCCCCCCTTCCCCCGGCAGGAGTAGTTTGCTCGTAGGTGACATGAGGTCACTGAAGATTGGATGCTTTGGTAGTATTCCGATGGTGACGCACAGCCAGCAGGGCGACGTAGAGGTCAAGCTGTTGGACGTAGCGTATGTACCCGGTGTGCGCTTCGACCTGTTCTCGCTTCACGCAGTCATGCCGAAATGCCCTGTCACGCTCAATGCCGATGGAGCTCATCTGTTGGGAGGGGGTTTGTCTTTCTGGCGTAGGGATGCTGGATCATACATTCAGGCTACTCGGATCGTTGAGACCCCTATCGCTGCCGCAGTGTTGGCCCCCGGTAAGATTAGAACGATCGATATTAACGATTTTCATGTTCCCCATGCCCACTCCCATGCCGATACGCTTCGTGAGACGGCCCGCCAAATGGGCATTAAGGTTTTTGGAGAGTTGGTTTCGTGTGCCGGATGTTCTGAGGCGAAGGGGGGGAGGATGGCGGTGCCGTGGACGACTAACTGCCGCTCAACCAGGCCTCTGGAGCGTCGTTTCGTGGACCTGTCGGGCAAGCAGCCTACGTCTGTAGGTGGTGCCGAGTACTTGATGATGATCGTGGACGACTGCTCGCGGCTGGGGTGGCCGTATTTCTTACGCCGGAAGTCCGATGTCCTGAAGGTTTTCGCTGGATTCCTCGCCGACATCAACGCGAAAGGTCGCCCGTCCACCGTGGAGTGCCTTCGCTCTGACAACGGCACCGAGTTCGTCAAGGCGGAGTTCGTGGAGATGCTCAATCACTACGGCATTCGGCGCGAGCACACGCCAGTCGACTCTCCCAAGCATGATGGCGTGGTCGAGCGCCGGATAGCTATGACGCTGGAGCTTGCGATGGCGTCACGCCTGGAGGCCCCCCGCCTGTTCGGGGACGCGAAGATGCCGTCAACGCAACCCCTCTGGGTCGAGGCCTGCAAGTACGCGAGCGACGTCATCAACATGACGGCGAGAGTGAGGGACAAGCCGAACATGCACTCTCCGTACCGGCGCTTCTACGGGAGGTCACCGTTCGCGCGGCTCCTTCCGTTCTTCAAGCCGGGCTACCACCACGTTAGGAGGACCCTCAAGACGAGGCCCAAGGCGGAGCCCTGTTTTTACCTGAACAGCGGAAACTACCACTCGGCAGACTGCTGCAAGATCCTGCTGCTGTCTGGCCAGAGGTCGTACTCCCGCGTCGTTACTTGGGAGCACCCGAGGAAATCGTTTGTGGGGTTACTGCTTTCGGAGGAGGAGTGCTCTCCGCCGCCGCCGCCGTCGCCGCCGTCCCCGTTAACGCCGACGCCGTCGCCGCCGTCCCCGGTCACGCTGGCGCCGTCGCCGCCGTCCCCGGTCACGCCGGAGCCTCTGGGAGGCCCCGGCCCAGGTTCCGACCAGCCGTCGCCATCCCCACTGCTGCCGCCGCAACGACCGTCATCGCTGCCGCCGCCGCCACCGCCGCTACCGCCGTCGCCGTCACCATCGCCGTCGCTGCCGCCGTCTTCGTCACCGCCGCCGCCACCGTCATCGTCACCGCCGCCGCCGTCGCCGCCGCCGCCGTCATCGCCGCCGTTGCCGCCGCAACAGTCGCCGCAGCCACAGCTTTCTCAGTGTGCTGCCCGGGAGCTGGGTAGTTACAACCCAGGCCCGGAGGGTGGCGATCTACAGAGAGGCCGGACTAGGGGGGAGACTGTTAGGCACCAAGAGCTGGGCGGCCTCACCCGGAGTCCGGAGGATGGTGATATGCAGAGGGGCAGAACCAGGGGGGAAATCTCGCTTCACCAGGATGCTGCGGGGCATGGGCTGCTGTCGTTGATGGCAGCGAGGGAAGGTATAGGTCATATACTTTTCCACCAAGCCCCGCCGTACAAGAATGCCCCCCTTCCCGCACGGCCGGTGNGTAGGTCTTCGAACCTTCAAGCCAAAAACATCTTAATATCAAAAGGAAAAACTCATCCTGACGATAAGCAAAAACCCTTCAAAAATCTCTCACGCAATTTCAAACGAAAATTATTTTCGCCATGGAAAATATGACACTACTGTATGCGGTTACACCAGAAAAATAAAAACTAAGAAAAAGATAGAATGCCAGAGATCGCAAGGAACCCCGTTCCCCCGAATGAAAGCCTCCTTCCATCCCCTACTACCGCCATAGATACACAGATCGCGACGGTAAATGCGAGATAGCACACATACTTCTTCCCAAATAATTAATCTGGCGTTCAAACCACAGTACCCGAAATGAAAACCAACATAAAACCTTCTACCTCGAGGACGCATCAATATTCATCAGAAAAACCTCTGTGGTAACGAAAAGCCGCGTTGTTGAGTGGCTTTGTCAAGAAGTCTGCATGCTGTTCCTCCGACTCTACATGGATAATACCAAACTCCCCCTTAAAAATAAGCTCCCGCAAAAAGTGGTGTCGCACGTCGATGTGTTTCGAGTTCGGCGTACACACTGGGTTTTGTGCTAGGTGCCTCGCTCCCTCGTTATCCTCAAAAACCGTAATGCATGTCTCCCCAAAACCCGGAAAAATAAAACTCCAGACATACCGCATGAACATCGCCTCCTTAATGGTTTCCGCCAGTGCTACATACTCGGCCTCAGTGGTCGAGAGCGTAACGCATTTCTGCGTCCTCGAAAACCAGCACACACATGCCCCCGCACACATTATAGCCCCACCGGAAACTGACCTCCTGTCAGCGGCCTTGCTAGCATAGTCTGCCTCCGCAAACGCTACCAGTTCAAGCCCATTCCCCTTCTGGAACGTAATGCCAAAATCACTCGTAGAAAACACGTAGTCTAAAATACCAATCGCTGTCTTCCAATGCACCTCCCTCGGCTTATTCGAATACCTCGCTACCGCTCGCACCGCGTTCGCAATATCCGGTCGTGTTTGGTTCGCAAGCCACATCAAGCACCCCACCAACTCGCGAAAAGGCCAGTCACCCACGGGTTCATTCTCGTCGAACTCCTCGAGTTTCAGACCAGTCCAAAGTGGGTTACTCCTCCCAGAGCTAACGTCAAACCTTGCCGCGGTATTTTCAGCGAAAGCCTGCTGCGAAATCGTCAAAGTACCAGCATCCCAATCCCTAAAAAAACGACAACCCGCATACCACCGCAACTCGCCCAGGTTGTTCATCGGAACGAGACGGTTCAGATCTTCACAGAACTGATCGCATCTGGCCTTGAGCCCTACAGCAAAAATATCATCCACATGAACCACTGTTACAATGGAGACAGCGCCCGACTCGATCAATCTCATGACACACGCATCGGCTGGGCTCTGTTCAAATCCAGGACTCTTCATGTGAGTAAGTAGGTGGTTGTGCCACGGCCTCGATGCTTGCTTCAAGCCATAGAGACTGCGGTTCAACCTGACTACCTTACCAGACATTTCGCCGCAACTGGGGGGGCAGTCGCATAAAGACATCGTCTTCTAAACTCGACTGAACGAACGCTTGCTCAGCATCAAAATCACACAAATCCAAACCCAACTCGCACGCAATAGCACCCAATAAACGAAAACAAGATGCCGTAGGGGTGGGGGCAAAAGGCTCAAAGAAATCAATACCCTCACGCTGCTTAAAACCTCGTGCCACCAGTCTCGCCTTCGCCCGAACCACCTCGCCGTGCTCGTTGGACTTCCAGGCGAACACCCACTTTGCCGAGATGGCGTTCAGTCCGCTTGGCTGGTATTCCGCTCCAAACGTCCCCGCGTCCGCCAGTCCACGATACTCCTTCTCCATCGCCTGCCTCCAGATGGCCAAATACTCGTCCGTACACGCTCCAGCGTACGAGTTCGGCGTCGAAAGCTCGCTCGGGATGCTGCGGGGCATGGGCTGCTGTCGTTGATGGCAGCGAGGGAAGGTATAGGTCATATACTTTTCCACCAAGCCCCGCCGTACAAGAATGCCCCCCTTCCCGCACGGCCGGTGAGCGAGCTTTCGACGCCGAACTCGTACGCTGGAGCGTGTACGGACGAGTATTTGGCCATCTGGAGGCAGGCGATGGAGAAGGAGTATCGTGGACTGGCGGACGCGGGGACGTTTGGAGCGGAATACCAGCCAAGCGGACTGAACGCCATCTCGGCAAAGTGGGTGTTTGCCTGGAAGTCCAACGAGCACGGCGAGGTGGTTCGGGCGAAGGCGAGACTGGTGGCACGAGGTTTTAAGCAGCGTGAGGGTATTGATTTCTTTGAGCCTTTTGCCCCCACCCCTACGGCATCTTGTTTTCGTTTATTGGGTGCTATTGCGTGCGAGTTGGGTTTGGATTTGTGTGATTTTGATGCTGAGCAAGCGTTCGTTCAGTCGAGTTTAGAAGACGATGTCTTTATGCGACTGCCCCCCCAGTTGCGGCGAAATGTCTGGTAAGGTAGTCAGGTTGAACCGCAGTCTCTATGGCTTGAAGCAAGCATCGAGGCCGTGGCACAACCACCTACTTACTCACATGAAGAGTCCTGGACTTGAACAGAGCCCAGCCGATGCGTGTGTCATGAGATTGATCGAGTCGGGCGCTGTCTCCATTGTAACAGTGGTTCATGTGGATGATATTTTTGCTCTAGGGCTCAAGGCCAGATGCGATCAGTTCTGTGAAGATCTGAACCGTCTCGTCCCGATCAACAACCTGGGCGAGTTACGGTAGTATGCTGGTTGTCGTTTTTTTAGGGATTGGGATACTGGTACTTTGACGATTTCGCAGCAGGCTTTCGCTGAAAATACCGCGGCAAGGTTTAATGTTGGTTCTGGGAGGAGTAACCCACTTTGGACTGGTCTGAAACTCGAGGAGTTCGACGAAGATGAACCCGTGGGTGACTGGCCTTTTCGCGAGTTGGTGGGGTGCTTGATGTGGCTTGCGAAACAAAACAGGACCGGATATTGAGACTGCGGTGCGAGCGGTAGCGAGGTACGCGAATAAGCCGAGGGAGGTACATTGGAAGACGGCGATTGGCATTTTAGAGTACGTGTTTTCTACGAGTGATTTCGGCATTACGTTCCAGAAAGCAAACGGGCTAGAACTGGTAGCGTTTGCGGATGCAGACTATGCTAGCAAGGCCACTGACAGGAGGTCGGTTTACGGTGGGGCTATAATGTGTGCAGGGGCGTGTGTGTGCTGGTTTTCGAGGACGCAGAAATGCGTTACGCTCTCGACCACTGAGGCCGAGTGTGTAGCAATGGCAGACAGCATTAAGGAGGCTATGTTCAGGCGGTATGTGTGGAGTTTTTTTTTTCCGGCTTTTGGGGAGACTTGCATTACGGTTTTCGAGGAAAATGAGGGAGCGAGGCACCTAGCACAAAACCCAGTGTGTACGTCGAACTCGAAACACATCGACGTGCGACACCACTTTTTGCGGGAGCTTATTTTTAAGGGGGAGTTTGTTATTATCCATGTAGAGTCGGAGGAACAGCATGCAGAGTTCTTGACAAAGCCACTCAACAACGCGGCTTTTCGTTACCACAGAGGTTTTCTGATGAATATTGATGCGTCCTCGAGGTAGGAGGTTTTGATGTTGGTTTTCATTTCGGGTACTGTGGTTTGAACACCAGATTAATTATTTGGGAAGAAGTATGTATGCTATCTCGCATTTACCGTTGCGATCTGTGTATCTATGGCGGTAGTAGGGGATGGAAGGAGGCTTTCACTCGAGGGAACGGGGTTCCTTGCGATCTCTGGCATTCTGTCTTTTTCTTAGTTTTTATTTTTTGGTGTGGCCGCATACAGTAGTGTCATATTTTCCATGGCGAAAATGATTTTCGTCTGAAATTGCGTGAGAGGTTTCTGAAGGTTTTTTGCTTGTCGTCAGGATGCGTTTTTCCTTTTGATATTGAGATTGTTTTGGTTTGAAGGTTCGAAGACCTACGTACTTTGAGATTTTGAAGGTTTGATTTGAGATTTGAGGAAATGATTTTTGATTTGGAGATTTGATGAGCTTTCAGTTTTCAATTTCATTTTTGGTTTTCGATTTTGTGCTTCAAGAGTGTAAGAGTTCTATATGGCTGAGATATATCCACCCTGCGTTGTCGTGCCATGTCGTGCACAGAGCAGGGGGGAAGGAATTGGTATTGTCGTATGTATTGAGCAGGGGGGATGTTGACTGTGCTAAGAGATACGACGGAGATGATCCATTTGGTAGTAGGGAGTTCCATGTATTGATGAGGCATTATGTGTGAGGGGAACTTCTACGTGGTATTAACTGGAAAAATGAACATTTCCTGTCTGGCAGCTTGCTGGATATTGTCCTTTGATGTTCCGCCATGAGCTGTCACTCGACAGCTCGATAATAATACATGAGAAGAGTTTATGTGTTCCAACTGTCTTGAGTCACCAACGACGCGTTCCCGTGCCAACTACGTATACTTTTAGAGATCATTCAACAACATAAGACAAGGTCTCGCTTTTCAAACGGAACTTCACGACAATGCACAAGCGCAAAAACAATCCGTGCACCCAGCCGAGTGGAAATTATTGTACACCCAAGTTTATATAGGTTTTAATGATTACTCGTAGTGCATCAAGAACCCCGATCCCACGACCGGTACGTGGGATGACGGTGCGACGGTTCGCGTTTCGCGCTCTCGATTTACGGTTCGCGCTTCACGCCCATGGCCCCCGGCGGCCCCTGCGGAGGGTTCAATATATTCCTGCACCTTGTGGGTGAAAGCAGGGTGCCAACCGGGATCAGATCCGAGTGGGATCAGTACCTGGTGGAAGCACGCGGTGAAACACCGTGCCCCCTCTTCGCACCCTGCTCCCACCCGAACCTGATCCCACTCGGGTCTGATTCAATTTGGCACCCTGCTCCCACCCACAAGGTGCAGAAATATAATTAGCCCTCAGCAGGAGCCACCGGAGGACGTGAGCGCCAAGCGCGTTGCGCGAAGCGTGAACCGGCATCCCGCGTATCGGTCGTAGGATTAGGGTACTGCGTGCACTACGAGTACACTGTAAAACCTACCAGGTATATAATAACAATCTGGGTGTACTATTATTTCCACCTAGCTGGGTGCACGGATTTGTTTCGCACAAACGCACCCTCACCTGCCGAAGGAAATTGTGTACCCCAGTGTATTGGCTCGTGTAATATTGCGTAGCGGGATGTTTGAAATCCGATTACAGTCTCCAGTATACTGGTAGACTGAACCGTATGCATGTCCCCTCCAAAGTTAACTTTGTGTGTATATATATATTTCCTACTCGCCTGTGCCCCGCTTTTTTGTCCTCGTTCATTCAAACAATTATATTCGGATGCTGCGGCAGACGGGGAGGACGAAGGTGGCAACAAGAGGGCACTGGACCCCCTGTCCTATAGAGCGTGGCGCTTGACATCTAGTGTGTGTGTGCATCATTTTTCTCTAGTAACTAAGCACCATACCCGTTTTATCGCGTTGCATGTTACATGTGACGCCTGGTATCTATGTTATATTTGTATATAATGTATATTTAATAACGTCTACCGGTGTAGTGTATTCTTTACGCACACCCGTGCGAAACGCTGTACTAGCTGGTATTATCATATGATACACATTGTTTTTCTTTGAAGTGCGATATTCTAGTATGTATGCACGATGTTTTAGTTCATCCTTTAAAGTGCTATTATGTTCGTCTCCACATATTCCTTTCGCGTGTCTTTCCCTCTCATATTTTCCCTCTTATATCTTCAGGTGACGGAGAGTACGGCGTCAACAGAAATGACAACAAGGGGTTTCTGCAGGCTGGCTACGAGAGCGTCGCGCCCGAAACGAATATAAAGAAACATAGCGAAAACCTGTCCGCGGGTTTATTTGGTTGCAGAAAATTAAAGAGACGAGGTGATTGATACCACGATCTGCTGCGTTGTGGGTAATTTTAACCATTGACAGGCCCCCCCCGCTCCAAGGGTTCCACGAGAAGGGGAGTTGGGAATGGGCACTTGCGGCATGTCCCATTATGGTGTCGGTCCCCCCGGGCGGTTGTAATGTGTGTGCACACAAATACGAGCAGATGTAAGCGACGGTTAATAAGGGTATAAATTTAAATGCTTTGCAAAACATCGTGCACATGGTGTAGGGAGAATTTGCAGCGTGTTTGACTTTTGCAACGTGTATACACATGCTGCCAACACTGTCGAGGTACTAAACAACGGCAGTAGTTTTGCTCTTACAAGCCGGGCAAGGTGACCGCCCTGGAATAAGCTGAAAAGTGTTTGAACGCACTGCTGTACGGTATATTGAGGTGTATCAATGACATTGACAGGCTGCTGGACCCCTGACACTTGCAGAATGTCTCCAAATGAAAAGTCGGACGCCCTGCCGTCCTTCAAGGGTGTCATACGCTGTCCAAAGCTATTTTTTTGTTTCGTTTTTGAGAGGGTATCAGACGTCTCTGTCGGCAGGGCGGTGTTTGAGAAACAATATGACAATTTGTCACATTGTTTGAGAAACAATATGACCCTGTACATTATTGAATAAAATCGGCACACTCTACACTTTGCCAGATAAAGGCAGAGTGTTACACGCTGTACACTGTTCTTTACATTTTTCCGAACTTTGAACACCCTGTCAGAACTTTGGCAGGGTGACAAACCCTGCACAGCATCCGACACCCTGCCAGAAACCTGACAGGGTGTCAAACCCTGTACAGGGTGACCACACCCTGTCAGATGTTTGGCAGGGTGTCTCACCTTGTACAATGTTCTAAAACGGCAAAAACACTGGCAGGGTGTCCCACGTCAAATGCTGGCAGGGTGTCTACGTCAAACCCTGTACAGCATCCGACACACTGCCAGAAACCTCACAGGGTGTCAGACCCTGTGCAGCATTAGGACACCCTGTCAGATTATTGGCAGGGTGTGACACCTTGTACAATGTTCTAAAACGGCATAAACACTGGCAGGGTGTCCCACGTCAAATGCTGGCAGGGTGTCCACCTCAAATGCTGGCAGGGTGTCTACGCCAAACACTGTACAGCATCCGACATACTGCCAGAAACCTCACAGGGTGTCAGACGCTGTACAGCATTACGACACCCTGTCAGATTTTTGGCAGGGTGTGACACCTTGCACAATGTTCTAAAACGGCAAAAACACTGGCAGGGTGTCCCACGTCAAATGCTGGCAGGGTGTCTACGTCAAATGCTGGCAGGGCACCCAAGATGGCCACGTGTGCATCGACAAGCATACAACGGAATTCGAAAGATACGAACAACAAAATGCCATGTGCTTCGAATTTTATTTTTATGTAGAAGTATGTAACCGAGTTTAGGTTACCTGTCTGGATGGCTGGTGCATTAAGCAACGAGATTAGGATCGATCTTCTCGTTGATTCTACAGCACCGCTGTCTTGACCAAGTTTCATGTTGATCGAAAACGACAATTTCGATACGAGATAGTGTCAAACAAGTTGTATTTTTGAGTTTTCGTGGATATCTCGCGATATCGAGTTAATAAACAAAGAAACACGTCAGCTGTGAACTCTCCCAACCGGTCGATATTCATCTTTGGTAGCTGCGTGGCGATATTCCATGATGTTATTGTTAGGTACATTTCCTCGCGACTGACTACTGACCGGTGACTCCCCTGGATGCTACCAGGGTCGACGAGACGATAATACTTGTAGAACGATTTCCGATTGGTTTCGTCCCATATCATCACGTGTACCGAAACAGCAGATCACACGAAAGGGGGAGGTGGCAGCGATACGACTCCGCTGGCGGGACTGTCAGTTAAGGAATCCATGATGCAGCCCGCGGATGACGGAGCTAATATGGGCGCACCGTATTCGACGGCGATAGATGAATGGTGGCACCGTATTCGACGGCATAGATGAACCGGTGAGCAGAACGGCGAACGGATTCTCGCTAACGACAATCAATCGTAATCTTCAATGTGTGTGTGTGTGTTCTTCACATTAAACCTTCCTTTCTACCCGTCGACATCCATAGGACTATTAAAATAATACGTATTTTTTATACGTAGCAAATTGCAATGTACTCACAGCCTCACAGCTAACACCTCCGTATTTTAATTTTTCAAACTTGATAAAAAGTAGGTACGTATGCGATCTCCCCGCCACACACAAACACCAGGGTCACTCGCCACCTGTGACAGCACCCAGGAAACCTGTCACCCAGACGGGCCCAAACCAGGGGTAGAGTAGCGTCGTGGATCGTGGACAATGAGCTAAACCCCTTGTGGAGACCCGGAGGGCCAAGCTTCACCGAGCGAGGGACGCAGGGCACTCCCGGGCCAGCTCCCGAGCCACTCACCCAGAAAAAAACTACGATGTTTATGTTTTTTTCGTTTATAACACTCGGCTGTTGGTTGTACGCGATAACCCCGTAAGAATTGGCCCCACATATTTGGGGACAAACTACTTGGCATTAGTGTGGGATTGTTTTTTCAGTTCTGAATGGGTTCGTCTACTGGCAGGCCCAACCAGTATACAGAGTACAGTACACCTGATAAGAAACAGGCTAATAAAAAGTAAAGGCTGAGATTTAGAGTAAAATAAGAAATTCGAGAGTCGTTCTATTGAATTTAGTGTAGAAAGCACCCTCACTCAAATAAGAAATCCAGCCTGGACCAGATTTCCTGTTTCTTATTAGGTGTCCTGACTGCTGTATAGCTGCTGCGAGTAGATTTCTACTGCCAGTGTATACTGTTGTTTTCAGTGCCCAGCCCTCCTAATTTTACAGTTTTCTTACGGGTATGTACCCGGGTACCCTTACCCGGGTACGGGTATACATGTCGACGGAATACCCGGGTTTAGGTACGAGCTCAGGGACGACCTCAATACCTTACCTAAGTTTTAGGTACGTTAGGTACGGACCTCGAAACCTTACCTAAGTTTTAGGTACGTTAGGTACAGCCCTCAATACCTTACCTAAGTTTTAGGTACGTTAGGTACGGACCCCGATACCTACCTAAGTTTTAGGTACGTTAGGTACGGACCCCCATACCTTACCCGGGTATCGGGTATACAGTCGACGAAATACCCGGGTTTAGGTACGAGCCTTGGGACGACCTCAATACCTTACCTAAGTTTTAGGTACGTTAGGTACGGATCTCAATACCTTACCTAAGTTTTAGGTACGTTAGGTACGGCCGTCAATATCAATACCTTACCTAAGTTTTAGGTACGTTAGGTACGACCTCAAAAATTACCCGGTATAGGTATAGCCTTACCTAACACACCCTTGCAATATACGACGTCACGTTTCGGTTTGCATGAAACCCCAGCGAAACTTCGAAGCATCATGAATCATGATGAACTGCTTGCTCTGCTCTGTTATGTACCAGGTACCAGGTACAGGAGTACTCTGCTCGCTATTCGAGTATACAGCGGTTGCTTGTTCTTTGCAGCTCGCACAAGCTTCTTGCTTTCGCCTCTCACC